>OX451220.1:14729735-14801305 GCA_949628195.1 Phasia obesa | reverse complement strand
ATATATATATATATATATATATATATTTGTGTGATTTCCACCGCAATTGCTACATTTTTTAACCTTCGAGTCATCCTTGGTTTGTCGCATTGGGCGGAACAATGAAGCTCTCCACACACTACGCAAACCGGAGGCAACTTGCAGTAAGCCCTTGTATGGCCGTATTCTTGGCAATTTAAACACTGAACGGGTCCTGACCGCTTATATGGTTCCTCTACACTTATCCTGCGGTGTAACAGATATTTTAGATTATAAAGGGGATGCGTTTCGTTCTTCTTTAATCTAATATCCCCAGGTTCCAGTTCAACGCGAAATAGAGGTTGAGGGACACGCTCTCGATTTCTGAGATTGTCAACGCTTTTAACCTTAAATCCTGCTTTTTGGAGGCCAGCTTTTATTTCCACTGGATTAACATATGAGTCAACACCTTTGATGACTACCTGTAGGCCTTTGCTACTCTTCAGCTGATAGGTATAAAAGTTCTTATTGCAGCTTTCAAACTCCTTTACTGCTTTGCGATAACTACTTTCGTCTATAAATTGAATTTTAGTTTCATCAATGTTACCACGTTTGATAGGAATTACATAGAATGAATTTCCCCGATAACTGAAATTAACTTATTTATTAGTTCATTCGAATTTTTTTCCCTTAAAAAAATTGGTGGTGGTTTTAAACGACTTCGGTGCCGTTTTTTGCTCACTTGTTTCGCTATCTAAAATAGCAAAACGATTTTGGGAACTTATTCCGTTAGCCTCCTTATCTTTAAGTACTTTCGACATTGGTGCAATCTGCGAAGATTTAGGGCTTCGACCTCTTTTCAATACAGTTATATATCTGTCCATTCCCACTTGCGTCTTAGGTTTTTCTGCACTATCCATATTACTGTTGGTAACACTGTGTTCAGAAGGCGACTTGTTTGTAGTTATATTATTGTCATCGCTTAGCAAAAGCGACGAACAAGATTGGGCACGTATAACTTGCGTAGAATTTACACACAAATTATTTTCTGTTTTTTTGTTTTTATTTAATTCGACATTGTCAACATTTTTGTTGCTTAAATTAAAGAGGCTCATTAGCCCTTATTGTTTTTGTTTTATTTTTAAAGTAGCAATTCAATATGCCGTTGTAAAAAATAATAAAAAAATTACAGACAACTATGTTGTTGTATTAAAACAGGTTTGTTTTTTTTTGTTTTTGTTTGAAATTATTCACACAATGTATGTTTTGTTTTTTGTTAATGCGAGCTAAAATAAATCGCGTCCGCACTTATCAACGCCAAAAACAGAATGAGCGTACATGTTGATAACTATTTTCTTGCATGATAGGAAAAGGGGAAGGATAACCTACATATGAATATCCAACTTATTCATACAATCCTATTATTTTGGTAATTGTTTTTATGGCTAGAAACTAAAAAAAATTGTCATAACAAAACAACTATACTTTTTATTGACAAAAATCGTAACATATTCTATTACCACCATGCAAGAGATGGGATATGCTTAGGATGTAATCAGCCCCTATGCTGTTACCGGGCGGTATATAAACATTTATGATTTCTATTTCAGTAGTTTCAGTATCTACTGAGATGCACATAAATTTCGTTCTATAATGAACGCAAGTCCCACACCATCAGCTCTATCTCTTCTGACAACAATGCAAATCCCAGAAGGCGAGAGTGTCCAATCAGTGGTCAGCTTTGATTCTTTTGTATGGCGGCAATGAGTATATTATTATCGAGCATATATTTTTTGAACTCCACAGTTTTGTTCTTCAAACCATTCGATTTAATTGAAAGATTTGAATAATTCTGCTAGGACCAGTATTTTTCACTTGTCGTTGAGTGAGGTGTATTGGCGTTGTATTCAGCTGCGGTGGAGTTGTATGGATTAAAACGGGTTGCTGTATTTGAGGAGTTTTCTGTATTTTTGACGGCCTAGGTGTTGTTTGCGCCGTTGAGTCAAGGATAATGCTTGCATTTGCCGTGAGAACGTAAATCTGTACAGCGCCTTACATGACACCATTTTTTACTGACGTTATATTCATCCGAATTACTTGTTACAAATATAACAATGTGTTCTACTGTGTCTCGCAGCAGGGGGTGAAACCGGGTTTTGTAAACCGAGCATTTGACCGATATAATGTTGCGGGTTATTCTGTTGTGACACACTGAACAAACCCAGATCTGTGCACCTATAATTTGCTCAATGCCTATAATTATTAGTATCTGGAGCAAAATATTTTGCTGACCTGAGACAAAAATTTTCGGTTGGTACAGCTATTGCTGAGATGACAATCTTTGGCCGAGTGATACTCGGGTTGTTCCGGGTTGCGGCGAAGATCCAATTGTCGTAAGAACGAAATTTGTTGTTGTTGCTGTTCTAAAAGCTCTGCTGATGTCGTCGATTATCCCTGAAAACCATATAAAAAATTGTATTTGTATTGCGACATGACATTTGGTCCTGGAAAGAATACATAAACTCAATCGGTCTTATCCATAAGTCTATGGGGTGTAAGTCCATGAAGCTATTGGGAAATTGAAATAAATGCACTATGTCATGGGGCTTTGAAGGCATGCTAAGCATTGATTCGTTCCCAGTAGTAATTGAGAATACTGCACCATCTGACTCTTAATTGTGCTCGTATGGATCTTCTAAGCCTTGGTAGAAGACTTTCATTTTCCGTAACCGCTGGGGCGAGGGTTTGTTCAGTAAGTGCCTTATTGTATCTATAGAACCATTCATTATAGAGGCAGAATAGTTAAGAAAAGATCCCAATTTTCTTGCATGTCATTACGGTTGTCTCCCTTAACATTTCTTATTATCAGTTCCACCTGATGATGTCGTTTGTTCAGGACTTGTTTAATTCAGGTCGTTCTGAGTTGTAGATCGAATTGTATCGAGAATGACGAAATTTGCATTTTAATTTTTGTTATTGTATTGGCAACCCTAAAAAACAATTTAGGGTTTTACTTGCATTCATGGCGTAATCATTGGGCTAAACATTTCCTAAAATGAGGCGGTTGCGTGTACTTGATATTGTAACATAACAGAGTTTTTTCTTGAGACCATTATTATTCAACAAAAATATACTATGTGTACTTTATTATTTCTAAAAACATGTAATCTGAAGCCAAAATATTTTATTTGGATAATTTAAATCTAATAAAACAATAATAAAAGGTTGTTAAATTTTAAGGGCTGATGTCGATTATCACACAAACCATTCAGGAAATTATTGTAATTTTTTTTTATTTTGATAATATTGGTATGGTTCCATTATGTATGGAACAAAATATCGGCCAAATGGTCGGCGATCCTCCATCCGATGCTCCAAATTTTCTATGACGCTGAGGCATAATTGAGGTTCTATGCCGTTAGGTTAGCGGCCAATTGACATCGCCACCACGTGAGATAACAAAGTCATTGAATTTGTCGCGAAAAATATACACAATCGAGCAACGTCCGATTAAAATTTAACCACTCGATATTTATAATGGGTGATCCATTTCGAGGTTCCCTACTTTTTTAAAGAAAACCACACAGAAAATTCAAATTTAATGGATAATGTTTATTATAATTTGAAAGAACATTATTTGGCATTTATTTTTTGAAGATTATGTCTATCAAATGTTGGCCGTTGCTATGTCGCAGATGGTGCATCCGTTCAAGTTTTCATGACTCGTTCGAGCATTTCGACTGGTAACTGGCGAATGACACGCGTGATGTTTTCCTCCAAGGCCTGAATCGAAGCGGATTTGACCGCATAAACTTTAGACTTTACATATCCCCACAGGAAAATTTGGCTCGAAAAGCCCATAGAGCGAAGCGATTCAGGCGTAAGTCTTTCCATTATGAAATGCCAAACAATACTAAACGAAAATAACATGACAGAATGACACGACTCACACGTGAGCTGTCAACAGAAGGCTATTGAAAAAAGTACCTCGAAATGGATCACCCTATATTATTGATACTTTTTTAAGCTCCCTTCGAAGGACGGACCAAATGTTTGAGTGAAAAAAAAATTGTGTTAATTTTTAATAATTCTCCATTTATTTAATATTACTCTTTCTTTGAAAAAAATTTAATTTTTGTATAGCACACAAACAGCGTTCAAACAACAAGTAAAGTTAATATAACTCAGCTAACAGGAAGCGACGAGCAAAATAAATATTCCGAAAATATAATGTTGAAAGAAACTGGACTGTAATTTAGATTCTAACAGAGCAATAAAATTACAAATTATAAAGAAAAGGAAAGGCAATATAAAATATGAACAGTTGGTAAGAAGCTAGAAAGTCTTTGGCTTAATACCTATATATATAATATTACATTAGGGCCTTTTGCACAACAGTAAAGCTCGCTGTAAGTTAGTAAACTGTTTCTGTAGCGATCGTTAACAGACCCCTAGTGCGGTTTTGACTCATCTAGGATGCTTTCTTCAGTTTGTGCATTGATAACTGCGGACACCTTCTTTTTAAGCTCGCAATTAACAAAAAACCAAAACGTATAGTGTAAATAAATCCAAACAAAAGCAAAAAAACCTCTTTTAATACAACAACAAAGTAGTGTGTAATTTTTTTTTCTCTTCCTTTTTTCACAGAGGCATTATTGCTTTGCTTCTTTGAAAATAAAACAAAAACAATAGGGACTAATGAGCCTCTTTAATTTAAGTCAAATAAATGTGGACAATATTGAAATAAATAAAAACAAAATAACTGATAATAATTTGTGTATAAATGCTACGCCAGTTTTACGTGCCCAATCTAGCTCATCACATTTGTTAAATGATGATAATAAAATAAATAAAAATAAGTCGCCTTCTAAACAGAATATAACCAAAACTAATATGGATAGTATAAAAAAACCCAAGACGCAAGTGGGAATGGACAGATACGTAACTGTATTAAAAATAGGTCGGAGCTCGAAATCTTCGCAGCTTGCACCAATGTCTAAAGTACTTAAGGATAATGAGGCTAACGGAATAAGTTTCCACAAACGGAGTTTGAAAGCTGCAAAAAGAATGTTTTTACCTATCAGCTGAAGAGTAGCAAAGGTCTACAGGTAGTTACTAAAGGTGTAGACTCATTCTCGGAGGAGACTTTAATAGTAGACATCAAAATTGGGGATGTTCAAGAGAAAATTGTTGGGGAAACACGCTAAATGAAAAGCTTATATCATATTGTATTGATATCGTTTATCCATTTGATAATACTTATGTACCGGTTTCTTTAAATAGGCAGGGTTCTACACTAGATTTTTTCTTAACAAACATACCGGACATAATCTCACCCGCGGCGGTTCTGAATGACCTCAATTCTGACCACCTACCAGTTCAGGCTAAACTCTCTGAACAGTTATCAAGAACGGATTTCGTTAAACTTGACTACGATAATGCGAACTGGCGATCCTTTCGGATTTTTCTCAATGCGAATATAGACTTACATAATTTAAGGAACATTGTTTCCGAAGAACGAATAGATGCAGCGGTTACGCATTTTAAAAATCTAGTTTATTCAGCAATTGACTTAAACGTTCCAAGAAGATCCCAACATACTTTTACAAAACCCCTACCAAAGAAATACTTGTCGGAGAAACTGGCAAAGATACCGGAACTTAATTGATTTATACGAAATGAAGGCTCTTAGTAGATTGATAGGTGAGAAATTAATAGGACTACGAAACATATATTGGAATAATTTACTGGCGAAGTTGGGCAAGGGTTCAGCCCCATTTTGGAATCTAAGTTTAATAGTTAGCAAGAAAAGAAATTCGATTCCTATTTTAACTTATAATGACACTCGTTTTACCAGTAATACTGAAAAATGTAATTTAATGGCTGAAATATTTGCCACCAACCACTCGAATTCTTTTAACATCCGTGACCAAGAAACCGACTTAGAAGTAATGAATGTACTTCGTACCTTTAGGCTACGTACCTTCACTATTACTGATGATATATTAATAACCAACTCCCAAATACGAGATGTCATTGAAAATCTTAAGACTAAAAAAGCACCAGGTGTCGACGGAATCAGTAACAAATGTCTCAAATGTCTTCCTAAAAAATCAATCCTATACTTAACTACCATTTTCAGCGCTTGTCTTAAAAGAGGATACTTTCCGCGCGATTTTAAAACGGCAAAAGTTATTCCTATACGGAAGCCAAATAAACCTTTAGAAAGCCCATCATCATATCGCCCAATAAGTTTATTGTCCTCCATAAGCAAAATATTTCAAAAAATTAATGCTTTTCATTGAAACAAACGAAATTTATCCTAGCCACCAGTTTGGATTCCGTAGAGATCATAACACGTCTCAATCACTAGTTAGAATTAAAAACTTAATATCTAATAATTTTGACCATCAAAAATCGACAGGAATGGTGTTGCTGGATGGTAAGGCAGCGTTTGATTCTGTTTGGCACGAAGGCCTAATTTATAAAATGATCCATTTAAATATTCCTTGCTTTCTGATTAAAATAATTGAAAGTTTTCTTAATGAACGTTCATTTAGAGTTCATATCGGTTCAACGTGTTCCGAAAGCTTCGATATAGCAGCAGGATGTCCCCAAGGCTCCTGCTTATCTCCCTCTTTATATAATCGTTACACCTCAGATGTACCTCAATTAGAAAGTTGTACCTTATAGGTTTTTGCTGATGATACCGCTGTACTAAGCTCGGACCTACTATCTTCAAATATTATTTTAAATTTACAACGGGCTCTCGACAAGCTGATACAATATTTTACCAAATGGAGGATTTGCTTGAATGCTGACAAAACACAGGCAATCTATTTCACAAGAAAAAGAAAATCTTGTTATATTCCTCAGCGAAACATATTGTTTTTAAATAGGGAAGTGCAATGGGAACAGAAAGTTAAATATTTGGGAGTACTGCTAGATCCAAAAATTAAATTCAAAGAACACATACATTATGTGGTAAACAAATTAAATATTCTGACACGCATACTTTATCCTTTCATTAACAAAAATTCAAGTCTTAGTATACACAATAAAATGCTAATTTTTAAAGTGATTTTTCAGGCTGTGATATTTTATGCAGCTCTAGTTTGGGCAACGAGTGCAGTTTGTCACATTAAAAAGCTTCAGGTTGCACAAAACAAATTACTGAAACTAATATTTAACCTTCCTTGGTTTTTTTCGACATCTAGGCTTCACTCTATTTCAAATATAGAACTTGTTGGCGTTAAATTAAATAGACTGAGCACTAATTTTTACTCTAGATGTTCTGAATCTGATCATCCCCATATCCATGAATTGTATTCATCTTAGGTAGTTTGTAAGTAGTTGCATTAGTTGTTTTATTAAAATTAATTGAAATAGGTTTTTTTCAAATTTTGCCTCCAATAGTTCTTATAAGCTAATATAGAGTGTATAAAATATCAAAACTTACTTTTATTTTTAAGAAGAAAAAGTAGATAACTTGAACTATTTATATATAAATTTAAGTGAAATTGTAAACCATCATATTATTTGAATAAAGAAATTGAATTGAATATATATATATATATATATATATATATATATATATATATATAATGTTAAAATAAAATAATTTTTTATTATATTTTAAAATATTTCTATTACAAATAACATCGAATAACATTTGATTTTTGTTATAACATAATATATTTTTACTATCATTTAAGTTATTCTTCTTGATACAACGAGAGAGGCTACACTTGAATGGACACGTTATCCATACGGACCTCAAGCACAAACACCTGGGGTATGTACAATAAAAATTTCTAGTTTATTTATTTTTTTATTAAATTAAAAGTTTCCATTCGACACTGGTAATTTCATTATTGGGTATTCAACCACCAAAGTGGTTCTAAGCTTATGGATTCTTTTCTATAAGTCCAATTTCGTGTAGTGTAATACGAGTTGTGAAGACCGACAGAAGCAATGCGTCTAAACAGAACAATAATATTACAAAGTAATATTTTATATGTTATTTATAAATTTTTTGGGAATTTAAATATTAATTATTTAATATTATGCTATTTACCCATAACGTTATATAATAAAAATGCAATTTATTTGTTGGGGGAAAAGAGTTACTTCCTATAGGTATTTACTGTCCTTTTACAATGGGATGGTTTTTTGCCATCACTTAATGCAAACATAAGGTGTAAAGAGGGGTATAACAACTTCTAGTCCAAGGTCTGTTCGTCCATGCAAATCGAAATAATATTTAATAAAACAAAAGATAATATTTAATAAAACAAAAGAGAGTTTTATTTAATTTAAAAGGATTGACTTCGAGCCCAAATAAAAGTAAATAATTTTATAAACTAAAAGGTCGAATAGTGTGTAGCGTGCCTGTTCTATTCACATTCGCATCTCGTATAACTTTTTCCAGCAGGATGTTAAAAAAATCACAATATAGACTTTCGGCTTGTCTAAAACCTCATTTGGTACTAAATGCCAATGAGAGGTTTTTTCCTATTTCAATTGAAGATCGTGTATCAGTTAAGGTCAGCCTGCACTGTCGTATTAGTTTTGCAGGGATACCAAACATGGCTTGAAACACTTTTAAGCGTATGGGCTGTTAAAAGCAACCTTGTAGTCGACAAACAGATGACAGGTGTCGATCTTTTTTTCTTGGGTCTTTTCCAGGATTTGACGTAAGGTGAATATCTGGTCGATTTGAGCGGTCTAAAGCCACATTGAAATGGCCCAATTATCTCTCCAACTTCAGATTTCAATCTTTAACACAGTACGCAGGAAAGTATTTTATATGCGATGGGAAGGAGACTTATTCCTCTGTAGTTGGCGTATACTGTCTGTCTTGCCTTCTTTTCTGTGCATGAGATATAACATGCTGAGGTTCGAATCATCGGGCATGCGTCCTTCTAACCATATTGTACAAACCAGCTGATGTATACACCTCAGTGTATATCAGTGTGTCGCCTCCGGTTTAAATAGTTCGAAAGGTAACCCATTGGCTCTTGCTGCCTTATTAGTCTTCAGCCGAGTAACTGTTACTTTGACTTCATTCTGGTTAGGTGGTATACACTCAATACCGTCATCTGGCTCTGGGGTATATTCGTCGCCGCTACTACCTGATACCAATAGCGTGGAATAATGTTCCCTCCACTTCAACACCACATACTGAACATCTGTCAACAGATTACCTTCATCTTTGCAGGAGCATGTGCTTGTACCAAAGCCATCGTCTTGTTTTTTCACTCTTTGGTAGAATTTTCGGACGACACCTGTACATCTCGATTTTCTCCCACTCACGTCTTTCCATTTCTCTCTTTTTTCTGGGGAATGGAGGTTTTTTTTTCTCTCCTTTTCTGCCGATACCTCTCTCTCGCATTACGTGTGGCTACTGAAGGCAGGGTTTCCCTGATCACTTCAGTAGCGAAAAATGCGGCATACATGGCATGGTCGTACCATGGCCTTCTTGGGGGAGGCTTCTGACACCCAAGTACGGATTTTGCAACCTTTTCCATAGAGTGGGCTATACTTTGCCACTGCGCTGCAACATTATCGGGACAAGGAGTGCTTTCTTGAAGCAATTGAGTCAGTCGAGCGGAGTATGCCGTTTCGTTTTCCGACGTGCAGCTTCCTCGCTGTGTCAGACGGTACGTGTCTCGCAACAGTTAATCGGGTGCGAACCCTTGTGGCCACAAGGTAATGAGCTGAATCAATATTTGCTCTTCGGATCGATCGTACGTCCAACACGCTGAATGAATACCATCCGTCTATTATAACATGATCAATCTGAATTCTGGTTGTTGTTGTTGTAACAGCTCTGCTGTTGTCGGAAGTTCTTTCCTGAAAAGATTTAAGGTGTATAAATTAATTATTGTAAAAGTGTCACGTGGGTGGAACTTGGAGCTGGAGAAATTGCGCAACTTCAATCGGTCTTAACCATAGGTCTATGGGGCGCAGATCCGTAGGCCTATTGGGACATTGAAATAGATGCACCGTGTCATGGGGGCTTTGAAGACAGGCTGGGCAACGATTTAAAGTTCCGGGAACTATACGCTCGCGGTAGCAGTTAAGAATACTGCACCATCCGGCCCTTAATTGTGCTAAGGTGGTTCTAGTTTGCCTGGGAAGAAGCCTTTCATTTTCTGCAATCGCTGGGGGGTGTTCATTTAGGACCCTATTACATATATAGCCATTCATAGCTCCTAAAACCGCCTGTTGATGTAATAGCTTTTGGGCGTCTGCAATGGCCACTCGATCTATAAGAGATAGAATAATATCTCGAATGTCATTGCGATATAGACGAAAGTCCTGCCGGATGTGACGGGGAGACGGATCTTGAATGATCACTTCATGGTTAGGGTGGGTGGGCAGGTGACAAGCCACCAGGTATTGCTTTGTCAGTAGCTCATTGTGCTGCCTGACCGGCAGTATCCTGGTCTCCTCATGAAGATGATCTATGTTTGTCATTCTGACACATCCGGTAGCGATTCTAAGTGCATTATTTTGTGCAGTTTGTAAAACTCGCCATTTAGTATCACTGAGGAGTGAGGTCCAAATAGGGGCAGCATAACTAAAGAGAGAGCGACCAATTGCCTTGAAAGTTGTTATTATGGTCTCTTTAGTCATTCCCCAAGAGGTGCCTGAAAGAGCTTTTAGGACTTTGTTCCGAGATTTCACTTTCTGGTTGATGTAAGTGGCGTGTGAAGCGAAGTGAAGGAGACTGTCGAAGACCACGCCTAAAATTTTTGGGTTTTGCACCGTAGGGATACGTCGGCCTTCGACAGATATATCTAATTCCATCCTTACTTCTTTAGTCCAGGAAGTGAAAAGAGACACTGAAGACTTTGAGGGTGATAGCTGAAGTCTACGTTCCTGTATAAATTGTGAGATGGTGGCCAAATATTGAGTAATTTTAGCACTTATGTCTTGGATATTAATACCAGATGAATAGATGGTGCAATCATCTGCATAAGACACCATCTTGATATCTTGTGGTGGGGCAGGAAGTTGTGCAAGATATAAGTTGAAGAGTATAGGTGACAGTACTCCTCATTGTGGCACACCCATTTTAATCTTGCGATATTTAGACTTCTGGCCTCTGAACTCAACAAACGCTTGTCTGCCACTTAAATAGTTGGCAACCCAGCGTTTGACATCATTGGGAAGTGTAGAGTTCGAGATGTCATTAATCAGCAAAGAGTGGTCAACCGTGTCAAAAGCCTTAGATAAGTCTAAGGCTGCCACAATTGTGCGTTCACACGGTCTCTGCTGATTGAGGCCATTTGCGATCTGGTTAGCTATCAAATTCAAAGCTGTCGTGGTACTATAGGATTCCCTGAAGCCGTGTTGGTGAGAGGCAAGCGAGAAATGCTCCTTCAGGGTTGGCAATATTAAAACTTCTAAAACCTTTGCTACGGGTGATAAAAGGGAAATAGGGCGGTATGATTCTCCTTTTGTAGCGGGTTTATCAGGTTTTAGGAGGGGAATTATCCGAGCAACCTTCCATATATCTGGAATCACCAGTTGTTGAATCGAGAGTTCTAGAAGGCGTACTAGATATTCCAGCGATGCTGTGCCAAGTTTCTTTAACATTAACATAGAGATGCCGTCAGGACCAAGAGCTTTAGAGGGTTTCGCTTTGGAGATTATATATTTCACTTCATCGAGTGTGAAGGAAATGGGCTCAGAATCCCGTTCAAGATTCTTGTTTCTCCGAATTACAGCTCTTTTGGACCGATTCTGCGAGGTGGGATGATCGACAAATTGTCGGCAGAATAGCTTAGCGCATTTCTTTGCATCTGTATATTGAATGTCATCGAATCCTATAGCTGCGAGATTTTTATTGCAGTTTGTTACAGATAGACTTTTAATAGTAGACCAAAGCTTTTTCGAGCTAACCGTGCATTGGTTTAGGTGTTCTAACCACTTGTTGCGACGATGTTCATTAACGAGTTTGTTAATTTCTGCCGTCAACAGCTCAATTCGCTCATCTGCTGGGTTGCAAGCGCGCAAATGATCGCGTTCTTGGGTTAAACGCGCTGCATTGGTGGGGAAATTTGATCTAATATTGGGTATTCTGCCTGCAGGAATAAAGCGTCGTGCTGCCCTGAGAATAGTTTGCCTGAAAACTTTCTCTCCCTTCCTGGCACAAGTAGGGTGGGGTAATTGACGAAGGGAGTCATCAATACATTTCGAGAACCCCTGCCAGTCGGCTTTATTATAATTAATAAATGTGCGCTTGTCAGGCTCAACGAAGTCATTGGGTTTCTCAACAGTGACCACAATGGGAATGTGGTCTGAGTTAAATGCAATTTGGGTTTGCCAGCTGGTGTAGGCAAGTAGCGATGAGCAGACAATGGATATGTCTGGAGAGCTTACACATCTTGCAGTTACTCTTGTTGGGAAATCTTCGTTTATTGAGGCAAAATCTGATTCGTCTATCTGTTCTGCAATGAGTCCACCGCGGGGATCTTCAGGTAATTGGGAATACCAACTCTCATGATGAGCATTGAAATCACCAAGTATTATTCTATTATCACCCTGCAAGAGATGGGATATGCTTGGGTGATAATTAGCTCCTATGCTGTTGACGGGCGGGATATAAACATTGATGATTTCAATTTCAGTATTTTCAGTATCTACTGAGATGCTCATAACCTCTAGGAAGGGGTCAGGTATGGGGAGGGTTGGGGGGGCTGTCAATTTATAACTGACATTTCGTTCTATAATGAACGCAAGTCCCCCACCATGTGCTCTATTTCTATCTCTTCTGACAATATTGTAATTCCCTGAGGCCGAGAGTGAACAATCATTGGTCAGCTTTGTTTCTTGTATGGCGGCAATAGGTATGTTGTTGTCGTGCATATATTTTGTGATCTCCACAATTTTGTTTCTCAAACCATTACAATTCAATTGCATGATTTGAAAAGATCTGCCGGGGCCAGTATTTTGCACTTGCCGGTGTCTTGGCGATGTATTCACCTGAGGTGGAGTTGTAGGTGTTAATACAGGTTGTTGTAATTGAGGAGTGTTCTGTACATTCGGCGTTCTGGGTGTTGATTGCGCCGTTGAGTTAAGGGTAATGCTGGCCGTAGGAGTGGCATTTGCACAGCAAGAGGCTAGGAAACTAGCACTCCAATCCCTATGAAAGCGTAAATTTGTACAGCGCCTCATATGACACCATCTTTTACAACCATTGCACTGAACTGATGTAATATTCCTCCTAATTATTGTGTTGCAAATAGAACAATGTGTTCTACTGTGTCTCACAGGTGGGGATGAGAAGAGGTTCTGCTGAGGAGCAGTGGGAGGAGCAGTGCTGGAGTTAGTTGGTTGGTTGCTACAACAACTCGCCACAAAGCTTGGGGACCAATCGCGGTGGCTGGTGAGACCTGAGCACCTTTTCAAGTGACACCAGTTTTTACAAACTGAGCATTTGACCGATGTTATGTTGCGGGTTATTTTGTTGTGACACACTGAACAAAACCAGATCTGTGGACCTGGGTTTTGCTCAACGCCAGCTATAATTAATAGTAACTTGAGCAAAATAGCTGGCATATTTTGCTCACCTGAGGAAAAAACTTTGACACACTGAACAAAACCAGATCTGTGGACCTGGGTTTTGCTCAACGCCAGCTATAATTAATAGTAACTTGAGCAAAATAGCTGGCATATTTTGCTCACCTGAGGAAAAAACTTTCGGTTGGTACAGCTGTTGCTGAGTTGACAATCTTTGGCCGAGTGATACTCGGGTCGTTCCGGAGCGAAGATCCAATTGTCGTGGGAACGCTGAATTCTGGTTGTCTAATCTGGTGGCAGCCACGTGTATGTCGAGATGAAGAAATCTGGTGCTGCTAATTACCATTTCTTTTGCCGCCGCGAAGTCTGTTAGCCTCATTCTGTTATCGGATGTTTCTTCGTCTTTGGTTGGGGCAGACTAATGTTAAAGAACTTGGCTTTTATACGAACTGTGGCTATTCTCTTATCCACCGAAGTGAATCTGGAGAAGAGGTGAGTTTGAGTCTCCGACTAACCACAAATCCACAGCCAAGTTCATGTCTTGTTTCATGGCAGTTATAGTAAAATGCGTCTCCCAGTTAGGAGTTTTTTTACTTTTTTTCTCTGTTTTTCAGTAGATTATTTTTTATAAGGGTGGGTTACTAATCCGGCGCCTCAACCCCTTTTTTATCCTTATGGGTGAACGCGCGGCAAATTTTAGCTCACTACCTCTAAAGGGTGTTAAAGCTAGCTACTCCAGGTGACACCACGGGGAGGTTCGTGTCCACAGTTGAGATGAAGGAGGAACCAAGATAGGTCTGGCTTTGCGAAATTAATGCCCCTATTACGGATTACAACACAACTCAGTTGAGTTGTCTAAAAGACAACTTGAAAGACAACTGCTACTGATGAGTTGTAATTTGAAACAACTGCTACTGATGAGTTGTAATTTTGTTAAACTTTTGTTAACCGAACTAACACAGGATTGAAAACGGTGAAACTACAACAGAGTTGTAACACAATATAAATTCAACTTAAAAATTTTTGACAAGTTGAGTTGTAATTGATAATACCAAATTGTAAAATTTCAACTGAAATAGAGTTGAGTTGTAAACCGTAATAGGGGCCTAAAACTAATCAGAGCCGTTGCTTGGAATCCAAATCCCCTACGACACCCAAAATAATCGGGTATAAGTAATAAAATAGTTGCTATTTTTCATATTTAAATGGCTGTTCTGTTTTTGGCGTTGATAAGTGCGGACGCGATTTTTTTTTGTCAAGCTCGCATTAACAAAAACTAAACATACATTGTGTGAATAATTTAAAACAAAAACAAAAAAACAAACCTGTTTTAATACAACAACAAAGTTGTTTGTAAAATATTTTTTTTTCTTTTTACTTTTCTTTAGTTTTTACAACGGCATATTGAATTGCTACTTTTAAAATAAAACAAAAACAATAAAGGCTAATGAGCCTCTTTAATTTAAGCAATAAAAATGTGGAAAATATTGTATTAAATAAAAACAGAAAAACTGAAAATAATTTGTGTGTAAATGCTACGCCAGTTATACGTGCCCAATCTTGTTCGTCGCTTTTACTAAGCGATGACAATAAAATAACTACAAACAAATCGCCTTCTGAACACAGTGTTGCCAAAGATAATATGGATAGTGTAGAAAATCCCAAGACGCAAGTGGGAATGGACAGATACATAACTGTATTGAAAAGAGGTCGAAGCCCTAAATCTTCGCAGATTGCACCAATGACTAAAGTACAAAAAGACAAGGACTCTAACGGAATAAATTCCCAGAATCGTTTTGCTATTTTAGATAACGAAGGAAGTGAAACAAAAACGGCACCCAAGTCGTTTAAACCACCACCAATTTTTTTAAGGGAGAAAAATTCAAATGAATTAATAACTAAGTGAATCTCAGTTATCGGGGGAAACTCATTCAATGTAATTCCTATCAAGCGTGGTAGCATTGCTGAAACTAAAATTCATTTTATAGACGAAAGTAGTTATCGTAAAGCAGTAAAGGAGTTTGAAAGCTGCAAAAGAACCAGCTGAAGAGTAGCAAAGGCCTACAGGTAGTCATCAAAGGTGTAGACTAAAATGTTTATCCAGTGGAAATAACAGCTGGCCTCCAAAAAGCAGGATTTAAGGTTAAAAGCGTTGACAATCTCAGAAATCGAGAGCGTGTCCCTCAACCTCTATTTCGCGTTGAACTGGAACCTGGGGATATTAGATTGAAGAAGAACGAAACGCATCCCATTTATAATCTAAAATATCTGTTACACCGCAGAATAAGTATAGAGGAACCATATAAGCGGTCAGGACCCGTTCAGTGTTTAAATTGCCAAGAATACGGCCATACAAGGACTTACTGCAAGTTGCCTCCGGTTTGCGTTGTGTGTGGACGACTCGAAGGTTAAAAAATGTAGCAATTGCGGTGGAAATCACACTGCTAACTACAGAGGCTGTCCAGTTTTTTCTATGGTAAGGAAGACAACTCAGAAATTAAATACTCCTGCTAGGCAGCCACAATACCAAGCAAATGCTCATTACCCTCAGTTAGCTCAACCGACAACCAAACATGTTTCATACGCGGATATGTTAAAATCCAATCATGTTTCAGCACACAAAGCGACACCTACAACCAATTCTACCCCAAATATGCATCCAGAAGCTAAAGAACAAACACCATCTGGTAACTACAATCGTCTCGAAGCAAGTATCGAGACATTAGTGCATTCTTTAAACAGTTTTATGAGCTCTATGAGCAGCATGATGCAAGAAATGGTTCGCATGCAATCTATGATGTTGCAGGCGGTACTTAACAAACCATGAACTGTTTAAAAATATGTTTCTGGAACGTAAACGGCTTACGCCAACACAAAAATGAAATCGAGTACTTCTTGAAGAACCAACAAATTGATGTCATGATGGTTTCAGAGACTCATTTAACAACAAATAGCTTTTTTTAAATCAATGGCTATATATTATATGACACTAAAGACCCTCGTGGCAGAGCATGTGGTGGTTCAGCAATACTAATAAAGGCTCGAATTAAACATCATTTACTGTGTGATTTTTGTGAGGACTACCTTCAAGCAACAAACATCTGTATTGAAGAATATCATCAAAACTTTGTTATTTCTTCGATTTATTCACCTCCTAGATTTCAAATATCACAGAGTCATTATAGCGACTTCTACAAATATCTAAGTCCCTGTTTCATAGCATCAGGCGACTACAACGCTAAACATACGTTGTAGGGATCAAGACTAATTACTCCAAAAGGTCGTGTTTTATTTGACACTATTTAAAAAATGCGTCTGAATGTGATATCAAGTGGACAACCCACCTATTGGCCTACTGATCCACAAAAAATACCTGATGTTATTGATTTTGGCGTGACTAAAGGTATTTCAAGAGAAATGATTAAGGTTGAAGCGTCACTCGAATTATCTTCAAATCATTCACCCACTATTGTCTACATATGGTACCAGCAAAATATCGTGTCGCCAACAACTTGCACAAGCATTAATTGGTTGAAATATAGAAAATATCTCAGTACTCATTGTTCGGAAAACATACCGCTAAGAACAACAGAAGATGTGGACCAGAGTCTAATTGATTTTGATCAAAACCTTAAATCAGCTGCCAAACATGCGACAGAAACCAGACAACTAGCTAGATACAATCAAATTTATTTTGTAGATGTGGAGCGGCTCTTGGTTGAAAAAAGAAAAATTAGAAAAGAGTGGCAAGCACACAGATCTCCTCAACTCAAATCTAGACTTAAAGATTGCACGAAACGGCTAAGACAGCTGCTAGAATCTCAAAGAGTAGCACCTCTGAAAAATTACTTGCAAGACCTCGACGCAACTGCACAATCAGATTATTCATTATGGCGTGCATGTAGGAACCTTAAAAGACCGGTCGTACGTAAGCCTCCCTTGCGAACTTTTTGTGGAGACTGGGCAAGGAATGATACCGAAAAAGGCAATTTATTTGTTGGACATTTGAAGAAGGTGTTCACCCCAAATATATGTACTGATATAGCTGAGTTGCCATCAGTAGAGACTAGTGCCGTAGTACCCCTAAGATTTGAATTTAGCGACATTGAAAGGGCAATAGCAGATTTAAACACCAAAAAAGCCCCTGGCGTTGATAAAACAAGTAACAAGATGTTAGTTGAGTTGCCCCGTATAGGTCGCAGAATTATTCTGTTTGTTTTTAATGCCATCTTACGTCTTTAGTACTTTCCCACAGAGTGGAAGGTCTCTTTGATAACTATGATTCCTAAGTCAGGAAAAGACCACACAAAAGTAGAATCATACAGACCTATAAGCCTTTTATCAAACGTTTCAAAGTTATTTGAGAGAATATTAATAACTAAACTGAATCCAATTCTTAGCGCGAAAGGATGTATTCCGAACCATTATTTCGGCTTCAGAAAACAACATAGTACGATCCAACAAACACACAGATTAGATTCGAAGAAAAAAAATACTGTGCTGCGCTCTTTATCGACATTTCTCAAGCATTCGATAAGGTTTGGCATGAAGGCCTAATATTTAAGCTAAAGCTGAACTTGCCCGAAAACTTGTATAAGCTCTTAAAAGATTATTTAACGAATCGCAAGTTTTTACTAAAAGAAGGTGACTTTTTAAGCTCGCCACAGCTCATTGAAGCCGGAGTTCCCCAAGGTAGTATTTTGGGACCAATTTTATATTTACTGTACACATCAGATATGCCAATTAGCACCCTAGTCCACAGATCAACTTTTGCAGATGACACAGCTTTTTTAAGTATTCATGAAAGTGCCCAAAAAGCATCACAACTTTTGCAAGACCACATACTCAAATTGGAAAAATGGCTAGAAAAATGGAGAATAAAAGTGAATGAACAAAAATGTACTCACATAACTTTCACACTGCGTAGGCACTCATGCCCTCCTATTCGCATAAATAACCAAATGATACCACAGCTTCCAGACGTTAAATACCTGGGTATACATCTTAACCGTCGCCTTACTTGGAAAAGCCACATTGCCTTCAACACAAACTTATTGACAGAAACTCCACCCTGAGCTTAGATTGTAAACTTCTACTGTACAAGTCGATCCTCAAACCAATTTGGTGTTATGGGATTCAGTTATGGGGCACTGCCTCAGCTAGCAATGTAGAAAAAATTCAAAGGCGCCAAAATAAAATTCTACGTATTATTACATCTGCTCCCTGGTATATAAAAAATTCGAACATCCATAAAGACCTAAACATGCCATCAGTTAAAGCAGAAATAGCGAAACATGCAGTCACATATCTAAAAAGGCTTGAATCTCATCCAAACCCTTTGGCGCGTAACATGCTGAATGAACCTGGTTACATTCGACTAAAAAAAAAGAGATACTGCTTTTCTTGGCCGTACATTAGAGGGATGACCCGCAAATGTTTGCAAAATCCGTGAAACAAACATTATTTTTGTCTAGCACTGGCTGGACTTAAAACGTATATTTTATTATAGACTTAAGATATGAGTAATTATTGTTAGCTCAAAAATATTGAAGATACAATAAATAAATTATGAAAAAAAGTGGTTGATTGTTAAATAGAAATATTTTTAATTTATTTTTGATTTATTTTCTCTGTTTTCAGTGGGTCGAAGAGAGTTTTACTGATTTTGTAAAAGGAATAAATTGGAGAAGTTATGTTGTGTGCGACGTTGCATATCATAACGTCAATAACTGGCTTTGGTCACCGTTTATTGATCGTGGTCCTGCCAATCGATTGTATATTGAAATCCAATTTACGATTAGAGACTGTTCACTTTTTCCAGGTAAGTGACAAATATATAAGTAATACAATCTTTAGTTTGTTTAATTAAACACTTAAAGCATTTTAATAACTGTTAAAAGTATTAAGTGTATTTAAAAATTATGGAAAGATTGAAATTTGTCGCTTAATTTGTGCAAATATAGTCTGTCACATAAAAGTTTACGGTATTTCAAAATAACATTGCATGGGAGAACAACGTTATTTATATACAGTTCATGTAAAATCATTTTGCTTGCATTAAATAAATTGTTAAATAGGTAAATAAAGCGATGTAGCACATTGTAACTTAATGACTTTGTTAATCGTCAAAACTGTCACATTTGTGGTTCAATAAACTTACATATGATTGTCAAAAAAACAAGTGCGTCTACAACGTGGGACTGTTTGTGGATTATGTGTATGAACCCATTATTGGATCCTACTTATGTGAATATGAAGCTGGAAATGTAGTGACTATTACTTGATCTCTAAGTTTAATGGATGTCAGTATATCTATATATATATATATTTATATTTATATATATATATATATATATATATATATATATATATATGATGATGTATAGTTGTTGCCACTATAGCAACAAAGACTAAAACTTATAGGGTGTTCCTATAGAGAGGTGTTATTCACGAATATGTGCCTATTTCGTGAACTCGCATAGACTCAAGATTTAAAAACAGTGATTAAAACTTAGTTCGCTATATAAATAAGTATCAAAAATAAACCTAAAAATTAAAGGGTGTTCCGATAGGGGTGTGATTTGCATGTATAAGGCCTAAGTTTTGAACCATAATAGGTAGAAGAAATTTTCACAGAAGGTGTATAGCAGTGGCCGCTATAGTAACAAATACTAAAACTTAAAGGGTGTTCCGATAGAGAGGTGTTATTCACAAATATGTGTTTATTTCTTGAACTGTAGGAGGCATGGACTCAAGATTTAAAAACAGTAATTAAAACTTAGCTCGCTATATAAACAAGTATAAAAAATAAACCTAAAAATTAAAGGGTGTTCCGATAGTGGTGTGATATGCATGTATAAGGCCTAAGTTGTGAACCAAAATAGGTAGACGCTTGAAATTTTCACAGAAGGTGTCTAACTGTGGCCGCTATAGTAGCAAATTCTAGAACTTATAGAGTGTTCCGATAGAGAGGTGTTATTCACTAATATGTGCTTATTTCTTGAACTGTAGGCGGTAATTAAAACTTAGTTCGCTATATAAACAAGTCTAAAAAAATAAATCTAAAAATTAAAGGGTGTTCCGTTAGTGGCCTGATTTGCATGTATAAGGCCTAAGTTTTGTGCCATAATAGGTAGACTCTTGAAATTTTCGCAGAAGTGGTATAAATGTGGCCGCTATAGCAATAAATATTAAAACTTATAGGGTGTTCCGATAGGGAGGTGTTATTCACGAATGTGTGTTTATTTCTTGAACTGTAGGAGGCATACACTAAAAATGTACAAACAGTAATTAAAACTTTATAAACAAGTCTAAAAAATAAACCTAAAAATTAAAGGGTGTTCCGATAGTGGCGTGATATGCATGTATAAGGCCTAAGTTTTGAACCATAATAGGTAGACTCTTGAAATTTTCACAGAAGGTGTATAACTGTGGCCACTATAGCGATAAATACTAAAACTTATCGGGTGTTCCGAAAGTGAGGTGTTATTTGTCGTTAGGTCTTTATTTCTTGAGCTATAGGAGGCAACCACTTAAAATTTGCAGACAGTAATTAACTCTATGTTCGCTTTCTACTAAATTAAACTTTAAAATTAAAGGGTGTTCCGAGAGCGACGTGCTTTGCGTGTATATGGCCTAAGTTTTGAACAATAATAAGTAGACTCTTGAAGTTTTTACAAGAGGTTTATTACTATGGAAACTATAACAAATAATAAAAATTAAAGGGTGATCCATCACAGACATGTTTTTAACGTATATTACCTTATTTTTGAACCGCAATAGGTAGGCCTGATATTTTTATAGAAAGTGTATTACCATGGCCGTTATAACAACAATTCCAAAAACTTATAGGGTGTTCCAATAGCGATGCAATTTTCGCGAATATGACTTTGATTTAAAAAAAATGGTGCCCCATAAGACATGAAAAAATTAACAACTTGAGGTTTTAAAGGCGTACTAGACATAGTACGGAACCCTACGTGTGTGAGACTAACTCGCACTTGTCTGATTTATTATAATCCCCTATTGATTTTCTATAGGATTTAGTTCACGACTTTGTGCTGGTTAACATAAGGTCTTTAATTTATTCCCTGCAATCTAGTTTTTGACACTACGTAAGCAGTGCTTGGCGCCATTATATTGTTGAAACTCTCAAGCTAAAATGACATTCTCCTGTTTATTTTACCCGCCATTTTTTCTTCAATTTTAAAATATAGACCAACTCCTGATGACAGTATTAAACAAATAAAAGCCTTTTCTAAAGATCATTGGTATAAGGGGTGTGGAACAAGATTAACGTGAGTACCTGCCTACTCGGCCTAAGCTCACGCGATAATAATTTTTCACTTCGTATAGGAGGTACCACGCCCTCCATTCAAACTCAGTCTGTGTTTCTCTACACATGTATCTTAATATGGGGGTTATTGATGCAAAATTCCAAGGCGCTACCTATTGCAGTTCTCTAGATACAGGATAATAATTTTTTACTTTATATGGGTGTACAACGCTCACTGTCGCAATTCAGCCTATGTTTTTTTAGAATATATGCATGGGTATGGGGTTTTCTTTACCCACTTTGAACACCATACCTATATACACAATAATAATTATTCACTTTGTATGGGAGGTACCACGCCCACTGCCCCAATTCATTCTGTATTTTGGCAGACTATGCTCCTTAGCACAAAGGCTACTCTTCCAGAGTTTCAAGGCGCTATCTATTGTAGTTCGCCAGGAGCACGATAATAATTTTTCACTTTGTGTGGGCGGTACCACGCCAACTATTCCGGCTATAACTCATGAACCAATACACATACAGAGACCGTTTATACATAAAAACCTTGGTATGGACGCCACATTTCATAAAAGCTTTGCAGAAACAAAATCGGTTCACGCATTCCAGAGAACATCAATTACTAACACAATGCAACTTATTTATATATATATAGATATATAGATAAGGACTAGAAGTAAACACAATTAATTTAATACATAAAATGAAAATTGGAGAAGCACCAGAGAATCTCACAGAGCAGTGAAGATATGTTGCGGTGTTACAGCCATACAGCCTGAGGAATTCTTTCATACAGATATCTCTATTTGTTACAGGATTAAACCATTACAATAATATTTCAAATTATGTTAGAAATGAAACGAATAAAAATATTTTCAGAAGGCATGTATCTTTTTTTGAAAAATGTATAAACGGCAGGGTTTAATACCGCATTTTTCCTGTAATGTGTTTTACGCTCCATTGTCTGATCAATCGGCCACAAAGATCTCAATGAAGAACATAAAAGGACGTTTGCTAGGACCTTCAGCTAGATTGGTAACTAGGCCACGCCAACGGGTTATGCGTCAGAAAACTAAGCACAGCTCCTTAAAAAAGAACTGATCCTACTTATTTTCAATAATAATACATAAGATGAGCTCCCGGTATATTGGGTGTCCTAGGAAGTGAACGCGTCGTTATACTAGTGCAGGACAAAGGCAGAGGAGATTTCCGAAAGTTTCTTCATCATCATGGCAGCTTGTGCAATTTTCATTACATGGTACACTTATATTTTCGCTGGGATTCGAAACAAGCAACGCCAAATGACCTTAACCTTAATTAATTCTCGTAATTGCTTATTCGGTATGCTTAGTAGTTCTAACGTTTCTTCCGATCCAGATTGTCATTCCAGTTGAACAAATCGATTCCTCAGACCATTTAGCCTGGACTAGATCATGAAGAGCATTGCTAATGTGCTGGCTGCAGGCTGAAAGGGTAATGGCACAAAGTAAGTCAATTGCTTCATCATTAAGCAATCCCCCTTAGCCGGCTGTTGTACAAAGTTCAAGATTATGATGTTATTATTATTCTTAAAACATTGTTCAACAACGATAAAGCTTGGTTCTCTAGATTTACTAACCCTAAACTGTCAGCTGGTAAATAACGTATTTTTGTTGGTTTCCCAACATTTAATTCCACATACCGTTTTAAATAAAAATATTCAAAACTCAAATTTAATTTGCCTTATTTGTCTCATGGAATCTTATTTCATTATTTTCAGGGAATGCGCTATCATGCAAAGAAACATTTAGTTTACTTTACTATGAGTTTGATGCAGCTACACGTGAACCACCTCCCTGGCAAACGGATAGCTATAAGCTCATAGCACGTATTGCTGCTGGTGAAGGACGTTTTAATCAAAACAGCGACGTTGATATAAATACTGAAGTTAAAAGCATTGCTGTTACTAAGAAGGGCGTTTATTTCGCATTTCGTGACCAAGGAGCCTGTATAAGTGTATTAGCGGTAAAGGTCTATTATATCACTTGCCCAGCTGTGACCGAAAATTTCGCACATTTTAATGAAACACCAACTGGACGGGAAATTACCCTTATTGAAAAACAAAACGGAACATGTGTGGAAAACGCTGAACCTTACGAACCACCGACTTATTTGTGCAAAGGTGATGGAAAATGGACAATACTCACAGGTGGTTGTCGTTGTAAGGTTGGCTATGAACCGGATTTTGCAAATAAAAGTTGCAATGGTATGTTTGTTACAATTACTTAAACTTTAATTTTTTATTTAAAACTCCATTATTGTTTTTGTGGTCCACTTAGAATGCCCAATAAGTACTTTTCGCTCGGTTGAAGTTAGCAAATGTATACCATGCCCTCCGAATTCAAATGCTTCAAAATCAGCTTCTGGCTATTGCAAATGCTTAACGGGTTTCTTTAGGCATCCCAGAGACGGCAAACATATGCCATGCTATAAACCTCCAGGACCTCCAACAAATCTTACGCTATTATTTGTCGATCATATAAGTGCCATATTATCATGGAATATGCCAGTACGCGATAATGGTGCCGTTGATAACAATAACAGCCAGAATACAAAGTATCGAAGTGACATTGTTTATAAAGTAGTATGTGCTTCTTGTTCTTCTAATGTTGTTTTTACGCCATCGGCAGATACATTTAATGATACAAAATTGACTTTAACCAATTTGGAACCAGTGACGACTTATACAATTCAAATACACTCTATGAATGGTGTATCTTATATTATCGAGAACGCAACGACTGATCAGAAGACTCATAAAAATAACAATGAATCGTTTAGTAATCAGGACAAAGATGAGACTTCGAAAAACGGAGAGGATGCCTTAATTGGAAATAGTATTAAGACAGTTTCTGGAAACAATAACCAACACATTGATTTATCTCAAATAACCACAGAATGGGCTGAAATAATTTTCACAACCACTGAATCAGCCATACAGTCAACTGTTAGTAATGTAAGGGTTGTAGCGACAACGAGTACCGAAATCGATCTTGTTTGGGATAAACCTGTACAAAGTGATGTTCCTATAGAATTTTATGAAGTACGATGGTTTCCAAAACCTGATTTTGATACTATTAATAAGACCACCTTGAACACGAAAGACACAAAAGCTCATATAGAAAATCTAAATGAAAATGCTGAATATGGATTTCAAGTTCGTTACAAAACTCTTAATGGCTATGGAACATACAGCAATATTGTTTACGCTCACACTCAACAAGGAGTCAGTTCAGGTAATACACAAATTTCGGAAGTACTTATTTGTGTAATCTCCAATTAAATAAATATTTTTTTTTAAATCTAGTTTACGAAGACAACATACAAATGCGTATGGTGGCAGGTGCTACTGTAGCCGTGGTAGTTATTTTGGTACTAGTTATTGTAGCTACCGTTTTATTTTTAAGGTCAAAAAATCAAGATGATATAGATAAAAAATCCAGTAATCACATGCCTTTGCCTTTAGATTATGCCAGCAATGAAGGTAATTTAAATGTAAAAATCATTCAATACCACAAAACATAACTGCTGTAGTTGACAACAGTTTTTTGTACTATCATGATCACTTAGAATAAGTTTAATTCTGATTTTAATAATCAAACTCATTGAAATACTCTATTCCCCTTCCTTTTTATCCCTCAAAACCAGGACTGGTCGTAACCTATAGTAAGTGTTTATGTTTTTAAACCAAATTTCTCTCTTATTTTTTAAAATTTTGATCCTTTTTATATACATTTTTAATTCGTTTGCATTGTTAATATTAAAATAATTTTTTTTTGTTTAATTTGTTTATGATATTTTTTGAAATATTTTAGTTCATGCCATGGATACTACACCCATCGTTAAAACAATTCAATCCAATGGTAAACTTTTTTGTTCTTTTTTCTTTTGCCTTTATAGTAGAAAGTAACTTTAATTGCATGATGTATGTATTACATAGACTTTTTTTACCTTTATATACCTTTAAAAATTAAAGTAATAGTTTGTATGATCGGTGTATAAGGGCTGACTAATAAATTGCTTTTGCACCACGACCAGGTAAAACTACTTAATACTTCATTTTCTTAAAAACATTTAGACTGGTTTCAGAAACGTTAATTTATCCCTTTCTACTAACTTTGTATTTTATCCTTTTAATGATTTTCTTCTTTTCTATCTGTAATATTTATTTTTCTTTCACATAAAGCTTCTAAAATATATCTATAAGGGGTAGTCAAAATAATTCTGCAAGAACATGATCTTTTAACCCTTTACACTTTATCCGGCAATTTGACAACTTTTAATTTTTAGAGCTAGTGTTTTTGAAAAGTTAGTTGCGTGTGATAGTATATAGATATCTGGAATCAACAATTGTCAAGTTGGGAGTTCCAGAAGGTGTGTAGAGTATTCCACAGTCTCACTGTGTCTTTACCATTAGCATAGAGATTTTTTAAGATCCGAGAACCTTAGAGTGGTTCGCTTTGGATATACATATACCTTTTTCTTTAGAATAAAGCTCGTTTGGGAATTTTTTTTTGTATTTGTGTGCAAATCAGTTTGGTTTAATCTGTGCTGTGGAATTTTTTCTTACCCAAGTAAAAAAGCATCCATTTGATACAGCTATTACTGTGCTAACAATATTTGGCCTACAAAAATTGGATATTATTTGTAATATTTTTTTTTGCGTTAGGCTAGAGTAGATTATTATTGCCGGCTTCTGTATTAGAAACCGACTTACTAGGCCCTAAGGGTTCCTACAAATTCACACTAGGTCTAGTGCTATACTATCCCGAAGACAGGATAAATGAATTTATCCTAATAGTGTTACAGCTCGAGCAAGTCCTTGTAGCCACAGACTTCCAAGAAAAGCTATCCTGTCCATCAGTACAGTGAGCTGGGTAATGGCAGAGGATGTGCACCATCGTATCTTTTCCTCCTCATTCTGACAACTTCTGCAGAAGTCATTATATGAATCTTCTAATGTTTCCGTTTGTCCTCGAGGAGTCGTTAGTAGACTTGCCATAAACTTGGCCTATTTAAAAAAATTTTACATAACTAATTTTTGTAATACTAGATTTAGCCCTGTGGTCGAAATTCGACCAAATTTATTTTTGTAATCGTTTTAGGTATATATTTTACATAAGTGCACATTCATGTTGCATATTTTTCATACCCATATTATTCAAATTTAGTTATTAATACATACATCCATGAGAGATCATGGCTTTATGATTGGCTATATATTTAAACTATCTTAGACTCAAAAATGTAGAAGCTAAAATACATTCTGCACTGCTCATATTGACAAAAAAAAAATCAAGTGAATACGTTGAGTTTAAGTCAGTTTAAATTGTTTTTAACTTTTTCCACTTGCCTATTTATTTTTGTAATATGTTTCGATAAACATATTTTTAAAGACAGCAATAGAAAGTTTCGAGGTAAGGTTGGGTTAAGCGAACCGCTCGCATGTAGCAAGTTTAGGTTGAGTTTATTTGACTCGTTGTGGTACCCTCATGACTACCTCCCCTCTCAGTACCCTATAGAGCTCCAATATTATTAAACCTGTCACTGACACATCCCTGAGATAGTCTATGTAGAGAAAGAACCTTATGTACTGCACGCCAGCACATATCTCGATTTCACCAGGGCATTAATGACGCTGAACTGTGTACAAAAATGTCACAAGCCGTAGTCGTAGTGATAAGTTCCTCAACTATACTCGCATCTGCTACTAATATAGCAAGTATTTCGCCCCGCGTATAATAGAACCGTGGCCTATTATATTATGCCTTATTTCGTCCTACTCCTTGCGTCTTAGGGTCGACCTTTCAGAAACGGATTTGATGTGGGCATCAACAAGGGTTAGATCCAACGTAGACCAATAGCTGGCCTGAGGTGTTGACCTCGCTGAAGCAGTAACTGCGAAGATCGTTAACCTTTGTACTTTGTTCAGCAGAGAGATTGCAGTTTTGTTTACACAACTTTTTACAGTGAGAATGTGCCTGATTTTATCCAAGGCACAATATACGATTTAAGAGCCCGTCTCATCCCAAAATACCTTCTGTACGCATAAAACTCTCAAATTATCTTCCTCATCTATTTATTTATTTGGACATACCAACAACGTCTCTTACGTTTAGAGAAATAGGAAGTTCTGATGTATCACTGCCGGATACGTAATGTAAGGCGGTAGATCCATGTTATCAAGATGCCGTTTTTATTATCTATACGGACGAATCACAGTCCAACACGAGTTTACGAAATCGTCTTAATTTTTAGACTTAAAAAAACACGAAGTTTCGACAGAATAAGTGCAGGATTACTAAAGCGGAAATATTGGCCATAAAAAATGTTTAGATATTCGAATCTTTAGAGATTGAAAAGTTACGATTGTTTCCAGATACCTTAAAAACACATCAATGGTGAGACATTTTTTTTTTTTTCATAATTTATTTATTGTATCTTCAATATTTTTGAACTAACAATAATTGCTCGTATCTTAAGTCTAAAATAAAATATTCTTTTTAAGTCCAGCCAGTGCTAGACAAAAATAATGTTTGTTCACGGATTTCGAAATCATTTGCGGGTCATCCCTCTAATATACGGCCAAGAAAAGCAGTATCTCTTCTTTTTAGTCGAATGTAACCAGGTTCATTCAGCATGTTACGCGCCCAAGGGTTTGGATGAGATTCAAGCCTCTTTAGATATGTGACTGCATGTTCCGCTATTTCTGCTTTAACTGATGGCATGTTTAGGTCTTTGTGGATGTTCGAATTTTTTATATACCAGGGATCAGATGTAATAATAAAAAAAAAATAAAAAATCTTATTTTGGCGCTTTTGAATTTTTTCTACATTGCTAGCTGAGGCAGTGCCCCATAACTGAATCCCATAACACCAAATTGGTTTGAGGACCGACTTGTACAGTAGAAGTTTACAATCTAAGCTCAAGGGGACATTTGAATCTTTAATTCTTTTGGGTGCCTGGGCACTTAGGGGAATTCGGACAGCAAAACGCGGATGAACTTACAAAATCTGATATTCATTTACGGTGCTGGATGATCGAGTTACGGATTAGCATTTTTTTTTAATTTGTCGTCATTTAACGCTGAAAAAATTTAAAGAACATACTTTGTTTTTTTTATATTTTTACTCCTTGTATCATCAGACATTTCCCAATGTTTAAGGTAGAAGAGCGAAGTTGTAAAATAAATTTAATTGCTATTAATAATAGCAGTTTGTTATTAAAGCTTGTCATTAACGAGCCTTTTGGCGAGCGAAAAAAAAGATTTAAATTAACATTATGTAATTATGCATACATGCGTTGAAAAAGTCTGTGTACATAAATGTAGTTCCTTAAAGACAATGAAATATAAAGCATAAGAAAAATTAATCTAGAATAATTTACAAATATCAACAAAAACATAGTAACGTAGAATGTAGCGCTTTCCAACTTTCTTAGCCCAAGAAGTAAAAAGGAACACCCATAACTTTGATTGATAGCTGGGTTCTAGGCTAGGTAAGGTTAAGAAGCGTAGTACTAATTAGATACCTGTACTCAGAGACCTTTTGGTGGTTCCAATATGTAAATTTTTCGGTAGACTGCACTTTAACCGAACATTGGTCCTTTCATCGTACAGAGGTCAATTTTAACGATCTACGCGGACAAAATTTGATTTTAAAAACTAACGGTAATCATTAAAAACAAATTATCGGTGATTAGAAAACATTTCAGTGAACCCTAAATTACCCATTATAATCATTCCCCACATCTCGAGCGTGCAGAGGTAGGTTAGGTTAGGTTGCACAGGTCGCCGGCTCCGTGTAGGGGGAAAACCGACTCATTTGGGTCCATTTGGTCCCGTTGTGACGCCCGAAAGAGGGATGAGCAGGAAGATACCTGCTGATCCACACTTTACGTTTGGTGCAAAAACCATCCAAAAAGCCGGATATATGAATTTATCCTGTTAATATCGCAACTCGATAAGTCTGCAAGGTCTTGTAGTATCGGGCTGCAAAGCAGCGCCGCCCTTTCCGTAGATAGGGCCGGGCAGTGACAGAGGAGGTGCTTCACTGTCTCTTCTTCCTCCTCGTCCTGACAACGTCTACAGAAGTCATTATCTGCAGATTTAATCTCCTAGCGTGTGCATCTATAGTGCAGTGCCCTGTCAACACAGCCACTAGTGTGCAAAATTGTCCTCGAGGGGTTCTCAGTAGGATTGCAGTACGTTTGCAATCAAACTGAGGCCATAAAAGCCTCGAGATCATGCAGGTGGGCTCGTTCGACCATCTGGTTTGCGCAGCCCCCAGTAGTTCCTACTGGAAATTGTCCTTACAGTAATTTAGCGCAACGCCAACTAGTTGATCTATCTCCTGGTCCCTAAGGTAGGTTCCAGATCTAGCCAGTTCGTCCGCAGTTTCATTTCCGGAACTCCCGCATGCCCCGGTACCCAAAAGAGTTCTAGGTTGGAATGTCTCGCCATCTCATCTAGAGATGTGCGGCATTCACGAACCAAACTGGACGTTGTATAAACGCCCGATAAGGAGTATATCGCTTCTGTGCTATCGGTACAAATCTGGATGTCTTTTCCATATACCCTGTGATATCTTAGCCAGTTTGCCGCTCTTTTTGTGGCAGAAATTTCAACCTGAACAGTACTGTAATGGTTTGACGCCTCCCCCCACTCCATTGTCCGTTTTAGATCCGTCTGTATAGACCTCAGGCACGTCCTCTTGATGACGATCATGTGTGATGACGTGCCTGAAGTTGATACTCCGAACCTTCTGGTCGGCATGGCTGCGGGTCCACAATAATCAATATTTTCCGGGATAGTCGATATGCGCACACATCCCAAAATAGTCGCATGGCCGAAACTCTTCGATTTCCATGCCCTAGTTGCACTTATTGCCGAGTTCAAGGCCAGCTGTTTGGCCATTAGATCGGTTGGAAGCCAGTGCAACATTGTTAACAGAGCCTTTGATGGCGTCGTGCGTATGGCACTCGTGATAATGATCACGAAATACGCCCATGACAAACATGCGTGCAGAGGTAGTTGGAACTTGATCGTCAACCAGTACGTTATTCTTCGAGATCACAGTGTTTAAAGCAACCACAAGTTTGAACATTAATATTTCTTTTCCAGTTTCAGTTTTTGAAGTGAAGGTCATAGATTTCGATAACCCAGGTGTTATTTTTATTTTTAATATAGTTTGCATAGCCTCAATGCAAAATTAATATAATTACGTAGTATATAACAAAGAGTGTTTTCTTTGACAAATTATACAGTAATTTTAAGCTTTAAAAGTGAATTTGTTGTATTCCTCCGTTAAACTCCGTATTCATTTCGTTTTTATTTTGAAGCACCATCCTCCCTTTAGTAAATGTTACTAAAATTAGATGCAGAAACTTGCAGATAACAAGAATAGGCTCATTCTTAACGACACAGATAGGTCAATTTTAACGATCTATGCGGCCAAAAATATTTTTTTTACTTTTATCATTTATATTCGGTATTTATCGTTTTTTTTCTATATTATATGTTTGATTACAGAATTGTTTGTGTTTAAACACCAGTTTTTTTTTTTTTTTTGGTAAAATGTATATAAAGAAAATTAGAATAGAAAAAAATCGTCCTCGGATTCGTATTCAAAACAAATGTAGGATATATTTTATTTTTAAGTTAAGTAATACAATTTTCTAGAAAAACTAACACAAAAAATATAATAATAATAATTAAAAATTTTCAAAATAATACGTATATGTACAGTAATTATTTTTTTATTCAAATAAACAGTCATCTTGCTTGCCATCTGAATCTGGTTCGAAGTTGGGATCTGCCGGCAATAGCATTTCTATTGTTTCGATACAAAAGCTTTTTGATATAGATGTCATTTTGGGCCTCAGACTGCTTATCAGTGGATCCGAACTCAATAGTAATCTTTGATAAACATCTAGATTACAGTGTTCTCTAGAAAACGTCCTAGCGAAGTTCTGGCGATATACGCGGAAATGTTTATTACTACTGGTGTTTCCAAAATTTGTTTTAGGCATGTCCACCAGTAATCCAGTTTCAATCCGAAACCTCTCTTGGATGTGCATTTTTGTTTGTGCTTACAGTTCTTTCCATTTGTCAGTCTTCCTCTCTCTATATTTTTTAACAGATAATTTATATGCCAAATCTAAAACACTTTCAAACAGTTTAACTCTGGCGTGCAATACAGAGAGCCGAAAACTAAACACGGTTGAACTTGACTCCTTTTTATCGATTTTGTTAAAGTCTTTCGATGTTGCACCACAGATATAGCACTGACTAGTAGACTTAGTTCCGGTTGGAGCGTTACATATTTTTCCGTCCACCATACTATTCGACATAATTTATTTCTTCCTTACCATATTACTTTTTTATTATTCTTTCCACACACTACTTGAAGTGGCACAAATAAGCTTTTAAATCGTTATCAGTAGTGCCATTGTTCGATAGTAAGTGATTTTCCAAATAATCGAGATTTGCTTCGAGATTTGGTCTCTCATTATTCCATAAAGATATCTCCGGGTAAAAGTTTTTACACCTGATGTGCTGGTAGTTTCTAACTTAGCGAAAGACAATGATTAGTAAATGAGAAGAAAAATGAATATTTTATTGAAAATAACTAGTTTTTTTATTTTGTAACTAAAAAAATAAGTAATTTGTTTTTGTAAATCCCGTTAGCTTGCTTGTTTGCGACAACATTAGAGTTTATTTATAAAATGCTTCATTTATATGTAAAAATTGGATGCCAAAATTCAAGTTAAGAAATTAAAGGTAGATAATTGCTGGTAGGTAATTTCAGGTAGGGATAAAATACCCCGGGAAAGTAATATATCGCAGCTAGGGTGAGGTGTTTTTATATGTTCGCAAACAGTAAATAACCTCTAAATAGGACACACAAGGTATGAGCCGCAAAATAATATAATTTAGGTAATTAAGCAGGAAAATATTTGAAAGCAATCAAATTTTGAAAACTTTTATTTAATAGCAGAGATTGTAATGATTATGAGTTTTATTTTAAAAATTGGGTTTTAATAATTATTTCTTGATTTTTATTTTCTACTCAAAGAATAAAAATTATTCTCTGAGCTTTATTTAATGCTTAGAACATAACGATTATGTATTAAGTTTTATTCTCTGCTTTGGGAATAAAAATTATTCTCCGAGTGTTATTTTCTGCTCAGAGAATAAAAATTATTGTCTGAGTTTTATTCTTTGCTCGCCATTTAATGATTGATGTTTAAGTTTTATTTTCTGATTGAAGAATAAAAATTACTTTCTGAGTTTTATATTTGACTTAGAAAATAAGGATTATTTTCCAAGTTTTATATTTCGCTTAAAAAATAAAAATTATTTCTTGAGTTTTATTTTTTACTTAAAAATTATTTCTTTCTTTTGTTAATTTGGACATATGTAAGTATATAAATATTACTTTTTGGAACTTTTTTACTGAAACACATATCTCACTGAAACCCTATCTCAAATAACGATACTAATATTATTTCTATGTGTTTCAGTAAAAAAGTTCCAAAAATTACCAAAGTACACGTTTTATCCCCCAAATATTGAAATGAAGAAAAAGTACCAAACACTAGTTTGATACTTTTACTGTATCAAAAGAATGCCAACTAAACTAATTTCTATGTTTTTTAGTTAAAAAGTTTCAAAAAGTACTATTTATATACTTACATATGTCCAAATTAACAAAAGCATTAATTTTTATTTTTAAGTAAAATTTAAAACTCAAGAAATAATTTTTATTTTCTAAGCGAAATATAAAACTTGGAAAATAATCCTTATTTTCTAAGTGAAATATAAAACTCAGAAAGTAATTTTTATTCTTCAATCAGAAAATAAAACTTAAACATCAATCATTAAATGGCGAGCAAAGAATAAAACTCAGACAATAATTTTTATTCTCTGAGCAGAAAATAAAACTCGGAGAATAATTTTTATTTTCCAAGCGAAAAATAAAACTCAACAAGTAGTCATTGATGTCTGAGGAAAAAATAGAACTCGAAAAATAATTTTTATTTTTGATTTTTTCAATAAAACTTAAAAAATAAAAATTATTGGCGGAACGACAGTCCCCTTAAAGACGATTGAAATGATGTACTCCTTGTACATGTAGCATATCCCTAACATAATGATTTTTTTCTTTTAAAATGTGATGGATAATCATTATTTGCGATCCCTGTTTAATAGTCAAAATCAGAAATTTTTTTTATAATTGCGATAAACATTTTTCTATTAAAATTAAATTAATATAGTTATAAATACATGTGAAAACGTAACTGCACAAAAGCTTTCATAAAAGTTATGAAATTTGCTAAAACAGGTGTTTCATTTCAAGGATTTTAATTTTTCCTATTAATGAAAACATTTACTTGACAAACAGTATGTCGCGATAGACATTCAATATTGCATAGAAATATCGCGAAAGACATTTAATATTGCATAAATACCGAATATAAATGATACAAGTGAAAAAATATTTTTGGCTGCAGCGTCCAGTCTAGGTCACATGACCCTTGAAGTCCTATCATTCTTTCTAAAATTCTGGAACTTTTGCACTTGCCTAAAAGCTTTGAGTTGATAATATTACTGTTCAAAGCGCTCAGCACTGCCTGTTGCCATAAATAATCACCTTTTCGTTACGTGCTCAGACACGGTCTAAAACTTAAGACTACAGTAATCCGAAAACCTTCACGAACTATGAATGTGCGTACTACACAACTGCATGAATGCATTTAAAACGCCTTTTAAAACAAAATTAGTTTCGTGCCGAAGTTTAGTGTAGAGAAAAATTCATTTATTGTATCTTCAATATTTTTCCCTCTAATGTACGGCCAAGAAAAGCAGTATCATTTTTTTTAGTCGAATGTAATCAGGTTTATTCAGCATGCTAGGCGTCAAAGGTTTTGGATGAGATTCAAGGCTCTTTAGCTATGTGACTGCATGTTTCGCTATTTCTGCTTTGACTGATGGCATCTTTAGGTCTTTGGGGATGTTCGAATTTTCTATTTTTATATAGATGTAATCACAGTAGTATCTTATTTTGGCTCCTTTGAATTTTTTCTACATTGCTAGCAGTGCCCCATAACTGAATCCCATTATATATAATTTTTGTTTCAGGGGTTTAAAAATAATATGAGTAGATTTTAATCAGCTAAAAAAGAACAATTCAATATTGATACTTCTAATTTTATATAACACTAGCTATGCCCGCCACTTCGTCAGCGTCCTTGCAAGATTTTGTTCGATTTTGTTGAAAGCAATCCGCACTAAATACCCTTACTTTACTTTATATAAAGGTTCTCATTATTACTAAAATAACTGCCGCCTTAAACTATGCATATAGGTTAGTACTTCAGTTATTAATTACGTAATTACTTTATATTTATATAAAGGGTCTCATCCCTACTAAAATAACTGCGTACTTTTATTGCTTTTTTTCAGTTTCTATTGAAATTAAGATATTTTTGCGGAAACAATGTATTCTATATTGGAATCAGGATACTACCTCACAAAATTTTGTTAAAATCCATCCAGTAGCTTTTACGTGACGCGAACAGACAGGAACTAAGTAACTGTTTTATTATATGTATATTTATACATTAACAAATATAATATGTATAACTGTAAGACAGGTACAGATGAAATATTTTTTAAAACTTTCTTAATTTTTTAATTTAGAGCTGCGGTTATGGTATATATATTTATTTTGTAAAGAGATACCTGCCCGTCACTGAAACATAGGTTTTATATAAAATTTTAATATTTTGTAGTTTTGTAAACAGTGTCTAATAATTACCGGTTACAAAAATAAAACGTGCTGCCAACTTTTTTAGTACCATTATATCGGTAAAATTGCGTACTTTCACATCTACAAACGCACAAAGACAGCCAAAAATTCTTAAAATTGATGGTATATATATCATTTCGATTATCAACCGCACCAAGAACAAAAATTTTGCTTCAGTTATGTTTATGCATATTTTTGGATACAATTCTAAAATTTATATAAAATTATATAAAATTCTAAAAATGATTGTAAAGCTCGGTAAATGGTGTTTCAAATATTTTAATAACAATGTTATTCCACAAAGTAAAAATACAAATCAAATACAAGCTTTATTCAATTGGCTATTTGGTAGTAAGTATTTCATATTTTGTCATTATGTATTTTATAACAGCACAGAAATTGCAGTACATTTAAACTGAAAATTTCGTACTTTCACTGCTTTTTCTCCACTTTCTCTCGGAAATAAGATATTTTTGCGGAAAAAAAGTATCCTATATTGGGATCAGGATACTAAGGTACCTCCTCACGAAATTTTGTTAAAAGCCATTCAGCAGTTTTTACGTGATGCGTAAAACATACAGGATATGAGTTACTATTTTATTATAGGTATAGATTATAATTTTTATATGTTCCTAAAATAAAAGACGTTGGGTTGAATTTATATTAGTAAAATATAAGTGACTGATTTATTCAAAAGACTTCTAGAATACACAAAAAGCGCGTAAGTATATATTAGGGTTGCCAGCCCGCTATCATTGACACCTTAAGCCGGATGATGCCAGATCAATATATAACATTTCTTCCCTCACTTGCGGCGAGAATAAGGTTCTTGGTTTCCGAGTTCTGGCCGATCTACGTAACGGGACTATATCCTCTGATTCCTTCATTTAAAGATCGCTCTGATTCCCCTCAGTATCGACTACTGGATTTGATTCGCTCTGTTTGCAACGTTCTGCATTTATGTCCTCTTCCTGGTGGGTAAACCCCATAAAATCCGGTGCAGAATAGTCACTTGACGACGATGAGTTACTGCTCATTACTGCACGTTGTGGTGACGTAAAGTTTGTTGGAGTGGTAAATGACTCATTACTGCTTGTTCGAGGCAACGTATGGCTATTGGCATTATTCAGCTGGTATCTCCTTCTACGCCCCACTTTTTTGTAAATTCCATCCTCTTCTTTTTTTGGCTCGTTTATGAAACTAGATTCGTCATTCGCATTACCCCTGATTTGGTCGATGTGGCTTTGACCCGTTTACCTTTGTAAAGTATTTCGTAGTGTAAGTCACCGAGACGATTTAAAACTAACCCTGGTAACCATTTAGAATTATGCATATTATTTGACAGGATGTAAACAGTTTGCATCGGCATGAGCGATCGAAACGACGGATTAAAACTCATATACTGCTTGTCTGCTATCTCCGATGGTAACTCTTGTGGTAAAATCAAATTTAAATGTGTACGCAAAACACGCCCCATGAATAAAAGGACTGGAGGCTTACCAGTTGTAGAGTGGGGAGCAATCCTATATTGACGTATAAATAGGTTTAGGTGTTTTTGAAGGGTACTTTTATTTGCTCCAGCTGATTTGAAAGCATTCTTGATTGTCTGCACAGATCTCTCAGCTTGACCATTAGTAAATGGGTGATAGGGTGCTGTAAACTTGTGGTACTCAACCCCGACGTAAGTAAGAAATTCTTTAAACTCCGCTGATGCAAAACATGTTCCATTGTCATTTACTACTGTTACAGGTACTCCATAGGCAGCAAAAAATTCATCTAGGATATTAATTATGGCAATGGATTTCCTGTACGCATCAGTTATTACGAGCAACATTGACCCCAGAAATGGACCCGCATAGTCAACGGGAAGCTTTTCCGGGATGACCACTCTGTGCTCAAATGTCAAACAGTTGCCGGCCATTCTGTAGTTGATTTCAGGCAGTGTTTGAAAAAAACCGTACACAAACGTAAGGTATTTCTCATGAGCACAAACTCTAAAAAATATTTTAGTGTTTGTGTACTTCTACACAAACATAAACCGTACACAATACTTTTGAGCTAAAGTCCATAAACTTTATGTTAGCGAACTGAACATTTTTTAGGTAAATTATAAAGTATTTTTAGTGGAGATTTTAACTCACTTTTAGCGGAGATTTTAGCGCACTTTAGCGGATATTTTTAGCGCACTTTAGCGGAGATCTTAACGGAGATTTTTTAGTGTTTGTGCTGTTCAAAATGTATATGGTAAATGTTTGCTTTTTTGTGTGTAAGGTTGTTTACATGGTAGAATAATATTACTGTTTCATTGTATTTTGTTTTTGCACTTGATTGAAGCTTTAACTAGTACAGAATATATTAGATTATTGTAGGAGTTTTTTTTTTTTTTTTGCTAAATTATGTTTAGGTTAATTTGGTACTTTTGAGTAAATTTGTTCAAATATTTTTCTTTAAAGCACCAAATTTTATAGGTAGGTATATGTTATATTATGTTATATAATGTTGTAGGATGCTTGTAAATAAAAGTTTGTAAAATATTTGAATGTGTATATCAGAGAACTGCAGGAGTGCATAATTATGCTACTCTAAGTATACTTGTCTTAGGTATTTAAACTGAAACCATAATTTTAATAGTCTTCTTAAAATCACCAACAACAACCAATTTTATCTTCCAAATTCAAGTCATGTCGACAAATAATATAAGTCTGGTGAAAATACAATAATTCCGACAATCCTGGTAGCAACGATGATCACTATGCATATGCAGGTAGCCTCTTTTATTTCAACCGACGATTTTGAGCTAATTCAGTGGTAGAAAAAATAATATAAAATATTATCCGTTTATGTAGATTTGCTGTGCAAATTCATTCAATACCTGCAAGCAGTTCTGCATCTGCAAAATTTTTGCATATTTGGTGCATGTGGGTTTTTTTATAATTATTTATGTAAAGGGTTTTTTATCAGAATTTATTCATGAAATATGTATGTATGCATGTACTTCATGCATATAAAAAGGTTTTTACCACCTTTCATTGCTTAGGTATAACAGTAATTAGAGAAATCTTCCAGCATTCCAGGAATTATAATTTGTGAGCAATAGATTTTAGCAAATTTTGCTTTTTTGTTTAGAAAGCGAAGTATAAAAAATACTCGCCTGTAAGTATGGAAAATACCTAAAAATCTTTTTGTTCTAATTACGATATTTACTGACACTCGTTTTTTACGCTCTTTGTTTTTATGCGGTGGAAAAATACTCGCAACAAAAAATACCTGCAATGGTATGATCGCAATGGTATGATCGCAATGGTATGATACTCATGAACGATGAGTAAAATAAACACCGCAACTTATTTTTTCGGTGTTTAAAATACTCGAGTATGAAAACCATAGAGTAAATATGGGGTGTACTTATGGTTGCGGTGTACTCGTGCAGTTCTCTGGTGTATATGTAAAGGTCTATTTGGGTACATAAAATTTGAAAAATTATAAAAATACAAAATATGTAATATGTACGTTTTTGTGGATTAATGTTATTTTCAAGAAAGGCCAATTTTCACAAACAAATAATTTTAGGGCTTTTCCAATCAAAGCTATTTAGGCTATTTAGGAATATTTTTATTTCCATGTAATATCCGAAACCCAAAAGTAATTTTTTTTTTTTAAGAGAAGTACCACTCAGGCAGTTAATGCCTACATAAACTGTGGTACTTCCTTTGGAAAGGGATAGTAGTAGATAAGATAGATGGTTAGTGAGAGTAAAGCTTCGATTCTGGCAACACTGCAATTGCACGTTATGATTATTTTTAGAACAGTATTGCAGCGCCTCTGGTGTTATTTAGGCGAATTAGTTCGAAGCTATCATAGCCAATTTATAATTATTTTACTTCGCCGGCGATTTAGTGCTATGTGGTAATACCGGCGAAGGAGGTCGCTGTGATATGCATTATTATGAAGAAAAATTAATACATATCAGAAAAATTGATGTTGCCACGGCTGAGATTTGAACTCGCGACCATTGCTTAGTAGTCAACGTGCTAACCACTTAAGCTATAGCACCCTTTTTAACACTTGTGAATTTCTACTCAAATAAAATGCGTTTATGTGCAAACGTACAAAAAAGTTGTGATAACCTGTCGTTTAGTGATTAGTGCCTAATAAATTTAAACTTATAGTTGGAATAAAAACAAATCAGAATAAATATTTTATTTCAGTTTTTAATGTGTATTATTATCTGAACACAAAATTATTTTTATCTAAAACCTATCAACTTTAAATAATATCTATTTAAAAAACAATGTAACAACTATAAATGCTAAGTATGATAACATCGAATAAAAAATAAATTAAAAAAATTCATTAAAAAAAATTGTTGTACTTATAATTTAATCTTCATAATTAAACACTCCGTTGGCTCTATCCATTATTTTCAACATTTTCCGCTGATAATCTATTTCTCTGGTCAGACAATATGTATTTTAAAGACGAAAAAAGTCTTTCCACGCTGACTTGTGTTGACGGTACAGCTATTTCACTCAAGTTTGACAAAGCATTTTTCTTGTTGTGCCAATATTCTAATATATTATAGTTTAATGGTAATCTTGCATCTCGTTCGTACAGCATTATATCATTTTCAACATTAGATAGTGAAGGATGGGTTTCACCAATACATGGGTCTAAACTTTGCAAATATTCAGAAAATCTCTTAGCTTTAGTGTTAGTAGATGGTACATCCAATGATTTATTTTGCAAAGCTGTGTTTTTTTCCTCAGGTATATTGTCTAAAAGTATATACGTAAGAATGTAAAAAATTAGTGTTATAAAAATAAAATACGAATAGTTCATAGTAGTTTCTAAAGCGATTATTTAAGAAATTTTCTTTTAATCCACAGTACACCAAATTTTTTATGTATTGATTTAAGTAACTGTATGAAAAGTTTGCAGTTTATATACATACCTTCAAAAGAACTTATGCGTTTATATAATCCCATAATATATTTTTTAGCTCTTTCCTTTTTATCTGCTTCCATACAAATCCTTATTAGGGGGTCTAAAAACACTGCTGCGTTGAATATTTCATTATCAAATAGTTTGGATTTCCGATGATTTAAGTCATTTATTAATAATTTTGTCATTTCAGTAGAGGGAAGACTTTCCACTTGAAACAATAAGTCCATTATTATAATATAGAGCTCGCGGAAACACAATTGTTCTGATTGAAATTTAATTGTTGCTGTATAAAGTGGCTCCAATGACTGAATAAACTCTTTTGCAAAGGTCCATTCATCAGAGCTAAGTTGCAAATTCTCATTTTCAGCGTTTACGATTCTATAATGTCTCTAATTTCTAGTAATCTTTTGACCATATCATATGACGAGTTCCACCTTGTTGGGCAGTCTAATATAGGCTTTTTATAATTACTTGTTTTAAGGATGTTAAGATAGGTTTAAGTTCTTCATTTTTTCACTAAAGATCGAACTTTTTCTATATAATTTCTCATTTCTAATGTTTTCGGTACGTCATGAACGCATAGCTGTAAAGTATGTACACTATAACGAATTCCTGTTACATTAGGTAAAGATAAGTTTGCTTCTATTGACTTCAATTTGGTATCTAATATTGGCTCATCTATAAAATTTAGAATGCGAAGGCTCTCTTCTTCCAACGAATCTTTAAAAGCTATGTCAAGGTCTTTCACCGCTTTAATCATATTTGCACCGTTGTCTGTGGTAATTGTAAATATTTGATAAATATTTATTGCGAACTTGTTTAGTACTTCTAATATGACATTTTTTAAATATTCACTAGTATGACTTGATTTAAGTTCTTTAACTGCTAATGTTTTAATTTGTATAGTTTTATTTTTTATGTACTGCACATTTATACCCAGTACACTCAAATTCTGCCTTGTAGCCACATCAATTTTTAGTGACACTAATTTTCCTTTTAAGTCCTCTGTAATTTCCGATTTTAGTTTTTCAGCAAATGCAATTATCCTTTCTATTATATTATGTTCATGCCTAATGCATCAAACACTGGTTGCACCAGTACTTTAAATGCCCGGTCTTCTGCCATATGGAGAGGACGTCCATTTTTTGTAAATAATTCAACAATTGCCGTTTCAACATTGGCTCGGCTTGTTTGGCTTATAACAACTTTTGGTTTTAAAGAATTTGATATATTTTTAATTACGCTTCTCTTTTTAGATAGTCTGAGTATAAATCATAATGAAATTGTTTTAAGTGTCTCTCTAGATTACTAGTGTGCTTTTTTAATATTTTATTTTCACAACGATCGTTATTACAAATTAGTTCACTTTCGTTCTTGGCAACGAAATAATCATGTAAAAAACAGTTTTTGGGACGCGGCATTTTATAACTTTCACATCAATTTGTAACTGAAAAACGCGGTACATGCCAGGATTTAGTTTACAATTTGTTCTCTAAATGCAAATAAAAATATTGGCAAATAGCCTTATTTGGACGTATTTGTGCGTTACCTGGTAAAAAATTGAACTACATGCATTTCATGAACATCTGCCAATTTTTTTTACCTATTGTCGTTAATTGGTGCTTTAAACCCATAAAATTATTTGTTTGTGAAAAATGGCCTTTCTTTAAAATAATATTAAGCCAAAAAAACGTACATATTACGTGAATATATTGTATTTTTGTAATTTTTAAAATTTTATGTACCCAAATTAGACCTTTACATATACATATTCAAATATTTTACAAACTTTTATTTACAAGCATTCCTACAACAACATATAACATTATTATTAACATACATACATATACCTACCTATAATATTTGGTGCTTCAAAAAAAAATATTTAAAAAAATTTACTCAAAAAGTACCAAATGTTTAGGTTAATTTAGCAAAAAAAAAAAAAAAACTCCTACAATAATCTAATATATTCTCTACTAGTTAAAACTTCAATCAAGTGCAAAAACAAAAAACAATGAAACAGTAATATTACTCTACCATGTAAACAACCTTACACACAAAACAGACAATAAAAACAAATATTTACCATATACATTTTGAACAGCGCAAACACTAAAAAATCTCGGTTAAGATCTCCACTAAAGTGCGCTTAAAATCTCCGGTAAAAATACTTTATAATTTACCTAAAACTTGTTCTGTTCGCTAACATAAAGTTTGTGGACTTTAGCTCAAAAGTATTGTTTACGGTTTATGTTTGTGTAGAAGTACACAAACTTTGTGCTCATAAGGAATACTTTACGTTTATGTACTGTTCATACCAAAGTGCGGTAAAAAACACTAACATACGGTAAGTTAGGGTTTTTTTCAAACGCTGATTTCAGGTGATTTATAGTAAGGCGATTGTAACGCTTTGCTGCTTTAGAGAATTCTAATAATTGCTCCCAATTTTTCATCCTTCCTAGTTTCGGCAGCAATTTTTGCAGAGCTCATCGGAAGTTGCTCTATCTGCTTAAATATGAAGATTTAAAAATTGTCAAATTCGGGTAATTCAATCATTTGATTAATAACCTCACTTTTCACGGCTCTTGAACAATAATCTGGGTTTGCATTTGCTTGGGTGGGTTTAAACATTATATCAAAATCGAAATTACCTAGAAAGTCTGTATAATTGGCCATGCGGCTAATACATAATACAGGAAGTGACTTATGAGGATCCAAAATTTGCGCAAGTGGTTTGTGGTCGGTAATAAGGGTAAAGTGCCGCGCGTAAAAATACAAGAAAAACTTTTTCACTGCCCATACAATGGCAAGAGCCTCCTTGTCAATTTGAGGGTATTTTCTTCCCGCACCGCTTAAGGTCCGACTCGCATATGCGATCGGTTTCTCACGACCATCCGGTAGACGATGGGACAGACCCCACCTGGCTTGCATCCGTAGCAAGAAGTAGTGGAAGATTGGGATTGTAAGTGATTAAGACCCTAGGTGATATTAATTCATTCCTCATATCCCGATATGCCTTTTCTGCTTCCGTGGTCCACTTGAAATCTTTTTGTAGGGTCTACTGCGAGTAGACAAGTGGAGTATGAATGACCCGCAGTAATTGGCTTTTCCCAAAAATAATTGCAAATATTCATGAGAATTAGGCCTGGGAGCTTCTTGTACTGCCTTTACATGTTTGTCGGATTTATGAATACCGCTACTATCAATTTTATGACCCAAGAATTCCGCAGCTGGTGCAGCAAATACACATTTTGAACGGTTTAACTTTAGGCCTTTTTCACGTAGACGGTTCAGAGTTTTTTCCAATACCGATAGTATTTTTTCAAAATTTTCGGCATAAATTAAAATGTCGTCAAAAAACTTACAAACAGTGGGTATACCCTGTAATACCGACTCCATAGCTCGTTGCCAAATTGCCGGTATGTTTGCAGCGCCGAAGACGGCTCGTGTCGTATCAATCCATGGGTGGGTGTGTTAAGTGTAAGGGCATGTGCTAAGTCATCACTAATTGGCAAGTGGGAATAAGCATCAGTTATATCCAAATTACAAAATAACTTTGATCCGTTCATCTTAAAAATCAATCCTGGCTTAGGGATAGGGTGTTCGTCCACGATTATTCTAGGGTTAGAAGTTGGTTTATAATTACCTGTTATCCGGATTTTGCCATCGCTTTTTTTGAAACGACGTGAGTCGTTGATACCCACTCAGACAAATCAACTTTTTTGTAAAATCCGGATGCAATTTTCTTATCAACTTCAGCTGCGTAGGCGTCTCTCAATGCTAATGGAATCTCTCTTGCCTTGGCAAAAACTGGCATTGCATCTTGTCTTAAGTGAAGTTTAATTGGTGGTATGTTTAGCTTACCAGCAGCATCGCTAAAGGTATTTTCAAAGTTCAAAAGTATACCCTGTAGTGCCTGTGATTCACTTGGCGACAAATGTGGTCTATTCATTTTAATTGACTTAACTGGTTCCGATGCAGAAAACAACTTTTTGAAGTATATTTCGTCGACCAAACGAAATACCAAACAACGCGTCGTACTCACCCTCGACAACATATAAATTAAGTTTTCGGGTTTTAGGTCCCAATGTTACGTTCACCACTACCCTACCGACAAGATTAATTTTATGTCCAGTGTAACTTGTGAATTTTCTGCTGGTAGGTAGCACATTCAGTTTCCCGATTACTGATCTTATTGACGCTTTGCTCAAATAAATATGCACAAGTATATAACTTTTATACTCTGCCTCTGTAACTCGGCTTAATTGAAGTGCCCATTCACATCGAGTAAAATAATCCTGGATGGAAGTAAATTCTGCAGATTTAAACCCTGAAATGGAAACAGGTGGCGTTGCGATTCTTGAAGCTACATTCTGCTGTACACCATTTGTTACACCATTTGCCGCCTGCACCACGTGAGCAGTAGACTGTTGTATAGCGTCTGCCAGCAATTGCGACAACGCTCTTAAATCACTTGCTTCTAAAAGCATTTGTTTTCTTCTCTTGGGATAGTAAACCACTTCTGACACCACTTTGTAAGATGTGCCATTTATTTGAATTTATATTAGTAAAATATAAGTGACTGATTTATTCAAAAGACTTTTCTAGAATACACAAAAAGCGCGTAAGTATATATTAGGGTTACCAGCCCGCTATCATTGACACCTTAAGCCGGATGATGCCAGATCAATATATAACATTTACTGCAAAATTTTCGTTTTAACATGTATTACACAGCACAACAAAATAAAAAAAATTTCATGTGCTCTTAAAACCACTATATAATTTTGATGTATCATGACTACCTTTGTACAAAAATGGTAAAATTTTTAAATTCTATGGATAGATTTTTTTTTAAAAAATTTTTTTTTAAAATTGCAATTTTTTTGAGACGTTTCTTCAAATAATTAATGATAACTCAAAAACTACTAGTCCGATATTATTAAAATAAATTCAGAAAAATTAAGATTTGCATAGCCTTTAATTCGTCTATATATCGCGTTTCAATCGGATCAATAGTATCGGAGTTATAATAAAAAACTTAAGAAAAAAATATATTTTTTACGTAAAAATGGCAAAAATTTTCGTTTTAAAAAAATCATAAAAAATCGAAAACGGCAAAAAACTTCCAGATTCATTTTTTTATCGCATAGCGACATATAATAGCAACAAAATGAGATATCGACCATAAAAATCGATTGATTTTTTTCGAATTTATTCACATTTTAGTGAATTCGCTCATTTTCACAAAATTTTAGTTTTTTGCTTGATATACGCATTATAGCGGGGTTTCAAATGTGTGAAAAACATAAATTTTCCAATTTCAAGGGGTGCATGTCGGATTAATGTTAGATTTGATGAGAAACTTCCACCCACAAAATTTTAGTCGAATTCGACAACGTTAACACGTAGCGCATAGGCCCCAAATCTGAAAAAAAGCGTTTAAATCGAAAATAATTGACAAATTTTCAGTTTTTGCAAAATTAACGCTATTTATTTCCCCTTTTGCAAAAAAGTGGATCCTGGTCCTTAGGGCAAACACAATGAGATTTGCTTGAGGTTGAGTGTCCTTGTGAAGATGAAAGCACTTGACTACAGCTTGGTCCCTGATCTTGTGCATCCATAATTTCCTGTGAATGTAGAACTGCAAGTTGAAACCCATCAGCAGACCTCGTAGGGTAAGACCACCGCAAATGTTTTCCAAAGCCGGTTTTTGTAGTTAAACAAAAATAGCAATCAGATTCATGATTCGTTGTTTCTCTCCATAGCATAGGCTTCGAAATTCCCCAGTGTGGTCTGAAAAATTTTTATAACAGAAAATTAAAAATTTTATAAAATATTCCAAATGTATTAACCTATACTTACTTTTTGTTAGATGAGCTTAGAGTTAAATTGAATCGACATGAAGTACATATAGTACTCGGCGTCCAATGTTCGTTAAAATTCTTCGGATTTATATTAAAGCAATCTTCATATGACTTTTGAAATGAAGCTGAGAAGCATTTCCGTTTTTTTTTTTCGTTAATATATTGGCCGAACACATAACAAAATGAGTCCGGATTGTTTTTACATAAAAATGTTCTAGTTTTCTTGCTCATGGCTGATTGAAAATTATGCTTCTGTTACCGCAAACACTTGTTGAATGAATAGAAATGGCTCAAGGAGCTCTTATAAATAATGATACTAAAATTTCGAACAACCCTTAATGTGGTGTTGTCATATTTTTCGGTGAAGACCGTCGTCACTGGCTGTTGTTTTGGTACGTTTGGCGAGCGCTTTCGATGTAAAGACATCATTTTCAAGCCGAGTTTAAAATTGTTGTAATGTGGTCCTATTTTTTACCTATTCCCAAGAATCGTAAAAAACATTAAGGAATGCTATGCAAAAAATCAATCTTTACAGGTAGCCAGCGGAAAAACCCAATTCGGCGTGCACGCAAATTTATGAACGTTTATTACTTTGCCGCCGCAATTGTCAAAATGAAGCAAGGGCGACAGGTAGCCAACAGAAAAGGAGCATTTCATCGTTTATCAGATTTCTACTGAAATCGTAAAAATTAAAAAACTTTTCCTTTATTGCTTACTTTTTTTAATTCTGAAAATCATAAAAATGCCATAAAGATCTGTTCCAAACAATTTTCTACATTCAATACTGTATTTCCACAGTAACACGTGTCCCACAGAAATACGTGTTTTGCCCAAAACAGTATTTCGCGTCCTTGTTTTGCCATACATTTCTCATTCATCCAAAACACTTTGGCAGTACCTGGATATTGTATAGTGGTTTCAAAAGCATCTAATTTTTTTATTTTGTTGCGTTGTGTAATAGGAAGATATCAGTCAATTTTAGCGAAATTTTATATTTTATTGTTAAAAAAGAAAAAAATAAAAAATTTTAAAAGTAAAATGTTTTTGTAAATTGTCTTCGGCAAGTTCTCAAGGACATATAATGGCTAGTGAAAATTGTAATAACTCGAAAACTTAAAGACATGTAGCTTATTGTAAATCTCATTGTGTTTGCCCTAAGGACCAGGATCCACTTTTTTGCAAAAGGGGAAATAAATAGCGTTAATTTTGCAAAAACTGAAAATTTGTCAATTATTTTCGATTTAAACGCTTTTTTTCAGATTTGGGGCCTATGCGCTACGTGTTAACGTTGTCGAATTCGACTAAAATTTTGTGGGTGGAAGTTTCTCATCAAATCTAACATTAATCCGACATGCACCCCTTGAAATTGGAAAATTTATGTTTTTCACACATTTGAAAACCCGCTATAATGCGTATATCAAGCAAAAAACTAAAATTTTGTGAAAATGAGCGAATTCACTAAAATGTGAATAAATTCGAAAAAAATCAATCGATTTTTATGGTCGATATCTCATTTTGTTGCTATTATATGTCGCTATGCGATAAAAAAATGAATCTGGAAGTTTTTTGCCGTTTTCGATTTTTTATGATTTTTTTAAAACGAAAATTTTTGCCATTTTTACGTAAAAAATATATTTTTTTCTTAAGTTTTTTATTTTAACTCCGATACTATTGATCCGATTGAAACGCGATATATAGACGAATTAAAGGCTATGCAAATCTTAATTTTTCTGAATTTATTTTAATAATATCGGACTAGTAGTTTTTGAGTTATCATTAATTATTTGAATAAACGTCTCAAAAAAATTGCAATTTAAAAAAAAAAATTTTTAAAAAAAAATCTATCCATAGAATTTAAAAATTTTACCATTTTTGTACTAAGGTAGCCATGATACATCAAATGTATATAGTAGTTACTCGAGCATATTTTTGCTGTTGCCCTGTGTTATTAATCCCAAAATATAAAAATATATTTGTTCACTAGCAGCTAGATTTTTAAGAAATGCAATATTTTTTAACCGTTTCTTGTAAGACTTTGAACACGTATTAAATTCCCATAACCATGCAACATAACGATAATTTACATTAAGTTCGAAGGCAATCGCGTAAGTTCTTTTCCAACTACCATTATTTAGTCGATGCATGAAACATTGCTGACGTATTGTGTTTCTGTGACAATATATTATAATAAATTTTTTTGTTAACGAGGGTAGTCGCGGGATATCTGGTCACATTAGATATAATTTTGTAAAAAAAATATATTTTCCATTTTTAGATACATAAATTTTCGATATGTGGCGAAATTTATAATAATTTATTTGTGACATAAAATTACTATTAATGTAGAGGGGGGGGGGGGGGGGGGAATATTGCAGAAGACCACTTCCATAATGGGTCCCTTTTCGACCACATTCTGTCTCTATGATTATAGGCAACCGAAATGTAATTTACGGCAACCTTACTTTCATTAAGTGCTTTCAGACTGTCGACTGGTAACTGTCGGCCTTTCTCATCACGCAGTTTTTAGTGGTGCCCCATGGCATCCACATTTAACAAGCTTTTACCAGTGGTCCTGAGTCTTTTGCTAACCAGTGCTGGATATTCACATACAATGTGCGCTGCCGTCTTAGCCTCTTCCAGGCACACTCTGCAAGTACATCTTCTTCAATTTTCATCTTAGCTAGATAATGGCCTGAAACTAACGCAGCTTAAGGTACTTCTATTCTATCTGAGTACCTTACTAGCCTTCCTTTGATCACCATTCGAGGCTATCTACTCGTAGTGGCCTCCCTCCACCTTATCAGGTTTAGAGAGTTCCCCCATAGTAGAACTTCAGGTCGCATTATGCCATTACCCGGCGTCCGATCCCCCTTTTGCAATTTGGTCTGCCGCTTCATTCCCAGCTATGCCCATGTGTCCCTGAACCCACATTGACCTCATTGGCCGAGGCACATCTGTTAAATTTTAAAACACATTCCAGCAGCAGTTTGGAGTACACTAATTTTAGCAAACAACCGTTACTAACATTACAATGTTTGGGTTTAAAAAAAACAAAACGAAAAATGTTTGAGTCTCTGTGAAAGAGGCTATGGGCCGATATACTCAACATGTTTATATTGCTCACACTATTCTCTCTGATACATATTTTTCAAAAAGTGTGTATGAGTGTAAGTGTGATGAATTGATGTGAGTTAAGAAACTTATGCACTCATGCAGATCTCTAGTGCGTACCACATTCACTTCAAGCCGTCCGTAAAAACTGTACCCCACCTCCTACAATACATCGAATTTCGCCCACAATCCTCTATCCGGCAGTTTTATAGGTGGTGTTCTGTCAATATTAATTTCAGTATCCTCGTATTTCGAAGATGTAAGATTTATGCAATCTAACTCATTAAGGATCCTTATGAGGATCTGTCTAAGTCTTGGAAAAACTTATTTCGCCATTTCTACTACAAAAACCTAAATATGTAGTATATGCAGTCTGAGGTGTACTTTTTACACCTGTGATGCACATCTCTTAGCCATTGCAAGTAATATGCTAAGACTCCCTGTTCTCATTGTCTTCGACTATACAATGCAACTATATGTAGGAATTGGTCTAAAGGTGGGATCACACGATTGCCGCAATGCACCAAATATTGCCTTATATTATGCGCCAATCGTGTGATTTCACAATAAATTACCACATGCGGCAATCGAGGCCAATATTGTGCCAGTTTTGCCCAATAAAATGCAACTCTGGTGCGACAATCGTGTGACTGGGAAATTGGCAATCATGCGGCAAGAGAAATGATAAAAACGCGGCAATATTTATTGTGTTCTTGTGCTACAATAGACATTACCAATACGCGGCAATTTACATTTTTTAAATAACTTGTTTTTGGTATATGCTCATGTTTCTTTTGTAAGTACAAATAATAATAATTTGAAATAATGATTACTTCATAATTTTTTATGAAATATTCATATTATAAATAATTTTTTTTATTATATTCTCACTTTTATGCTAAGCGTTCAAGAGCTGGAATAGCCATGCGCATGTTTGTGTCCTGTTTACGAATATGTATATGGTAACACCAGTTCCAATAAATCTTTGAAGGTTTCGATATTCATACAAATAAAATTTGTAAATTCTTCTAACATCTTTTAAACTTTTGGCTATATATTTCTTCAAATTCTTTTAAGGTCTTCTTATATGAGCCGTCAGTTGCTCTAATTTTTTTGTATATTTGATTTACATATGCTGATGCAAATTTTTTTCGCTTTAAAAAACAAACAATTTTTATGCACTAAACAAAACACAATTCTTCAAGTTCGCTCAGCTGATTTTCATAATTACAATACAGAACCTTGTGACTGGGCTGCGGCAATTATTGTTGCTCAATTGTTTTTCGACGTTTTGCGGCAATCAAATTTGTACACAATAGGGCAATCATGTGAATGAACAGAATATGATTGGGACAACTTTATTATTATGCGGCAATTTAGCACAATAAAAATTGGGCAAAATTGTTGCATTTGCGGCAATCGTGTGATCCCACCTTAACACTAGTAAATACTATAATATTACTGGGCATTTGAGACCCTTATCTTAATGCTTAGTTTTGTTAATTTGTACCTAACAATGTTAATCCAAAAATGTTAAAAATATTTTAGAGTAAAAAAATTAGCTTTTTTCTTTTATTTTTGTTCTTTTTATTGGTAAAAATCTTCTTAAAGCTTTATTCTCAATTAAGATAAATTTTAATGGGTGTCGCAATATTTGAATTATGTGAAGAAAAAAACTGATTTATGTGATTTTTAAATAGTACATCGGGTAAATTATGTTCTCGGACTCGCTGGCAATCACGCACACAACGGCTTTCTTCAATAATACAATGTATAAGCTGGAACCAGAAAAATATGATATATGAGTGAACATTCGAATTTTTCTTTTCAAAATGACAGGTAAGACATCTGTCGGAAGTTTACCATTAAATTTATTAAGTTACATTCTCTGAGTCAAAAGAGATTCTCGTAGAAATTTTATTCACTTATTCTATTGGAAATTCTCGAGCATGATACAATGTGCTACAAAGAGTCGCTAATGGACGTGATAGGGTCGAAGAGCAATGTTTCAAGACCACTGCTGGAATGCCATCCGGTGCAAAAACATTCTTTATGTTAAGACCTGCTAAGGCCTTTTTAACTGATACTCTGTCAAGCACGGGCAGAGGCTGAATGCTTTCCCGCAAGTAGGAATTTCATGCAAATTGACTAGCCAGAAGGTTAGCCTGGCCAGAAATTCAGGAACTACCATTTTTTTACTGTATCAAGGAATTATAAAAAGCTCTTTTTCCTCTGGAACTAGGGTTTTCTGGTATAAATTCTCTACGGTCCCCCTGAACATCCTGTGCTGGATATTCACAATTTTCGTCTTGGCCAGATAATGAACATGTATTTAACGTACTTATCCAGTTAAAGGTACCTCGAATATTTCCAATCTCCTTTCTGCAATCCCTGCGTAGAGGTTTTTGCTTTAGGAGTACCCTTATACCTCCTGCAAGGTATTCTTGGCCAACTCTTCTGGATTACTCAATTAACCAACCACCTCTTGCGTGACTTCCTTTCCAATCGCTGTCGCATTTGCGGTCCTGTTTATTTTTCGAGTTCGTTTGCGTAGGAGGTCGACAGGTATTTCTAGTTCGCTTGACGTGATTAAGTCAGCCTCCTAGCAAAGACGAGGATAGACTCACTGACTTGGGTCAATCTTGACCTGCCCATCATACATAAAAGTTTTTGTTAGTTGGATCTTCTTATTTATCTATTATTCTAAATACTTTCTTCTTATCTTGTAACACATAAAATATTTATTTGTCTTAAATTAAAACATAACTTAGTTGGAAAGAGTTAAAAAAATTTTATAAGGGCTTTTTCTTAGTTTGTTTTATGCTGTTTTTTTTTTTTTGTTGAAAATCTTTATTAACTGTTATTTTACACACACACATATATTAATAAATAACGGGCCTTATTTATTAAAAGTTAATTATTATCAACAGTTTGTGGTACAATTTAGGATGCAATTAATTTTCTGTATGCTTTATAGTGACTACACCGTTGTTCGGAAATAGCCGCAGCTATGTTGATCCACATACATACGAAGACCCTAATCAAGCAATACGTGAGTTTGCGAGAGAAATTGATGCAAACTATATTACTATTGAAGCGATTATTGGTAAGTGTAAACGATTTATATGGACATTATAAAATAAACTTATAGTTAAATGGTAAAAGTAGGAAAGACTTAAGGTGTGCGAAGAAATCCAAATGCATAGGTAATAAAAACCAGGGACCGTAACGTTTATAAGTTTTATTTAAAAAATACTTCTTAATGACTATTTTTCAATTTTATTTTATGCTTGGAAAATAATAGATATTTTTCAAGTTTTTTTTTGTTTAGAAAATAAAAGTAATTTAACATTTTTATTTTTCACTAAAAAAAATTATTTAATAAGTTTTATTTTGTGCTTAGAATATAAAAATACTTTTTAATGCAATTTAACAAAATCGAGCTTTCGTACGGCCTCTGGAGATAAATTTGACCGTAATATTAGTCTCTTTCTATAGTAACTGGTACTGCGGGTCCGCTAGGCAAAACTTGCGCCAATCTATATTAAAACATATATGTACATATACGTTTTTTCGCCCCATTACTACATTAATGCCTTCCTTATTAACGTCAATGTCCTTAGTACTGATCTGAAAAACATGAAAAATAATTTTTATGTTTTACGAAAAAAATAAAATTTATTTTTTCAAGCAATAAATAAAACTTAAACATTTTCAAGCAAAAAACAAAAGTACAGCAAATTGTTTAGAAATAAAATATGTGAAGCGAAGGTATTCCTTGTAACAACGATTATGTTGGTGTACTTCTTCATTTTGTAATTTTTTTTTATTATGATTTTTTTTTGTAGTTGAACTTTGTAAAATAACCATTATTTGCGCTCCGTGATAAAAAAATATCGTAAAGTGAAAAGCTAAAGAACGTAACCAACATCTTTACATTTTTTGCAGAAGAAAAAATTATTTCCATTTGATTATATACTATTAGTAATATTCTATTTATTTGCTCTAATAAAATTCTTAATTTTTTTAAATAAGTTTAAAAATCAGTGAGGAAATGGATGATTTTGACATGCGTCATAATCAGGTGACCGCATCCAGAGAAATGCTTAAAATGAGTATGTACTAGACCACTTGCACTGAAAAAAATCTTTATCGTATATGGTAAATTTTCTTATATAATTATATTTGTGAATTAGTGTGTGATTAAATATACAAATATAATGCCCCTATTACGGTTTACAACTCAACTCAGTTGAGTTGTCTAAAAGACAACTTAAATACAACTGCTACTGATGAGTTGTAGTTTTTTTAAACTTCTGTTAACCGAACTAACACAGGGTTGTAAACGGTGAAACTAAAACAGAGTTGTACCACAATTTAAATTGAACTTAAAAATTATTGACAAGTTGAGTTGTAATTGATAATACCAAATTGTAAAATTTCAACTGAAGTAGAGTTGAGTTATAAACCGTAATAGGGGCCTAAATTAATTTATTCGTAACTAAAAGAATAATTATCTAATTTGCAATTAATGTCTATATACGTAAAAGATGATATACGTATGAATTGATGCTCAAAAGGTATTTTATTAAAAAAATGCAATCAATCATTGGGAGCGAAAATTAATAACACTTACAATGTATATAATCTACAACATGATAGTTGATACTTTACATTGATAAGTTAATTTTATGGCACAACATTTGTAGCTAATCAAATTACAAGAATCAACAGAAATTGCTTTATATTTTACTGACCTTCTCTATTCTTGTACACTCTCCAAGTATATATATTTATTTATTTATTTATTTATTTATTTATTTATTTATTTATTTATTTATTTATTATAGTCAATGGATGTTATCCTTACAGACTATTACATAAGAACTTAAATTAGTAGAGATTTTATTATATTAGACAGTATTTAAAATTACAATTAAATTTCTTTTAATTATATTTAAATTTAAAGAGAAATCAATATTTTTATAAAAATTATTGAATTGAATGCATAATCGCACAAGAGGATCAGCCATAGCGTAATTCGTACTACAATTTTGAACAAAAAGAGGCATAAAGTTACGCATATTACGACATGGAACATTAAATTTAATATTGGCTAACAGAAATTCACAACAAGTATTACCATTGATAGTACTTAACATAAAAGAAACATTTAACATAATACGACGACTTTTTAGAGTAGGAAGTTTAATTAAAGCAAGCCTACTAGTATATGAAGGAAACCTCACATCGTCACGCCAATTTAAACCACGTAAGCAGAACAGCAAAAATTGTTTTTGAACAGATTCAAGAAGTTGGCAATGTACGTTATAATAAGGATCCCATATTACAGACCCATATTCCAGGATAGGTCTAACCAGAGCCACAAATAACTGTTTAGTGATGTAAGGGTCGGAAAATTCTTTTGACCAGCGCTTAATAAATGCAAGAACACCTCGAGCCTTGTTGACAGTCATTGTAATATGAGATATAAAATTAAGTTTAGGATCCAGCAAAATTCCAAGGTCCAAAAATGAATCAACTACCTCCAACTCATGTTCTCCTAAGAAGTAGTTAACAGTGATAAAATCACTCCTTGAAAATCTCATGCATTTACATTTTTTAATATTTAAAACCATCATGTTGTGTCTACACCATAAAACAAGATTGTTGAGGTCACTCTGCAAATTTATATGATCTGCATAATTCTTGAAGCTATAAAAGATTTTGACATCATCAGCATACATTAATACATGTGAGGAGTTTATAACACTGGGAAGATCATTAATAAAAATGGAAAAAAGAATAGGTCCCAGGTGACTTCCCTGGGGAACACCGGACAAAACAGCAATACATTTTGATGAACGATTATTAAAACGAACAGTTTGACTACGACATGTTAAATACGACTGCAACCAATTAAGGCTAATGCGGGTAACACCAAGCATGTTTAGTTTCATCAGAAGAAGCTTGTGATTGACCTTATCAAATGCTTTGCTAAAATCTGTATATACAGCATCAGTTTGTTTCTTTTCAATAAAAGCAGAGTTAATTAAGGAGGTTAGTTGAAGAACATTTGTAGTAGTTGAACAACCCTTTCTGAAGCCGTGTTGATTGGATGATAAAATAGAAGAAAATTGATGACAGAAGTAATCAGCAACAATTTTTTCAAACAATTTTGGAATGGCACTTAGTTTAGCTATTCCCCTGTAGTTCGTTATTTCAGACTTATTACCAGATTTGTATAATGGTATAATAAAAGATTCTCTCCAAAACTTAGGAAAATAACCATTTATAATAGAAATATTGAATAAAAATGTTAACGGAGAAGCTATTAACTCTGCGCAACGGTTTAAAATACAGCTTGGTACACCATCAGGGCCAGGGTTAAATGACATCTTCAATTTCTTCAAGTTATATACAACTTCAGTCAAATTTAATGTTGGAAGACAAATGTTGTTGTTAGAATGGCTAATGTATGGATATTCATTTTTATCATTAAATTGATCGTTGGAGTAAGTACTGGCAAAAAAGTCAGCAAACATGTTGGAAATAATACTTTCATCACTAGATTCACATCCACAAAACTTCATTACAGAGGGATAGCCGCTAGATTTTCTTTTCGAATTTACAAAAGTATAAAATGATTTCGGATCACGAGTAAATTTATTTTTCATGCCATTGATATAATTGTTATATAGCCAACGATTAAAAGAGTTATATTCAGCACGGCATATATATATATATATATATATATATATATTATATATAAAATATATATTTATTTATATATATTTATATTTATATATATATATATATATATATATATATATATATATATATATATATATATTACAGTGCTGCAGAATTCAACAATAATTAAAAAACTATCACACACAAAAATTTCATGCCATGTTATGCCAACTCGAACAAGCTCTTGTGCCATGTTGAGCCAACTCAAACTCACTGTCATTACATGTTATTGCAAAGCATCTATACTGTTGTGCCCTGTTGTGCTGATCGAAAGAAAACGAAAAAAAAACTTAATAACTCCTTTAATATGGGTTTCAAAACAATTTTTTTTTTTTGCAAAACATGGTTGTGCGACTCTGAAGCGTATAGAAACTTTATTTTTTTAAATTTGTTACTTAAAATTAATTTTAGCACAGGTTGCCGGTTCTACAATCATAAAACTGACTCACTTGGGTTCTAGTGGTCCCGTTGTGTGACACCTGAAAGAGGGAAAAGCAGGAGGGTCCTTAGGATACCTGCGGATCCGCACTTGGCCTATTTCCAAACCATCCCGAAACCCGGATAAACGAATTTATCCTGTTGACGTCGCAACCTGACATGTCTACAAGGTCCTGCAGCCTCGGGCTGCCAAGAAGCGCAGCCCTTTCAGCGGATAGGGCTGGGCAATGACAGAGGAGATGCTTCACCGTTTCTTCTTCCTTCTCGTCATGGCAACTTCTGCAGAAGTCATTATATGGGAGATTCAATCTCCTAGCGTGGACACCCATGGCGCAGTGCCCATTCAGCACAGCCACAAGTGTGTCCATCTGTCCTCGAGGGGTTCTCAGTAGGCTTGCAGTCTTCTTGCAATCATACTGAGGCCACAAAAGCCTCGAAATTGCGCAAGTGACCTCGTTTGACCATCTGGTCTGCGCCGCCCCTAACAGCTCAAGCTGAAAGTTGTCTTTACAGCAACTAAGCGGGACGCCTACTAGTTGATCTATCTCCTGATCCCTAAGGTAGGTTCCAGATCTAGCAAGTTCGTCCGCAGTTATGTTTCCGGGCATCCCTGTGTGCCCCGGCACCAAAAGAGTTCCATGTTTTAGTATGTCGCCATCTCATCTAAAGATGTCCGGAATTCCCGAACCAATCTTGACGTCGTGTAGACGCCCGATAAGGAGTTTATCGCGGCTTTGCTGTCGGTAGAGATCCGGATATCTTGGTCATATATCCTGTAGTACTTCAGCCAGCTTACCGCTCTTTTTATGAAACTTTGGCCTGAACAACGCTGCACTGATTTTGCAGCCTAAACTTCATCCTAGTTTGAAAACGAGGGATGAAGACACCTCCCCCTACACCTTTGTCCGTTCTAGATCCGTCTGTATAAACCTCAAGCACATCTTCATGCTGGCATGCATGCTCCAACATAGAGGACGTGCCGGACATTGATACTGCGAATCTTCTGGTTGACGAATCTGGCAGTAATCTATATTCCCAGGAATAGTCGAAAAACTTCCCAAAACAGTCGCATAGCCGAAGGTAGTCGGTCTCCATGCCCATGTTGCAGTGTGTCGTATTGCCGAATTCATGGCCAGTTGTTTGGCCATTAGATCAGCTGGAAGCCAGTGTAACATGGTAAAAAGAGCCTTTGATGGCGTAGTGCGCATGGCACCAGTAATCATCAAAGCTGAGGTTCGCAGTATTTTGTTAACTATATTGCAGTATGTAGGTTTGCCTAGTGAAGGCCACCATACCAGCACTCTATACATTAATATGGGCTTTATTACTGTGTTAAAAGGCCAGTAGGCGTTTCTAGGATTGACGCCCCAGTTTCTACCTATGGCTTTCTTACAAGTGTAAAGGGCTATTGAAGCCTTGCTTGCCCTAAATTGAATATTAGGGTTCCATGACAGTTTGGAAAATAGGATAACACCTAGATACTTCGCCCTGTCCGATAACTTAAGCTCCACACCGCTCCTAAAGGTAGCGAAAAAAGGCGTATCTTGTTTCTTCTGGTGAATAACACAAGATCCGTTTTCAGAGCATTAACGCTAAGACCACTTTCAGTACTCCACCTACTAATTTGTCCAAGCGCTGATTGCAGACGTTGCGAGATAGAGTCAAGGTGTTTTCCCGATACTGCCACCGCAACATCATCCGCGTATGCCACAGTTCTGAACATCATGGAGTCCAGTTCCGTAAGCAGCATATTTATGGCAAGGTTCCAAAGAAGAGGTGACAGCACCCCTCCTTGCGGTGTCCTTCGCTTAGCTATCCTATAAATTGTAGCCCGCCCCATTTTGTAGATGATGACCCTATAGGTCAAGAGATTCCAAACGAAGCTAATAATCGACTTACTTACATTCAGTCTCTCCAGAGCCTTTAAAATGGTCTCCGGTTTCACATTATTGAAAGCTCCTTCTATGTCTAGAAAAGCCACCAATGCATACTCCTTATGCTCCAGAGATTTCTCGAGCATATGAAGTGCCGTCTCAACCGATCTACCTTTGATCTATGCATGTTGATATGTGGAGAGTCGGTTCGGATTAATCGTTGTTCTCAGATAGAGAATGTTTTTAAGAGGAAGGAAGACAGGCTGATAGGTCTAAAGTCCTTAGGTGAGGTGTGCGAGGCCTTCCCCCTTTTGGGATGAAGACCATGGAGCATCTGGTCCACAGTTCCGGAATGTACGACCATGAAAGATATGCCGTATAAATCCGAATTAGCCATAGTATAATGATATCCGCATTGTGCTGAAGATGAGCAGGTATGATGCCATCTGGACCCGGAGATTTGAATGGGTGAAAGCTCTTCAAAGCCCACATAAGTCCTTCTCCATTGATTGGTATTGGTGCTTGTGTGTAGCATTCGGAGCCGGTCCTGTGCTCTCCGCTTAGGGGAGTGCATCCAGGAAAGTGCGTGTCCATTAGCACCTCGAGGGTCTCATGTCCGCTAGTAGTCCAGTTTCCACATGGTTTCTCAAGGACGGCTAGTCTCAGAAGATCCCTCCACGCCGCTTTACATCAAGAATCTTCTATTTACAACAACAAAAGTGGGTTCTGACCCAATGTTTGCTACATCTAATTTGTTACAAAGAATGAAATCAAAGAGACACTCACCCCTTGGATTACAATCCGAGCTACCCCATACGACATGGTGTGCGTTGGCGTCTGCTCTAATAATCAGCGGCAGATTGAGTCTGCCCGCCATTTCAGTGACATCGAGAATCTTAGCTGGTGAAAATTCGCATTCATGGGCCATGTAGCTGGACACGATAATGATGGTACCAGATTTGATCTCCCAGGCAGCTGTTACCGTATCAGCACTGAAATCAGAAGGAATGAAGATATTCAAGTCGCTTTTGGTCACTATGCACGATCTGATCTTACCTGGACCATTCGTGTATAACACTAAGCCCGCAAACACCGCCTTGATAGAGCCGGGGTTCTTGGACTAATACAAGCTCCTCCCCTCTCTCAGCTATGCGGAGGAGCAGTGCAGCCGAAAATGCATTAGAATGGTGGAGATTTACTTGCGACACCATCAATATCTTTATTGGTGGGTACGATTGTGACGTTGGCGTCCTCTTGGTCAGAGTCCATGCGAGCGTCCTCGTCAACTACCTCGTGCTTCCTCTCAAAGAATTCACCCACAAACTCGAACTTTGAGAGTGTCTCCTCTTGAGAGGTTAGACTGGCAGTCTCCTCGTGTGCCACGTCTTCCGGAGTGGAATCACCTTCCCCCTGAACCAGGTTTCCCTTATCGTCTTCTCGGTAGACACGCAGAAGGATCGTTTCGAAACCGTAATAGATCCTTCCCCGTCTCTCCCTAAGCTGCGCAAGTGATTCCTGGTTTAACAAGACGGTAATCCTTCTGGATGAACCTTCAGGTTCGGAAACCTTGGCTACCTTCCAGTCACCGGTTGGCAGTTCACGATTTCCTATCAGCTCCGTGTTTCAAAAAGGCCCTTCTGGCAGGTGGGACGTGCCGTGTTGGTCTATTTAAAAAGGCTTGTGTGGCATGGAGCGCAGTTTTGGAATCCGAAGACTTGTTCGCAGTTCCTCCACTGGCGGGGAGAGGTGAGACAGTGGAACCAGAAATCTTGTTCGCAGTTCCGCTGCTCACAGCCGGCACTGGGTTAGCTGCAGCTGATGAGCTTGCAGCGCCCGAAACAGGGATCTTAGTCTTGACGGCATGGACCTTGGTAGCTTTTAAAGTGCATGGAGTGAGATCCAGAGGCACTTCGCTGCCTTTTATGGCACCTGATTTAGGTGCGACGTTACCGCATTTGGATGGCCTTTTTTAACAGGACCACCTCCTGCTTCTTGCACGACACCAGTACTTTGCAGATTAGCCAGGCCTGGCGTTCCAACCGGGCTAACCTGGATCTCAGACACCACGACCTGAAATCAACGACGGGGGAATAGGTTCTCCGGAGATTATGAGGCCCTTGACCGGATACATAGGGCACTTCTTCTTCTTCTTATCTTTCATTACATACTGCCATGTGTTAAAATAGCTGCCTGACTGGGTGTCAGGCAGACCACCAAGCCGCCCAATATCGGAAACAGACGCTGGTGGAATTCGGACAGTGGACAGTAAAAACGGACATACCCTGATAGAGTACCCACGACAGTTGGCAAATCAACTGCATCAGTCAATACATTTGGAGTAAAGACCTTTTTCAAATGTTCAACAAATAATTTGCCTTTTTCGGTATCATTCCTTACCCAGCCTCCAGACGAAGTTCGCAAGGGAGGCTTATGTACTACTGGTCTTTTAAGGTTTCTACACGCACGCCATAATGAATAATCTGTTTGAGGAGTTGGGTCAAGGTCTTTTAAATAGTTTTTCAGAGATGCTGTTCTTCGGGATTCTAGTAAATCTCTTAGCCGTTTCGTGCATTCTTTAACTCTGCTTTTAATTTGAGGAGATCTGTGTGATTGCCACTCTCTGCGAATTTTTCTTTTCTCAGCCAAGAGCCTCTCGACGTCAACAGAATAGATTTGATTGTGTCTTATTAGTTGTCGGGTTACTGTTGCGTGTTGGGCAGCTAATTTAAGGTTTTGATCAATATCAGTAAGACTTTTCTCTACGTCTTCTGGAGTTCTTAGCGGGATATTTTCCGAACAATGAGAGATATTTTTTATATTTCAACCAATTTATGCTTGTGCTAGTTCTTGGTGGCACGATATTTTGCTGGTTCCATATATAGACAATAGTGGGTGAATTATCTGAGGATAATTCAAGTGACGCTTCAACTTCAATCATTTCTTTAGAAATACCTTTAGTTACGCCAAAATCAATAACATCAGGTATTTTTTGTTCATCAGTAGGCCAATAGGTGAGTTGTCCACTCGATATCACGTTTAAACTGATTTTTAAAATTGTGTCAAACAAAACACGACCTTTTGGAGTTATTAGGCGTGATCCCCAAAATGTATGTTTAGCGTTGTAGTCGCCTGACGCTATGAAACAGGGACTTAGTGATTTGACTCTCGAAGAAATAACTAAGCTTTGATGAAATTCTTCAATGCAGATGTTTGTTGATTGAAGGTAATCTTCACAAAAATCACACAGTAAATAATGTCTGATTCGAGCCTTTATTAGTATTGCTGAACCACCACATGCTCTGCCACGGGGGTCTTTGGTGTCATATAAGATATAGCCATTTATTTTAAAAAAGCTATTTGTTGTTAAGTGAGTCTCTGCAACCAGCATGATATCAATTTGTTCCTTCTTAAGGAAGTACTCGAGTTCATTTTTGTGTTGGCGCAAGCCGTTTGCGTTCCAGAAACATAGTTTTAAACAGTTCATGGTTTGTTAAGTGACGCCTGCGACATAGTAGATTGCATGCGTACCATTTCTTGCATCATGCTGCTCATAGAGCTCATAAAATTGATTCGAGACGATTAAACTTACCAGATGGTGTTTGTTCTTTAGGATGCGATTGCAAATTTGGAGTAGAATTAGTTGTCGGTGTCGTTTTGTGCACTGAAATATGGTTGGATTTTAACATATCCGCGTATGAAACATCTTGGGTTGTTGGTTGATGTAACTGGGGGTAATGCACATTTGCTCGATATTGTGGCTGCTTAGCAGTAGTATTTAATTTTTGGGTTGACTTCCTTACCATAGAAAACACTGGACAGTATCTTTAATTAGCAGTGTGGTTTCCACCGCAATTGCTACATTTTTTAAATTTAGTGTCATTCTTAGGTTTATCGCATTGAGCGGAACAATGTAGCTCACCACACACTACGCAAACCGGCGGCAACTTACAGTATGTTCTAGTATAGCCATACTCTTGGCAATTCAGGCATTGTACGGGTCCTGATCGCTTATGTGGCTCCTCCACTGTAATTTTTCACTGCAGTAGGTGTTTCAGATTGTAAATAGGATGCGTTTTGTTTTTCTTCAATCTCATATCTCCAGGTTCAAGTTCAACTCGAAAAAGTGGTTGGGGCACACATTCTCTATTTCTGATATTATCTACATGTTTTGCCTTAAATCCCGCTTTTTGGCCAGCTGTTATCTCCTTTGGATCTACATATGAATCTATACCTTTAATAACTACCTGTAGACCTTTGCTGCTCTTGAGTTGATAGGTATAAAAGTTTTTCTTACATTTTTCAAATTCATCTACTGTTTTACGATAGCTGGTTTCGTCATTGACTTGAATTTTCGTCTCGTTGATGTTACCACGTTTAATAGAAACCACATAAAATGAATTCTCCCCAATAACTGAAATTAATTTATTTATTAGTTCGTTCGAGTTTTTCTCCCTTAAGGAAATTGGAGGAGCTTTCGACGACTTGGGTGCCGTTTTTGATTTACTGGTTTCAATATCTAAAATAGCAAAACGATTGAGGGAATTTATTCCGTTCGAATCCTTTTCTTTGTGTACTTTAGACATTGTGAAGATTTAGGGCTTCGTCCCCTTTTTAACACAGTCACGTATCTGTCCATTCCCACTTGCGTTTTGGGCACTTTCCACTATTGTTATGGTCGAGCTGTTTTTAGAAGGCGACGATGATTTATTCATTATTTTTATTATATTTATTCATTATTTTATTGTCATCACTTAGTAATAAGAACGCATGCGGTATATTGGAGCAGTATTTAAAAACATATCAGTTTTTTTGTTTTTATTTATTTCGCTGTTTCGCTGCTCATCAGCATTTATCGCACTTTTCTCAAAAATATTTAAATTTGAGTGACTCATAAAGAGCCCTCACACTGTTCTTTTTTTTATTTCTTTTTATTCAACTAAAAATGCCGTTGTAAAAAATAAAAAAAAAAATACAACAACTTTGTTGTTCTGTATAAAACAAGTTTTTTATTGTTTTTGTTTGTTTGCTTGTTTATTTAAAATAATTCACACACAATTTTTTTTTTGTAATACGTTTTTTTGCGAGTTTAAAAGCAACACGTCCGCTGTGTTGGACGAAAAACTACTGACTACTTTTATCGTTTCTGTCACAGACTAACGTTTCTATCTTCGTTTCAAAATAGAGAATACCGATATATTTACGACGAATGTCGTTAACGCCAACGGTAATGCCAAATTGTCTTTTTTATTTCGTTTTCAAACTACAACGCCAATGGGAATAGGGCCGATCTTGATCTATTTTTAAAACCTTCGGCGGACCCATAGTATTGAATACCCTTTACAATGCTCGTTTCGTTTCTAACCAGCTTAAATTGGAGACTTTTTCAGCCACTGCAAACTTCGAATAAAGATCAACACATGTCAACTAGTTCTCCTTATTCCATTGCCAAAAGTCTTAACAAACATTTCTGTATTTTATATACTGGGGGCGTCAGTTATGGCAACCTATGTTTTATATGATCGGACTTGCATAAATTGCACAGTTCGCAGGCATCTCCATAACTATCGTTTTGAATCTCGAGTATTCTATATATAACCATTTCTAATTCCCTCACTGATCTTGTTAATTCGGTGGCTCCTGTCTGTATTAAGTCCTTATAAACGTCCTGAAATCGGACAAAATCTTCATTATTTGGCATAAAAATTGCTGACTCTTTACCAACGATAATATTCTTAATTCTATCATTATTCAATTCTACATAGTACAGAGTTGTAACGTTATTTGAAAATATTGTTTGTTTTTCCACAATCTCGTTATTGCCTCTAATAAGTTTTATTTGATTTCTAAATGTATTCAATGAACTTTCAGAAATAGGAATATAATTTCCATGGTATTCTTCTCCTGAATGAACAGTGGCCGTATTAGAATCAGTATCCACATTCATATTACATTCGGCAATCTTTATTCTGGAAAGCGAATCAGCGATATGATTTTCCTTACCGGGAATATGTTTTATGTTAATATCGAATTCATTAAGCTTGATTCTCCATCTTTGGAGTTTGGCTCCTTTAAATTGTGAAGCCACTGAAAAGGTTTATGATCACTATTTACTGAAAACTTTCTACCAAAGAGGTACGGGCGAAAATACTTGGTTGCCCACACCAAAGGCAAAAGCTCACGTTCAATAGTCGAGTAGTTAAGCTCGTGTTCATTGAGTGTCCAACTTGCAAAACATATTGGCTTATCCTGTTGGCTCAAGACAGTGCCCAGAGCAACGTTTGAGGCATCTGTAGTTAATGTGAAAACTTTTTTACAATCAGGATATGAAAGAATAGGTTCACTAGTTATCATAATTTTTATGGTCTCTACATCATTCATATAATTTATATTATTATAATCTATTTTATTTCCTTTTCATAAGCCGTTAGTTAAAGGTTTAGTTATTCGAGCAAAGTCTTTTATAAACTTCCTATAGAATCCAGCCAATCCCAGAAACTGTCTTATCTCTTTCTCTGGTTTTGGTATTGGATATCCAATAATAGCACTGAAACTCTTAGGATTTGGTCTGACACCCAGAAACTCAGCTTCCCCTTTCAAAAACTCGCTCTTATCTAGTTGAATCCTTAAATTTGCCTTAAATTTGACAATCTTTTGAGGACTGAGTGCTAGATAAAAATAATGTTTGTTTCACGGTTTTTGCAACCATTTGCGGGTCATCCCTCTGATGTACGGCCAAGAAAAGCGGAATCTCTTCTTTTTAGTCGAATGTAACCAGGCTCACTTAGTATGTTACGCGCCAAAGAGTTTGGATGAGATTCAACCTTCATTACTGCATGTTTTGCTATTTCTGCTTTGACTGATGGCATGTTTTTGTCTTTGTGGATGTTCGAGTTTTTTATATACCAGGGAGCAGCTGTAATCATACGTAGAATCTTATTTTGGCGCCTTTGATTTTTTTCTACATTGCTAGCTGAGGCAGTACGCCATAATTGAATTCCATAACACCAAATTGTTTTGAGGATCGACTTGTACAGTAGAAGTTTACAATATAAGCTCACGGTGAAGTTTCTGCCAATAAGCCAATTTAGTTGTACTGCTTTTAATTTCATTTGTGTTAACTTGAGATCTAAGTGGCTTTTCCAAGTAAGTCAACGGTCAGGATGTATACCGAGGTATTTGACGTCTGTGGTTTTGTAAAAGTTGTGGTGATTTCATGAATACTTAAAAAAGCTGTGTCATCCGCAAATGTTGATGTGTGGACTCGGGTGTTAATTGGCATATCTGAAGTGCAGAGTAAATATAAGATTGGTCCCAAAATACTACCTTGGGGGACTTGGGACTCCGGTTTCCATGAGCTGCGGCGAGCTTAAAAAATCTCCTTCCTTTAGTAAAAATTTTTGATCCTTTAAATATTTTTTTAGGAGCTTATAGATGTTTTCGGGCCAGTTCATCTTTAACTTATATACTAGGCCTTCGTGCCAAACCTTGTGAAATGCTTGAGAAACGTCGATAATAAGCGAAAACAGTATTTTTTCTTCAAAGGTCTTTTTAATTACATTTAATAATCGTGTGTGTTTGTTGGATCGTACTGTTGTTTTCTGAAGCCGAATTGATGGTTCGGAATACTTAGTTATTAATATTCTCTCAAACAGCTATATGTTTGATAAAAGGCTTATAGGTCTGATTCTACTTTTTTGCGGTCTTTTTCTGGTTTAGGAATCATAGTAATCAAAGACACCTTCCACTCTGTGGAAAAGTACTCAAGAGTAAGATGGCATTAAAAACAAAAAGAATAATTCTGCGAGCTATACGAAGCAACTCAAATAACATTGTTTTACTTGTTTTATCAACTCCAGGGCCCTTTTTGTTGTTTAAATCCGTTATTGCCCTTTCAATATCAATAAATTCACATCTTCCTTATTTGACATTTTTGTAATTGTGAACTTATTAAGCAGACTGTTGATTTCTTCAATTTCAGACATAAACTTTTATTTTAGTTATTATATTTATTTATATAACAATTTGTTTTAAATATTATTAATTTATTATTTTTTAATTTTAATTGTTTTTTATTTTTAATTTAATTTATTTTTTAATGTTTTTTTATTTTTTTGTCAGTAACTTCTATTTATCTATCTATTTATATAAAAATAAGTTGTATTGTGTTAGTAATTGATGTTCTCTGGAATGCGTGAACCGATTTTGTTTCTGCAAAGTTTATATTAAAGGTGACGTCAATACCAAGGTTTTTATGTATGTGTATTGGTTCATGAGTTATAGCCGGAATATTTGGTGTGGTACCGCCATACAAAGTGAAAAATTATTTTAGTGTTCCTTTGGAACTGCAATAGATAGCGTCTTAAAACTTTGGAAAAGTAGCCTTTGTGCTAAGGCGCATAGTCTGCCAATATATAGATTGAATTGGGGCATTGGGCGTGGTTCCTCCCATACAAAGTGAAAAATTATTATTGTGTTTATAGAGAACTATAATAGGTATGGTGTTCAAAGTGGGTACAAGTAAACCCCATACCCATGCGTATACTATAGAAAAATATAGGCTGAATTGGGACAGTAAGCGTGGTACCCCCCATACAAAGTAAACAATTATTATCCTGTATCTAGAGAACTGCAATAGGTAGCGCCTTGGAGTTTTGCATCAGTAACCCCCGAATTAAGATACATTGTGTAGAGAAACACAGACTGAATTTGAATGGAGGGCGTGGGACCTCCTATACAAAATGAAAAATTATTACGCCTACCTAGAGAACTACATTAGGTACAGTCTTGAAACTTTGCACAAGTAACCCTCATACTAATGTGCACAGTCTAGCAAAATACAGACTGGATAAGAATACTGGGGGTGGCGCATCCCATTAAAATAAAAATTTGTTATCGTGTTAATAGGTATAGTCTAGCAACAGGTTGGATAGGAACATTTTTGACTTGAGAATAGCGTGCGTTTTCGTGTTATTATTTTCTTCCATGGTCATAATTTTCTTTCAAGTGTTTATTGTATTTTTGTGGATGGGTTTAGCCAAGCACACCGGTGATAGCTAGTACATATATGTATATATAAAAAGTGTTTAAAAAATCAAAGTTGCTGCCAAGTCTGCAGTAACATTGAATCAGTAAAATTGGGTACTTTTTCTCTATTTTCTCTTGGAAATTATATATTTTTACGAAGATAAAGATCTTATATCTTAACCAAAATACTAATGTTCCTCTACATAAAAATTTATTTAAATTTATCTAGTAATTTTTACGTGATGTGAACTCAGACAGACAGAAAAACAAAAAGTTGCAGTTTTATTATATGTTTAGATGAAAATTTATTTATAATAGTAACAATAAATAAAATAAATCAGTCAAGTACGAGTTAGTCTCACACACGTAGGGTTCCGTACTATGTTTAGTACTCCTTTAAAAACTCAAGTTGTTAATTTTTTCATGTCTTATGGGGCACCATTTTCTTTTTAAAATCAAAGTCATATTCGCGAAAATTAAATCGCTATTGGAACACCCTTTAAATTTTAGGAATTGTTGTTATAACGGCCATGGTAATACACTTTCTACAAAAATATCAGGCCTACCTATTGCGGTTCAAAAATAATTTAATATACGTCAAAAACATGTTACTGATGATCACCCTTTAGTAATTAGTAATTGTTACAGTGTCCGAAGTACAACATCTACTGTAAACAATTCAAGAGTCTACATATTACGGTTCAAAAAATAAGGCTATTTAAGTAAAAATCGTGTGTCTGTCGGAACACCCTTTAATGTTTATTATTTGTTATAGATTCCATAAAAAAAACTTTAAGAGTCTACTTATTATCTTTCAAAACTTAGGCCATATACACGCAAAGCACGTCACTCTCGGAACACCCTTTAATTTTAAAGTTTAATTTAATAGAAAGCGAACATAGAGTTAACTACTGTCTGCAAATTTTAAGTGGTTGCCTCCTATAGCTCAAGAAATAAAGACATTACGGCAAATAACACCTCACTTTCGGAACACCCGTTAAGTTTTAGTATTTATTGCTGTAGTGGCCATAGTTTTACACCTTCTGTGAGTATTTCAAGAGTCTACCTATTATGGTTCAAAACTTAGGCCTTATACATGTAAATCACTCCACTATCAAAACACCCTTTAATTTTTGGGTTTTTTAGACTTGTTTATAAAGCGAACTAAGTGTTAATTATTGTTTGTAAATTTTTAGTGTATCCCTCCTACAGTTCAAGAAATAAACACACATTCGTGAATAACGCCTCTCTATCGGAACACCCTATAAGTTTTAAACTTTGCTACTATAGCAGCCACAGTGAAAATTGCAAGCGTTTACCTATTATGGTTCACAATTTAGGCATTATACAAGCAAATCACACCACTATCGGAACACCCTTTAATTTTTAGGTTTATTTTTTTATACTTGTTTATATAGCGAACTAAGTTTAATTACTGTTTTTAAATCTTGAGTCCATGCCTCCTACAGTTCAAGAAATAAAAACATATTCAGAATAACACCTCTCTATCGGAACACCCTATAAGTTTTAGTATTTGTTGCTATAGCGGCAACAGCTATACATCATCTGTGAAAATTTCAAGAGTCTACCTGTTACGGTTACAGAGATAAAAGGCGCTGACAGACGGACAGACATTGTAGCGAAAACAATAGGGTCACGTTTTTACACTTTGTGTACGGAACCCTAAAAATACGATGTGGTTAACATCACGATTGGAAAGTTTTTTTGGTCGGCCGCATCTTGGCATATTTTCTACTGAATAAATTTGCTTTTATTTGTTAATTATATAGGACTTTCCGTCTTTAAAATGTTTTATTATTAAATGTTTAAAGCTGGACTCAATTTCTTTATCTTTGCCCATAATTTTCAAAAGAACTTCCAATTATGGCTATAGGAACGCTATTAATAACAAGTGGTGGCTTGTAAGAAAAGGTCTGTTCAGCAACTTTCCAAGCAGAAACTAGCAACGAGAGAGTAAAACAGAAATTTATACAATTACTCTCCTAAATATGAAAAAGTAAATGAACGCTTTACTAGCAAAAATTAGCAAGTAGACTACGGTGGCGTCAGGAAGGACATAAAACTTGTACGGATTGGACCATCAAACGTAAATTGTCCTTAAAGGGCAAACATAAAGTATCTACCGTTGTTAGCCAGAAATGTCGCTTTAAAGAAGTTCAAACTGATAATGCTAATCTAAAATAAACCATAGAAATAAATCAAACAACAAAATAAAAGCACAATAATTTAAATAAAATTATTGTTTTAAAATATTTTGTAGTTTTTGAAAGAGTTTATGATGCATTTAAGCTTTAAATGTCAATATTTGTGGTTAGTCAGTGCTAATAAACATTCTTATTTCAAATAAATTTCTATAATATTTACATTCATAATATTCCAAAACACAAATATGTGTATTGTTAAAAATATATAACAAAAACTATAAAGTACCAATTTTTAAAATCAGAATTTTACCGAAAAAAAGTACGATTGCAATAAAAGTATCATCTCTGATTTGTTTACTATTTATTATTTAAAAACAAAAAGACCTACAATGAAACCCTAAATTTAAAATGGAAAAACTAAATTTTATCGTTTAATACTTAAAGAAAAACAATATACTAACAACATTTTATTTACTTTTATATTATTTTAACTACTAAATACTGATATTTTCCTTAATATTGCAAATGTTTTTTTCATACAATTTCTTTAAAAAAATATTTTGTAAACAAAACCGCGCACAGCTGATTGACTAATTCTTGCTAGTAAAAATTTTACTAGCAAGAACTTGAATTTATTTCTCTCACATTTTAATATATATATATATATATATATATATATATATATATATATATATATATAATATATATACATACATAAGAAATTTATACTCAAGCTTAGGTTCGTTTTATTCTCTCTAAGAAAGAATAATTTAAATTACAAATTAGGTGATAGTATTAAAGAAAAATTATGAAAATTAAATTTTTAGACACCAGCAGAGCGGAATGCACATTTTCTAGACAGCTACATCCGTCATAAGCCCTCTTCGTATCTATCTACTTAGGGTAGTGTTTAGTTGTAAGCATCATCTAATTAACCAACCAAACCCAGATATAGTAATACGAGAAAACTTGTATTCAATTATCAATCGTCAGTTGGTTAGAAAGAAGTCTACCACTACCTTAAGCGTCCCTCTTGTTAAATATTTTTACTTTAATAATTACCACCTTATATTTGTTATTGCTTGAGTATGAAAAATATGCAACATGAATGTGCACTTATGTAAAATATATACCTAAAACGATTACAAAAATAAATTTGGTCGAATTTCATACTAAAAAACAAACTAAATCTTCATAACTTCTACTTTTTCACACCTAAAATCTTGAATTTCGAATGTATTTACGTATATACTTCATTTTAATATTTTTGATCAAAACAGTTTTTCGGTCAAACATAAAATAACAGTTCGCGATATCGGAGTTAAATTTTTCCATTATATACTTCGTACTGTTGTTCCTACTATATATAAACAAAAAAATAAATGGTTTTGTTTTAATTACATACAAAATATATATATAGTGTTTTGCGAGCACATTTATCCAGTTATGTCCACTCTTTCTTTTCTTTGATTACTTATTCGTAGTCCCGTTAGATTAAATTTTTTTTCTGGAATTGAGTGTTTTATGGAAAATATATTGAAAGTACAGCGTTTCTGTTTCATTAGAAGGTGATATAGAAAGGCGAGCACGTAATAGGGCAAAATTTTCTAGAGCGCAAAAAAAATGAAAAAAATATAAAAAAACCTTGAAGACGAAATTGTGAAACTTAGTGAGAATGGTGACTCATGCCGTAGTATTGCAAAAAAGCTAAATGTGTGCCATGGAACCGTCAGTCTTATCAGTAGCACGCAATATGGCAA
>OX451220.1:14648535-14729535 GCA_949628195.1 Phasia obesa | reverse complement strand
GCCCATCTTTTACCGTTATCCTGGAGTTCATCCTCTAAAGAAATTTCAAATTTGAAAATTTACAAATTTGTAAAAATGTATATCAGAACTCCATTTTTATTGAATTTAAGTACTAGGAATCATAAAAGGATGTAATTCCTTTAAAACAGATCAATTTTTAGCTGCCCATCTTTTACCGTTCTCCTGGAGTTCATCCTCTAAAGAAATTTCAAATTTGAAAATTTACAAATTTGTAAAAATGTATATCAGAACTCCATTTTTAATTGAATTTAAGTACTAGGAATCATAAAAGGATGTAGTTCCTTTAAAATAGATCAATTTTTAGCTGCCCATCTTTTACCGTTCTCCTGGAGTTCATCCTCTAAAGAAATTTCAAATTTGAAAATTTACAAATTTGTAAAAATTTATATCAGAACTCCATTTTTAATTGAATTTAAGTACTAGGAATCATAAAAGGATGTAATTCCTTTAAAATAGATCAATTTTTAGCTGCCCATCTTTTACCGTTCTCCTGTAGTTCATCCTCTAAAGAAATTTCAAATTTGAAAATTTACAAATTTGTAAAAATTTATATCAGAACTCCATTTTTAATTGAATTTAAGTACTAGGAATCATAAAAGGATGTAATTCCTTTAAAATAGATCAGTTTTTAGCTGCCCATCTTTTACCGTTCTCCTGTAGTTCATCCTCTAAAGAAATTTCAAATTTGAAAATTTACAAATTTGTAAAAATTTATATCAGAACTCCATTTTTAATTGAATTTAAGTACTAGGAATCATAAAAGGATGTAATTCCTTTAAAATAGATCAATTTTTAGCTGCCCACCTTTTACCGTTCTCCTGTAGTTCATCCTCTTTTACCGTTCTCCTGTAGTTCATCCTCTAAAGAAATTTACAAATTTGTAAAAATTTATATCAGAACTCCATTTTTAATTGAATTTAAGTACTAGGAATCATAAAAGGATGTAATTCCTTTAAAATAGATCAATTTTTAGATGCCCATCTTTTACCGTTCTCCTGTAGTTCATCCTCTAAAGAAATTTCAAATTTGAAAATTTACAAATTTGTAAAAATTTATATCAGAACTCCATTTTTAATTGAATTTAAGTACTAGGAATCATAAAAGGATGTAATTCCTTTAAAATAGATCAATTTTTAGCTGCCCATCTTTTACCGTTCTCCTGTAGTTCATCCTCTTTTACCGTTCTCCTGTAGTTCATCCTCTAAAGAAATTTACAAATTTGTAAAAATTTATATCAGAACTCCATTTTTAATTGAATTTAAGTACTAGGAATCATAAAAGGATGTAATTCCTTTAAAATAGATCAATTTTTAGCTGCCCATCTTTTACCGTTCTCCTGTAGTTCATCCTCTAAAGAAATTTCAAATTTGAAAATTTACAAATTTGTAAAAATTTATATCAAAACTCCATTTTTAATTGAATTTAAGTACTAGGAATCATAAAAGGATGTAATTCCTTTAAAATAGATAAATTTTTAGCTGCCCATCTTTTACCGTTCTCCTGTAGTTCATCCTCTAAAAAAATTTCAAATTTGAAAATTTACATATTTGTAAAAATTTATATCAGAACTCCATTTTTAATTGAATTTAAGTACTAGGAATCATAAAAGGATGTAATTCCTTTAAAATAGATCAATTTTTAGCTGCCCATCTTTTACCGTTCTCCTGTAGTTCATCCTCTAAAGAAATTTCAAATTTGAAAATTTACAAATTTGTAAAAATTTATATCAGAACTCCATTTTTAATTGAATTTAAGTACTAGGAATCATAAAAGGATGTAATTCCTTTAAAATAGATCAATTTTTAGCTGCCCATCTTTTACCGTTCTCCTGTAGTTCATCCTCTTTTACCGTTCTCCTGTAGTTCATCCTCTAAAGAAATTTACAAATTTGTAAAAATTTATATCAGAACTCCATTTTTAATTGAATTTAAGTACTAGGAATCATAAAAGGATGTAATTCCTTTAAAATAGATCAATTTTTAGCTGCCCATCTTTTACCGTTCTCCTGTAGTTCATCCTCTAAAAAAATTTCAAATTTGAAAATTTACAAATTTGTAAAAATGTATATCAGAACTCCATTTTTAATTGAATTTAAGTACTAGGAATCATAAAAGGATATAATTCCTTTAAAATAGATCAACTTATAGCTGCCCATCTTTTACCGTTCTCCTGGAGTTCATCCTCTAAAGAAATTTCAAATTTTAAAATTTACAAATTTTTAAAAATTTATATCAGAACTCCATTTTTAATTGAATTTAAGTACTAGAAATCATAAAAGGATGTAATTCCTTTAAAATAGATCAATTTTTAGCTGGCCATCTTTTACCGTTCTCCTGGAGTTCATCCTCTAAAGAAATTTCAAATTTGAAAATTTACAAATTTGTAAAAATTTATATCAGAACTCCATTTTTAATTGAATTTAAGTACTAGGAATCATAAAAGGATGTAATTTTTAGCTGCCCATCTTTTACCGTTCTCCTGGAGTTCATCCTCTAAAGAAAGTTCAAATTTGAAAATTTACTAATTTGTAAAAATGTATATCAGAACTCCATTTTTAATTGAATTTAAGTACTAGGAATCATAAAAGGATGTAATTCCTTTAAAATATATCAATTCTTAGCTGCCCATCTTTTACCGTTCTCCTGGAGTTCATCCTCTAAAGAAATTTCAAATTTGAAAATTTACAAATTTGTAAAAATGTATATCAGAACTCCATTTTTATTGAATTTAAGTACTAGGAATCATAAAAGGATGTAATTCCTTTAAAACAGATCAATTTTTAGCTGCCCATCTTTTACCGTTCTCCTGGAGTTCATCCTCTAAAGAAATTTCAAATTTGAAAATTTACAAATTTGTAAAAATGTATATCAGAACTCCATTTTTAATTGAATTTAAGTACTAGGAATCATAAAAGGATGTAGTTCCTTTAAAATAGATCAATTTTTAGCTGCCCATCTTTTACCGTTCTCCTGGAGTTCATCCTCTAAAGAAATTTCAAATTTGAAAATTTACAAATTTGTAAAAATTTATATCAGAACTCCATTTTTAATTGAATTTAAGTACTAGGAATCATAAAAGGATGTAATTCCTTTAAAATAGATCAATTTTTAGCTGCCCATCTTTTACCGTTCTCCTGTAGTTCATCCTCTAAAGAAATTTCAAATTTGAAAATTTACAAATTTGTAAAAATTTATATCATAACTCCATTTTTAATTGAATTTAAGTACTAGGAATCATAAAAGGATGTAATTCCTTTAAAATAGATCAATTTTTAGCTGCCCACCTTTTACCGTTCTCCTGTAGTTCATCCTCTTTTACCGTTCTCCTGTAGTTCATCCTCTAAAGAAATTTACAAATTTGTAAAAATTTATATCAGAACTCCATTTTTAATTGAATTTAAGTACTAGGAATCATAAAAGGATGTAATTCCTTTAAAATAGATCAATTTTTAGATGCCCATCTTTTACCGTTCTCCTGTAGTTCATCCTCTAAAGAAATTTCAAATTTGAAAATTTACAAATTTGTAAAAATTTATATCAGAACTCCATTTTTAATTGAATTTAAGTACTAGGAATCATAAAAGGATATAATTCCTTTAAAATAGATCAATTTTTAGCTGCCCATCTTTTACCGTTCTCCTGTAGTTCATCCTCTTTTACCGTTCTCCTGTAGTTCATCCTCTAAAGAAATTTACAAATTTGTAAAAATTTATATCAGAACTCCATTTTTAATTGAATTTAAGTACTAGGAACAATAAAAGGATGTAATTCCTTTAAAATAGATCAATTTTAAGCTGCCCATCTTTAACCGTTCTCCTGTAGTTCATCCTCTAAAGAAATTTCAAATTTGAAAATTTACAAATTTGTAAAAATTTATATCAGAACTCCATTTTTAATTGAATTTTAAGTACTGGGAATCATAAGAGAATGTAATTCCTTTAAAATAGATCAATTTTTAGCTGCCCATCTTTTACCGTTCTCCTGTAGTTCATCCTCTAAAGAAATTTCAAATTTGAAAATTTACAAATTTGTAAAAATTTATATCAAAACTCCATTTTTAATTGAATTTAAGTACTAGGAATCATAAAAGGATGTAATTCCTTTAAAATAGATAAATTTTTAGCTGCCCATCTTTTACCGTTCTCCTGTAGTTCATCCTCTAAAAAAATTTCAAATTTGAAAATTTACATATTTGTAAAAATTTATATCAGAACTCCATTTTTAATTGAATTTAAGTACTAGGAATCATAAAAGGATGTAATTCCTTTAAAATAGATCAATTTTTAGCTGCCCATCTTTTACCGTTCTCCTGTAGTTCATCCTCTAAAGAAATTTCAAATTTGAAAATTTACAAATTTGTAAAAATTTATATCAGAACTCCATTTTTAATTGAATTTAAGTACTAGGAATCATAAAAGGATGTAATTCCTTTAAAATAGATCAATTTTTAGCTGCCCATCTTTTACCGTTCTCCTGTAGTTCATCCTCTTTTACCGTTCTCCTGTAGTTCATCCTCTAAAGAAATTTACAAATTTGTAAAAATTTATATCAGAACTCCATTTTTAATTGAATTTAAGTACTAGGAATCATAAAAGAATGTAATTCCTTTAAAATAGATCAATTTTTAGCTGCCCATCTTTTACCGTTCTCCTGTAGTTCATCCTCTTTTACCGTTCTCCTGTAGTTCATCCTCTAAAGAAATTTACAAATTTGTAAAAATTTATATCAGAACTCCATTTTTAATTGAATTTAAGTACTAGGAATCATAAAAGGATGTAATTCCTTTAAAATAGATCAATTTTTAGCTGCCCATCTTTTACCGTTCTCCTGTAGTTCATCCTCTAAAAAAATTTCAAATTTGAAAATTTACATATTTGTAAAAATTTATATCAGAACTCCATTTTTAATTGAATTTAAGTACTAGGAATTATAAAAAGATGTAATTCCTTTAAAATAGATCAATTTTTAGCTGCCCATCTTTTACCGTTCTCCTGGAGTTCATCCTCTAAAGAAATTTCAAATTTGAAAATTTACAAATTTGTAAAAATGTATATCAGAACTCCATTTTTAATTGAATTTAAGTACTAGGAATCATAAAAGGATATAATTCCTTTAAAATAGATCAACTTATAGCTGCCCATCTTTTACCGTTCTCCTGGAGTTCATCCTCTAAAGAAATTTCAAATTTTAAAATTTACAAATTTTTAAAAATTTATATCAGAACTCCATTTTTAATTGAATTTAAGTACTAGAAATCATAAAAGGATGTAATTCCTTTAAAATAGATCAATTTTTAGCTGGCCATCTTTTACCGTTCTCCTGGAGTTCATCCTCTAAAGAAATTTCAAATTTGAAAATTTACAAATTTGTAAAAATTTATATCAGAACTCCATTTTTAATTGAATTTAAGTACTAGGAATCATAAAAGGATGTAATTTTTAGCTGCCCATCTTTTACCGTTCTCCTGGAGTTCATCCTCTAAAGAAAGTTCAAATTTGAAAATTTACAAATTTGTAAAAATGTATATCAGAACTCCATTTTTAATTGAATTTAAGTACTAGGAATCATAAAAGGATGTAATTCCTTAAAAATAGATCAATTCTTAGCTGCCCATCTTTTACCGTTCTCCTGGAGTTCATCCTCTAAAGAAATTTCAAATTTGAAAATTTACAAATTTGTAAAAATTTATATCAGAACTCCATTTTTAATTGAATTTAAGTACTAGGAACAATAAAAGGATGTAATTCCTTTAAAATAGATCAATTTTAAGCTGCCCATCTTTAACCGTTCTCCTGTAGTTCATCCTCTAAAGAAATTTCAAATTTGAAAATTTACAAATTTGTAAAAATTTATATCAGAACTCCATTTTTAATTGAATTTTAAGTACTGGGAATCATAAGAGAATGTAATTCCTTTAAAATAGATCAATTTTTAGCTGCCCATCTTTTACCGTTCTCCTGTAGTTCATCCTCTAAAGAAATTTCAAATTTGAAAATTTACAAATTTGTAAAAATTTATATCAAAACTCCATTTTTAATTGAATTTAAGTACTAGGAATCATAAAAGGATGTAATTCCTTTAAAATAGATAAATTTTTAGCTGCCCATCTTTTACCGTTCTCCTGTAGTTCATCCTCTAAAAAAATTTCAAATTTGAAAATTTACATATTTGTAAAAATTTATATCAGAACTCCATTTTTAATTGAATTTAAGTACTAGGAATCATAAAAGGATGTAATTCCTTTAAAATAGATCAATTTTTAGCTGCCCATCTTTTACCGTTCTCCTGTAGTTCATCCTCTAAAGAAATTTCAAATTTGAAAATTTACAAATTTGTAAAAATTTATATCAGAACTCCATTTTTAATTGAATTTAAGTACTAGGAATCATAAAAGGATGTAATTCCTTTAAAATAGATCAATTTTTAGCTGCCCATCTTTTACCGTTCTCCTGTAGTTCATCCTCTTTTACCGTTCTCCTGTAGTTCATCCTCTAAAGAAATTTACAAATTTGTAAAAATTTATATCAGAACTCCATTTTTAATTGAATTTAAGTACTAGGAATCATAAAAGAATGTAATTCCTTTAAAATAGATCAATTTTTAGCTGCCCATCTTTTACCGTTCTCCTGTAGTTCATCCTCTTTTACCGTTCTCCTGTAGTTCATCCTCTAAAGAAATTTACAAATTTGTAAAAATTTATATCAGAACTCCATTTTTAATTGAATTTAAGTACTAGGAATCATAAAAGGATGTAATTCCTTTAAAATAGATCAATTTTTAGCTGCCCATCTTTTACCGTTCTCCTGTAGTTCATCCTCTAAAAAAATTTCAAATTTGAAAATTTACATATTTGTAAAAATTTATATCAGAACTCCATTTTTAATTGAATTTAAGTACTAGGAATTATAAAAAGATGTAATTCCTTTAAAATAGATCAATTTTTAGCTGCCCATCTTTTACCGTTCTCCTGGAGTTCATCCTCTAAAGAAATTTCAAATTTGAAAATTTACAAATTTGTAAAAATGTATATCAGAACTCCATTTTTAATTGAATTTAAGTACTAGGAATCATAAAAGGATATAATTCCTTTAAAATAGATCAACTTATAGCTGCCCATCTTTTACCGTTCTCCTGGAGTTCATCCTCTAAAGAAATTTCAAATTTTAAAATTTACAAATTTTTAAAAATTTATATCAGAACTCCATTTTTAATTGAATTTAAGTACTAGAAATCATAAAAGGATGTAATTCCTTTAAAATAGATCAATTTTTAGCTGGCCATCTTTTACCGTTCTCCTGGAGTTCATCCTCTAAAGAAATTTCAAATTTGAAAATTTACAAATTTGTAAAAATTTATATCAGAACTCCATTTTTAATTGAATTTAAGTACTAGGAATCATAAAAGGATGTAATTTTTAGCTGCCCATCTTTTACCGTTCTCCTGGAGTTCATCCTCTAAAGAAATTTCAAATTTGAAAATTTACAAATTTGTAAAAATTTATATCAGAACTCCATTTTTAATTGAATTTAAGTACTAGGAATCATAAAAGGATGTAATTCCTTTAAAATAGATCAATTTTTAGCTGCCCATCTTTTACCGTTCTCCTGTAGTTCATCCTCTAAAGAAATTTCAAATTTGAAAATTTACAAATTTGTAAAAATTTATATCAGAATTCCATTTTTAATTGAATTTAAGTACTAGGAATCATAAAAGGATGTAATTCCTTTAAAATAGATCAATTCTTAGCTGCCCATCTTTTACCGTTCTCCTGGAGTTCATCCTCTAAAGAAATTTCAAATTTGAAAATTTACAAATTTGTAAAAATTTATATCAGAACTCCATTTTTAATTGAATTTAAGTACTAGGAATCATAAAAGGATGTAATTCCTTTAAAATAGATCAATGTTTAGCTGCCCATCTTTTACCGTTCTCCTGGAGTTCATCCTCTAAAGAAATTTCAAATTTGAAAATTTACAAATTTGTTAAAATTTATATCAGAACTCCATTTTTAATTTAATTTAAGTACTAGGAATCATAAAAGGATGTAATTCCTTTAAAATAGATCAATTCTTAGCTGCCCATCTTTTACCGTTCTCCTGTAGTTCATCCTCTAAAGAAATTTCAAATTTGAAAATTTACAAATTTGTAAAAATATATATCAGAACTCCATTTTTAATTGAATTTAAGTACTAGGAATCATAAAAGGACGTAATTCCTTCAAAATAGATCAATTCTTAGCTGCCCATCTTTTACCGTTCTCCTGGAGTTCATCCTCTAAAGAAATTTCAAATTTGAAAATTTACAAATTTGTAAAAATTTGTATCAGAACTCCATTTTTAATTGAATTTAAGTACTAGGAATCATAAAAGGATGTAATTCCTTTAAAATAGATCAATGTTTAGCTGCCCATCTTTTACCGTTCTCCTGGAGTTCATCCTCTAAAGAAATTTCAAATTTGAAAATTTACAAATTTGTTAAAATTTATATCAGAACTCCATTTTTAATTGAATTTAAGTACTAGGAATCATAAAAGGATGTAATTCCTTTAAAATAGATAAATTCTTAGCTGCCCATCTTTTACCGTTCTCCTGGAGTTCATCCCCTAAAGAAATTTCAAATTTGAAAATTTACAAATTTGTAAAAATTTATATCAGAACTCCATTTTTAATTGAATTTAAGTACTAGGAATCATAAAAAGATGTAATTCCTTTAAAATAGACCAATGTTTAGCTGCCCATCTTTTACCGTTCTCCTGGAGTTCATCCTCTAAAGAAATTTCAAATTTGAAAATTTACAAGTTTGTAAAAATTTATATCAGAACTCCATTTTTAATTGAATTTAAGTACTAGGAATCATAAAAGGATGTAATTCCTTTAAAATAGATCAATGTTTAGCTGCCCATCTTTTACCGTTCTCCTGGAGTTCATCCTCTAAAGAAATTTCAAATTTGAAAATTTACAAATTTGTTAAAATTTATATCAGAACTCCATTTTTAATTGAATTTAAGTACTAGGAATCATAAAAGGATGTAATTCCTTTAAAATAGATCAATGTTTAGCTGCCCATCTTTTACCGTTCTCCTGGAGTTCATCCTCTAAAGAAATTTCAAATTTGAAAATTTACAAATTTGTTAAAATTTATATCAGAACTCCATTTTTAATTGAATATAAGTACTAGGAATCATAAAAGGATGTAATTCCTTTAAAATAGATCAATTTTTAGCTGCCCATCTTTTACCGTTCTCCTGGAGTTCATCCTCTAAAGAAATTTCAAATTTGAAAATTTACAAATTTGTAAAAATGTATATCAGAACTCCATTTTGAATTGAATTTAAGAACTAGGAATCATAAAAGGATGTAATTCCTTTAAAATAGATCAATTTTTAGCTGCCCATCTTTTACCGTTCTCCTGTAGTTCATCCTCTAAAGAAATTTCAAATTTGAAAATTTACAAATTTGTAAAAATTTATATCAGAATTCCATTTTTAATTGAATTTAAGTACTAGGAATCATAAAAGGATGTAATTCCTTTAAAATAGATCAACTTTTAGCTGCCCATCTTTTACCGTTCTCCTGGAGTTCATCCTCTAAAGAAATTTCAAATTTGAAAATTTACAAATTTGTAAAAATTTATATCAGAACTCCATTTTTAATTGAATTTAAGTACTCGGAATCATAAAAGGATATAATTTCTTTAAAATAGATCAACTTTTAGCTGCCCATCTTTTACCGTTCTCCTGGAGTTCATCCTCTAAAGAAATTTCAAATTTTAAAATTTACAAATTTTTAAAAATTTATATCAGAACTCCATTTTTAATTGAATTCAAGTACTAGGAATCATAAAAGGATGTAATTCCTTTAAAATAGATCAATTTTTAGCTGCCCATCTTTTACCGTTCTTCTGGAGTTTATCCTCTAAAGAAATTTCAAATTTGAAAATTTACAAATTTGTAAAAATTTATATCAGAACTCCATTTTTAATTGAATCTAAGTACTAGGAATCATAAAAGGATGTAATTTCTTTAAAATAGATCAATTTTTAGCTGCCCATCTTTTACCGTTCTCCTGTAGTTCAGTTGTAAATTTTGTAAATTTTCAAATTTCAAATTTGAAAATTTACAAATTTGTAAAAATTTATATCAGAACTCCATTTTTAATTGAATTTAAGTACTAGGAATCATAAAAGGATATAATTCCTTTAAAATAGATCAATTTTTAGCTGCCCATCTTTTACCGTTCTCCTGGAGTTCATCCTCTAAAGAAATTTCAAATTTGAAAATTTACAAATTTGTAAAAATTTATATCAGAACTCCATTTTTAATTGAATTTAAGTACTCGGAATCATAAAAGGATATAATTCCTGTAAAATAGATCAACTTTTAGCTGCCCATCTTTTACCGTTCTCCTGGAGTTCATCCTCTAAAGAAATTTCAAATTTTAAAATTTACAAATTTTTAAAAATTTATATCAGAACTCCATTTTTAATTGAATTCAAGTACTAGGAATCATAAAAGGATGTAATTCCTTTAAAATAGATCAATTTTTAGCTGCCCATCTTTTACCGTTCTTCTGGAGTTTATCCTCTAAAGAAATTTGAAAATTTACAAATTTGTAAAAATTTATATCAGAACTCCATTTTTAATTGAATCTAAGTACTAGGAATCATAAAAGGATGTAATTCCTTTAAAATAGATCAATTTTTAGCTGCCCATCTTTTACCGTTCTCCTGGAGTTCATCCTCTAAAGAAATTTCAAATTTGAAAATTTACAAATTTGTAAAAATGTATATCAGAACTCCATTTTTAATTGAATTTAAGTACTAGGAATCATAAAATTATGTAATTCCTTTAAAATAGATCAATTTTTAGCCGCCCATCTTTTACCGTTCTCCTGTAGTTCATCCTCTAAAGAAATTTCAAATTTGAAAATTTACAAATTTGTAAAAATTTATATCAGAATTCCATTTTTAATTGAATTTAAGTACTAGGAATCATAAAAGGATGTAATTCCTTTAAAATAGATCAATTCTTAGCTGCCCATCTTTTACCGTTCTCCTGGAGTTCATCCTCTAAAGAAATTTAAAATTTGAAAATTTACAAATTTGTAAAAATTTATATCAGAACTCCATTTTTAATTGAATTTAAGTACTAGGAATCATAAAAGGATGTAATTCCTTTAAAATAGATCAATTTTTAGCTGTCCATCTTTTACCGTTCTCCTGGAGTTCATCCTCTAAAGAAATTTCAAATTTGAAAATTTACAAATTTGTTAAAATTTATATCAGAACTCCATTTTTAATTGAATTTAAGTACTAGGAATCATAAAAGGATGTAATTCCTTTAAAATAGATCAATTCTTAGCTGCTCATCTTTTACCGTTCTCCTGGATTTCATCCTCTAAAGAAATTTCAAATTTGAAAATTTACAAATTTGTAAAAATTTATATCAGAACTCCATTTTTAATTGAATTTAAGTACTAGGAATCATAAAAGGATGTAATTAAAATAGATCAACTTTTAGCTGCCCATCTTTTACCGTTCTCCTGGAGTTCATCCTCTAAAGAAATTTCAAATTTTAAAATTTATAAATTTTTAAAAATTTATATCAGAACTCCATTTTTAATTGAATTCAAGTACTAGGAATCATAAAAGGATGTAATTCCTTTAAAATAGATCAATTTTTAGCTGGCCATCTTTTACCGTTCTCCTGGAGTTCATCCTCTAAAGATATTTCAAATTTGAAAATTTACAAATTTGTAAAAATTTATATCAGAACTCCATTTTTAATTGAATTTAAGTACTCGGAATCATAAAAGGATATAATTTCTTTAAAATAGATCAACTTTTAGCTGCCCATCTTTTACCGTTCTCCTGGAGTTCATCCTCTAAAGAAATTTCGAATTTTAAAATTTACAAATTTTTAAAAATTTATATCAGAACTCCATTTTTAATTGAATTCAAGTACTAGGAATCATAAAAGGATGTAATTCCTTTAAAATAGATCAATTTTTAGCTGCCCATCTTTTACCGTTCTTCTGGAGTTTATCCTCTAAAGAAATTTCAAATTTGAAAATTTACAAATTTGTAAAAATTTATATCAGAACTCCATTTTTAATTGAATCTAAGTACTAGGAATCATAAAAGGATGTAATTTCTTTAAAATAGATCAATTTTTAGCTGCCCATCTTTAACCGTTCTCCTGTAGTTCAGTTGTAAATTTTGTAAATTTTCAAATTTCAAATTTGAAAATTTACAAATTTGTAAAAATTTATATCAGAACTCCATTTTTAATTGAATTTAAGTACTAGGAATCATAAAAGGATATAATTCCTTTAAAATAGATCAATTTTTAGCTGCCCATCTTTTACCGTTCTCCTGGAGTTCATCCTCTAAAGAAATTTCAAATTTGAAAATTTACAAATTTGTAAAAATTTATATCAGAACTCCATTTTTAATTGAATTTAAGTACTCGGAATCATAAAAGGATATAATTCCTGTAAAATAGATCAACTTTTAGCTGCCCATCTTTTACCGTTCTCCTGGAGTTCATCCTCTAAAGAAATTTCAAATTTTAAAATTTACAAATTTTTAAAAATTTATATCAGAACTCCATTTTTAATTGAATTCAAGTACTAGGAATCATAAAAGGATGTAATTCCTTTAAAATAGATCAATTTTTAGCTGCCCATCTTTTACCGTTCTTCTGGAGTTTATCCTCTAAAGAAATTTCAAATTTGAAAATTTACAAATTTGTAAAAATTTATATCAGAACTCCATTTTTAATTGAATCTAAGTACTAGGAATCATAAAAGGATGTAATTCCTTTAAAATAGATCAATTTTTAGCTGCCCATCTTTTACCGTTCTCCTGGAGTTCATCCTCTAAAGAAATTTCAAATTTGAAAATTTACAAATTTGTAAAAATGTATATCAGAACTCCATTTTTAATTGAATTTAAGTACTAGGAATCATAAAATTATGTAATTCCTTTAAAATAGATCAATTTTTAGCTGCCCATCTTTTACCGTTCTCCTGTAGTTCATCCTCTAAAGAAATTTCAAATTTGAAAATTTACAAATTTGTAAAAATTTATATCAGAATTCCATTTTTAATTGAATTTAAGTACTAGGAATCATAAAAGGATGTAATTCCTTTAAAATAGATCAATTCTTAGCTGCCCATCTTTTACCGTTCTCCTGGAGTTCATCCTCTAAAGAAATTTAAAATTTGAAAATTTACAAATTTGTAAAAATTTATATCAGAACTCCATTTTTAATTGAATTTAAGTACTAGGAATCATAAAAGGATGTAATTCCTTTAAAATAGATCAATTTTTAGCTGCCCATCTTTTACCGTTCTCCTGGAGTTCATCCTCTAAAGAAATTTCAAATTTGAAAATTTACAAATTTGTTAAAATTTATATCAGAACTCCATTTTTAATTGAATTTAAGTACTAGGAATCATAAAAGGATGTAATTCCTTTAAAATAGATCAATTCTTAGCTGCTCATCTTTTACCGTTCTCCTGGATTTCATCCTCTAAAGAAATTTCAAATTTGAAAATTTACAAATTTGTAAAAATTTATATCAGAACTCCATTTTTAATTGAATTTAAGTACTAGGAATCATAAAAGGATGTAATTAAAATAGATCAACTTTTAGCTGCCCATCTTTTACCGTTCTCCTGGAGTTCATCCTCTAAAGAAATTTCAAATTTTAAAATTTATAAATTTTTAAAAATTTATATCAGAACTCCATTTTTAATTGAATTCAAGTACTAGGAATCATAAAAGGATGTAATTCCTTTAAAATAGATCAATTTTTAGCTGGCCATCTTTTACCGTTCTCCTGGAGTTCATCCTCTAAAGAAATTTCAAATTTGAAAATTTACAAATTTGTAAAAATTTATATCAGAACTCCATTTTTAATTAAATTTAAGTACTAGGAATCATAAAAGGATGTAATTCCTTTAAAATAGATCAATTTTTAGCTGCCCATCTTTTACCGTTCTCCTGGAGTTCATCCTCTAAAAAAATTTCAAATTTGAAAATTTACAAATTTGTAAAAATGTATATCAGAGCTCCATTTTTAATTGAATTTAAATACTAGCAATCATAAAAGGATGTAATTCCTTTAAAATAGATCAATTTTTAGCAGCCATATTTTACCATTCTCCTGGAGTTCATCCTCTAAAGAAATTTCAAATTTGAAAATTTACAAATTTGTAAAAATTTATATCAGAACTCCATTTTTAATTGAATTTAAGTACTAGGAATCATAAAAGGATGTAATTCCTTTAAAATAGATAAATTTTTAGCTGCCCATCTTTTACCGTTCTCCTGTAGTTCATCCTCTAAAGAAATTTCAAATTTGAAAATTTACAAATTTGTAAAAATTTATATCAGAACTCCATTTTTAATTGAATTTAAATACTAGGAATCATAAAAGGATATAATTCCTTTAAAATAGATCAATTTTTAGCTGCCCATCTTTTACCGTTCTCCTGGAGTTCATCCTCTAAAAAAATTTCAAATTTGAAAATTTACAAATTTGTAAAAATTTATATCAGAACTCCATTTTTAATTGAATTTAAGTACTAGGAATCATAAAAGGATATAATTCCTTTAAAATAGATAAATTTTTAGCTGCCCATCTTTTACCGTTCTCCTGGAGTTCATCCTCTAAAGAAATTTCAAATTTGAAAATTTACAAATTTGTAAAAATTTTTATCAGAACTCCATTTTTAATTGAATTTAAGTACTCGGAATCATAAAAGGATATAATTCCTTTAAAATAGATCAACTTTTAGCTGCCCATCTTTTACCGTTCTCCTGGAGTTCATCCTCTAAAGAAATTTCAAATTTTAAAATTTACAAATTTTTAAAAATTTATATCAGAACTCCATTTTTAATTGAATTCAAGTACTAGGAATCATAAAAGGATGTAATTCCTTTAAAATAGATCAATTTTTAGCTGGCCATCTTTTACCGTTCTCCTGGAGTTCATCCTCTAAAGAAATTTCAAATTTGAAAATTTACAAATTTGTAAAAATTTATATCAGAGCTCCATTTTTAATTAAATTTAAGTACTAGGAATCATAAAAAGATGTAATTCCTTTAAAATAGACCAATGTTTAGCTGCCCATCTTTTACCGTTCTCCTGGAGTTCATCCTCTAAAGAAATTTCAAATTTGAAAATTTACAAGTTTGTAAAAATTTATATCAGAACTCCATTTTTAATTGAATTTAAGTACTAGGAATCATAAAAGGATGTAATTCCTTTAAAATAGATCAATGTTTAGCTGCCCATCTTTTACCGTTCTCCTGGAGTTCATCCTCTAAAGAAATTTCAAATTTGAAAATTTACAAATTTGTTAAAATTTATATCAGAACTCCATTTTTAATTGAATTTAAGTACTAGGAATCATAAAAGGATGTAATTCCTTTAAAATAGATCAATGTTTAGCTGCCCATCTTTTACCGTTCTCCTGGAGTTCATCCTCTAAAGAAATTTCAAATTTGAAAATTTACAAATTTGTTAAAATTTATATCAGAACTCCATTTTTAATTGAATATAAGTACTAGGAATCATAAAAGGATGTAATTCCTTTAAAATAGATCAATTTTTAGCTGCCCATCTTTTACCGTTCTCCTGGAGTTCATCCTCTAAAGAAATTTCAAATTTGAAAATTTACAAATTTGTAAAAATGTATATCAGAACTCCATTTTGAATTGAATTTAAGAACTAGGAATCATAAAAGGATGTAATTCCTTTAAAATAGATCAATTTTTAGCTGCCCATCTTTTACCGTTCTCCTGTAGTTCATCCTCTAAAGAAATTTCAAATTTGAAAATTTACAAATTTGTAAAAATTTATATCAGAATTCCATTTTTAATTGAATTTAAGTACTAGGAATCATAAAAGGATGTAATTCCTTTAAAATAGATCAACTTTTAGCTGCCCATCTTTTACCGTTCTCCTGGAGTTCATCCTCTAAAGAAATTTCAAATTTTAAAATTTACAAATTTTTAAAAATTTATATCAGAACTCCATTTTTAATTGAATTCAAGTACTAGGAATCATAAAAGGATGTAATTCCTTTAAAATAGATCAATTTTTAGCTGCCCATCTTTTACCGTTCTCCTGTAGTTCAGTTGTAAATTTTGTAAATTTTCAAATTTCAAATTTGAAAATTTACAAATTTGTAAAAATTTATATCAGAACTCCATTTTTAATTGAATTTAAGTATTAGGAATCATAAAAGGATATAATTCCTTTAAAATAGATCAATTTTTAGCTGCCCATCTTTTACCGTTCTCCTGGAGTTCATCCTCTAAAGAAATTTCAAATTTGAAAATTTACAAATTTGTAAAAATTTATATCAGAACTCCATTTTTAATTGAATTTAAGTACTCGGAATCATAAAAGGATATAATTTCTTTAAAATAGATCAACTTTTAGCTGCCCATCTTTTACCGTTCTCCTGGAGTTCATCCTCTAAAGAAATTTCAAATTTTAAAATTTACAAATTTTTAAAAATTTATATCAGAACTCCATTTTTAATTGAATTCAAGTACTAGGAATCATAAAAGGATGTAATTCCTTTAAAATAGATCAATTTTTAGCTGCCCATCTTTTACCGTTCTTCTGGAGTTTATCCTCTAAAGAAATTTCAAATTTGAAAATTTACAAATTTGTAAAAATTTATATCAGAACTCCATTTTTAATTGAATCTAAGTACTAGGAATCATAAAAGGATGTAATTTCTTTAAAATAGATCAATTTTTAGCTGCCCATCTTTTACCGTTCTCCTGTAGTTCAGTTGTAAATTTTGTAAATTTTCAAATTTCAATTTAATTCCTTTAAAATAGATCAATTTTTAGCTGCCCATCTTTTACCGTTCTTCTGGAGTTTATCCTCTAAAGAAATTTGAAAATTTACAAATTTGTAAAAATTTATATCAGAACTCCATTTTTAATTGAATCTAAGTACTAGGAATCATAAAAGGATGTAATTCCTTTAAAATAGATCAATTTTTAGCTGCCCATCTTTTACCGTTCTCCTGGAGTTCATCCTCTAAAGAAATTTCAAATTTGAAAATTTACAAATTTGTAAAAATGTATATCAGAACTCCATTTTTAATTGAATTTAAGTACTAGGAATCATAAAATTATGTAATTCCTTTAAAATAGATCAATTTTTAGCCGCCCATCTTTTACCGTTCTCCTGTAGTTCATCCTCTAAAGAAATTTCAAATTTGAAAATTTACAAATTTGTAAAAATTTATATCAGAATTCCATTTTTAATTGAATTTAAGTACTAGGAATCATAAAAGGATGTAATTCCTTTAAAATAGATCAATTCTTAGCTGCCCATCTTTTACCGTTCTCCTGGAGTTCATCCTCTAAAGAAATTTAAAATTTGAAAATTTACAAATTTGTAAAAATTTATATCAGAACTCCATTTTTAATTGAATTTAAGTACTAGGAATCATAAAAGGATGTAATTCCTTTAAAATAGATCAATTTTTAGCTGTCCATCTTTTACCGTTCTCCTGGAGTTCATCCTCTAAAGAAATTTCAAATTTGAAAATTTACAAATTTGTTAAAATTTATATCAGAACTCCATTTTTAATTGAATTTAAGTACTAGGAATCATAAAAGGATGTAATTCCTTTAAAATAGATCAATTCTTAGCTGCTCATCTTTTACCGTTCTCCTGGATTTCATCCTCTAAAGAAATTTCAAATTTGAAAATTTACAAATTTGTAAAAATTTATATCAGAACTCCATTTTTAATTGAATTTAAGTACTAGGAATCATAAAAGGATGTAATTAAAATAGATCAACTTTTAGCTGCCCATCTTTTACCGTTCTCCTGGAGTTCATCCTCTAAAGAAATTTCAAATTTTAAAATTTATAAATTTTTAAAAATTTATATCAGAACTCCATTTTTAATTGAATTCAAGTACTAGGAATCATAAAAGGATGTAATTCCTTTAAAATAGATCAATTTTTAGCTGGCCATCTTTTACCGTTCTCCTGGAGTTCATCCTCTAAAGAAATTTCAAATTTGAAAATTTACAAATTTGTAAAAATTTATATCAGAACTCCATTTTTAATTAAATTTAAGTACTAGGAATCATAAAAGGATGTAATTCCTTTAAAATAGATCAATTTTTAGCTGCCCATCTTTTACCGTTCTCCTGGAGTTCATCCTCTAAAAAAATTTCAAAGTTGAAAATTTACAAATTTGTAAAAATGTATATCAGAGCTCCATTTTTAATTGAATTTAAGTACTAGCAATCATAAAAGGATGTAATTCCTTTAAAATAGATCAATTTTTAGCTGCCCATCTTTTACCGTTCTCCTGTAGTTCAGTTGTAAATTTTGTAAATTTTCAAATTTCAAATTTGAAAATTTACAAATTTGTAAAAATTTATATCAGAACTCCATTTTTTATTGAATTTAAGTACTAGGAATCATAAAAGGATATAATTCCTTTAAAATAGATCAATTTTTAGCTGCCCATCTTTTACCGTTCTCCTGGAGTTCATCCTCTAAAGATATTTCAAATTTGAAAATTTACAAATTTGTAAAAATTTATATCAGAACTCCATTTTTAATTGAATTTAAGTACTCGGAATCATAAAAGGATATAATTTCTTTAAAATAGATCAACTTTTAGCTGCCCATCTTTTACCGTTCTCCTGGAGTTCATCCTCTAAAGAAATTTCAAATTTTAAAATTTACAAATTTTTAAAAATTTATATCAGAACTCCATTTTTAATTGAATTCAAGTACTAGGAATCATAAAAGGATGTAATTCCTTTAAAATAGATCAATTTTTAGCTGCCCATCTTTTACCGTTCTTCTGGAGTTTATCCTCTAAAGAAATTTCAAATTTGAAAATTTACAAATTTGTAAAAATTTATATCAGAACTCCATTTTTAATTGAATCTAAGTACTAGGAATCATAAAAGGATGTAATTTCTTTAAAATAGATCAATTTTTAGCTGCCCATCTTTAACCGTTCTCCTGTAGTTCAGTTGTAAATTTTGTAAATTTTCAAATTTCAAATTTGAAAATTTACAAATTTGTAAAAATTTATATCAGAACTCCATTTTTAATTGAATTTAAGTACTCGGAATCATAAAAGGATATAATTTCTTTAAAATAGATCAACTTTTAGCTGCCCATCTTTTACCGTTCTCCTGGAGTTCATCCTCTAAAGAAATTTCAAATTTTAAAATTTACAAATTTTTAAAAATTTATATCAGAACTCCATTTTTAATTGAATTCAAGTACTAGGAATCATAAAAGGATGTAATTCCTTTAAAATAGATCAATTTTTAGCTGCCCATCTTTTACCGTTCTTCTGGAGTTTATCCTCTAAAGAAATTTCAAATTTGAAAATTTACAAATTTGTAAAAATTTATATCAGAACTCCATTTTTAATTGAATTTAAGTACTCGGAATCATAAAAGGATATAATTCCTGTAAAATAGATCAACTTTTAGCTGCCCATCTTTTACCGTTCTCCTGGAGTTCATCCTCTAAAGAAATTTCAAATTTTAAAATTTACAAATTTTTAAAAATTTATATCAGAACTCCATTTTTAATTGAATTCAAGTACTAGGAATCATAAAAGGATGTAATTCCTTTAAAATAGATCAATTTTTAGCTGCCCATCTTTTACCGTTCTTCTGGAGTTTATCCTCTAAAGAAATTTGAAAATTTACAAATTTGTAAAAATTTATATCAGAACTCCATTTTTAATTGAATCTAAGTACTAGGAATCATAAAAGGATGTAATTCCTTTAAAATAGATCAATTTTTAGCTGCCCATCTTTTACCGTTCTCCTGGAGTTCATCCTCTAAAGAAATTTCAAATTTGAAAATTTACAAATTTGTAAAAATGTATATCAGAACTCCATTTTTAATTGAATTTAAGTACTAGGAATCATAAAATTATGTAATTCCTTTAAAATAGATCAATTTTTAGCCGCCCATCTTTTACCGTTCTCCTGTAGTTCATCCTCTAAAGAAATTTCAAATTTGAAAATTTACAAATTTGTAAAAATTTATATCAGAATTCCATTTTTAATTGAATTTAAGTACTAGGAATCATAAAAGGATGTAATTCCTTTAAAATAGATCAATTCTTAGCTGCCCATCTTTTACCGTTCTCCTGGAGTTCATCCTCTAAAGAAATTTAAAATTTGAAAATTTACAAATTTGTAAAAATTTATATCAGAACTCCATTTTTAATTGAATTTAAGTACTAGGAATCATAAAAGGATGTAATTCCTTTAAAATAGATCAATTTTTAGCTGTCCATCTTTTACCGTTCTCCTGGAGTTCATCCTCTAAAGAAATTTCAAATTTGAAAATTTACAAATTTGTTAAAATTTATATCAGAACTCCATTTTTAATTGAATTTAAGTACTAGGAATCATAAAAGGATGTAATTCCTTTAAAATAGATCAATTCTTAGCTGCTCATCTTTTACCGTTCTCCTGGATTTCATCCTCTAAAGAAATTTCAAATTTGAAAATTTACAAATTTGTAAAAATTTATATCAGAACTCCATTTTTAATTGAATTTAAGTACTAGGAATCATAAAAGGATGTAATTAAAATAGATCAACTTTTAGCTGCCCATCTTTTACCGTTCTCCTGGAGTTCATCCTCTAAAGAAATTTCAAATTTTAAAATTTATAAATTTTTAAAAATTTATATCAGAACTCCATTTTTAATTGAATTCAAGTACTAGGAATCATAAAAGGATGTAATTCCTTTAAAATAGATCAATTTTTAGCTGGCCATCTTTTACCGTTCTCCTGGAGTTCATCCTCTAAAGAAATTTCAAATTTGAAAATTTACAAATTTGTAAAAATTTATATCAGAACTCCATTTTTAATTAAATTTAAGTACTAGGAATCATAAAAGGATGTAATTCCTTTAAAATAGATCAATTTTTAGCTGCCCATCTTTTACCGTTCTCCTGGAGTTCATCCTCTAAAAAAATTTCAAAGTTGAAAATTTACAAATTTGTAAAAATGTATATCAGAGCTCCATTTTTAATTGAATTTAAGTACTAGCAATCATAAAAGGATGTAATTCCTTTAAAATAGATCAATTTTTAGCTGCCCATCTTTTACCGTTCTCCTGTAGTTCAGTTGTAAATTTTGTAAATTTTCAAATTTTAAAATTTACAAATTTTTAAAAATTTATATCAGAACTCCATTTTTAATTGAATTCAAGTACTAGGAATCATAAAAGGATGTAATTCCTTTAAAATAGATCAATTTTTAGCTGCCCATCTTTTACCGTTCTTCTGGAGTTTATCCTCTAAAGAAATTTCAAATTTGAAAATTTACAAATTTGTAAAAATTTATATCAGAACTCCATTTTTAATTGAATCTAAGTACTAGGAATCATAAAAGGATGTAATTCCTTTAAAATAGATCAATTTTTAGCTGCCCATCTTTTACCGTTCTCCTGGAGTTCATCCTCTAAAGAAATTTCAAATTTGAAAATTTACAAATTTGTAAAAATGTATATCAGAACTCCATTTTTAATTGAATTTAAGTACTAGGAATCATAAAATTATGTAATTCCTTTAAAATAGATCAATTTTTAGCTGCCCATCTTTTACCGTTCTCCTGTAGTTCATCCTCTAAAGAAATTTCAAATTTGAAAATTTACAAATTTGTAAAAATTTATATCAGAATTCCATTTTTAATTGAATTTAAGTACTAGGAATCATAAAAGGATGTAATTCCTTTAAAATAGATCAATTTTTAGCTGCCCATCTTTTACCGTTCTCCTGGAGTTCATCCTCTAAAAAAATTTCAAAGTTGAAAATTTACAAATTTGTAAAAATGTATATCAGAGCTCCATTTTTAATTGAATTTAAGTACTAGCAATCATAAAAGGATGTAATTCCTTTAAAATAGATCAATTTTTAGCTGCCCATCTTTTACCGTTCTCCTGTAGTTCAGTTGTAAATTTTGTAAATTTTCAAATTTCAAATTTGAAAATTTACAAATTTGTAAAAATTTATATCAGAACTCCATTTTTTATTGAATTTAAGTACTAGGAATCATAAAAGGATATAATTCCTTTAAAATAGATCAATTTTTAGCTGCCCATCTTTTACCGTTCTCCTGGAGTTCATCCTCTAAAGATATTTCAAATTTGAAAATTTACAAATTTGTAAAAATTTATATCAGAACTCCATTTTTAATTGAATTTAAGTACTCGGAATCATAAAAGGATATAATTTCTTTAAAATAGATCAACTTTTAGCTGCCCATCTTTTACCGTTCTCCTGGAGTTCATCCTCTAAAGAAATTTCAAATTTTAAAATTTACAAATTTTTAAAAATTTATATCAGAACTCCATTTTTAATTGAATTCAAGTACTAGGAATCATAAAAGGATGTAATTCCTTTAAAATAGATCAATTTTTAGCTGCCCATCTTTTACCGTTCTTCTGGAGTTTATCCTCTAAAGAAATTTCAAATTTGAAAATTTACAAATTTGTAAAAATTTATATCAGAACTCCATTTTTAATTGAATCTAAGTACTAGGAATCATAAAAGGATGTAATTTCTTTAAAATAGATCAATTTTTAGCTGCCCATCTTTAACCGTTCTCCTGTAGTTCAGTTGTAAATTTTGTAAATTTTCAAATTTCAAATTTGAAAATTTACAAATTTGTAAAAATTTATATCAGAACTCCATTTTTAATTGAATTTAAGTACTAGGAATCATAAAAGGATATAATTCCTTTAAAATAGATCAATTTTTAGCTGCCCATCTTTTACCGTTCTCCTGGAGTTCATCCTCTAAAGAAATTTCAAATTTGAAAATTTACAAATTTGTAAAAATTTATATCAGAACTCCATTTTTAATTGAATTTAAGTACTCGGAATCATAAAAGGATATAATTCCTGTAAAATAGATCAACTTTTAGCTGCCCATCTTTTACCGTTCTCCTGGAGTTCATCCTCTAAAGAAATTTCAAATTTTAAAATTTACAAATTTTTAAAAATTTATATCAGAACTCCATTTTTAATTGAATTCAAGTACTAGGAATCATAAAAGGATGTAATTCCTTTAAAATAGATCAATTTTTAGCTGCCCATCTTTTACCGTTCTTCTGGCGTTTATCCTCTAAAGAAATTTCAAATTTGAAAATTTACAAATTTGTAAAAATTTATATCAGAACTCCATTTTTAATTGAATCTAAGTACTAGGAATCATAAAAGGATGTAATTCCTTTAAAATAGATCAATTTTTAGCTGCCCATCTTTTACCGTTCTCCTGGAGTTCATCCTCTAAAGAAATTTCAAATTTGAAAATTTACAAATTTGTAAAAATGTATATCAGAACTCCATTTTTAATTGAATTTAAGTACTAGGAATCATAAAATTATGTAATTCCTTTAAAATAGATCAATTTTTAGCTGCCCATCTTTTACCGTTCTCCTGTAGTTCATCCTCTAAAGAAATTTCAAATTTGAAAATTTACAAATTTGTAAAAATTTATATCAGAATTCCATTTTTAATTGAATTTAAGTACTAGGAATCATAAAAGGATGTAATTCCTTTAAAATAGATCAATTCTTAGCTGCCCATCTTTTACCGTTCTCCTGGAGTTCATCCTCTAAAGAAATTTAAAATTTGAAAATTTACAAATTTGTAAAAATTTATATCAGAACTCCATTTTTAATTGAATTTAAGTACTAGGAATCATAAAAGGATGTAATTCCTTTAAAATAGATCAATTCTTAGCTGCTCATCTTTTACCGTTCTCCTGGATTTCATCCTCTAAAGAAATTTCAAATTTGAAAATTTACAAATTTGTAAAAATTTATATCAGAACTCCATTTTTAATTGAATTTAAGTACTAGGAATCATAAAAGGATGTAATTAAAATAGATCAACTTTTAGCTGCCCATCTTTTACCGTTCTCCTGGAGTTCATCCTCTAAAGAAATTTCAAATTTTAAAATTTATAAATTTTTAAAAATTTATATCAGAACTCCATTTTTAATTGAATTCAAGTACTAGGAATCATAAAAGGATGTAATTCCTTTAAAATAGATCAATTTTTAGCTGGCCATCTTTTACCGTTCTCCTGGAGTTCATCCTCTAAAGAAATTTCAAATTTGAAAATTTACAAATTTGTAAAAATTTATATCAGAACTCCATTTTTAATTAAATTTAAGTACTAGGAATCATAAAAGGATGTAATTCCTTTAAAATAGATCAATTTTTAGCTGCCCATCTTTTACCGTTCTCCTGGAGTTCATCCTCTAAAAAAATTTCAAATTTGAAAATTTACAAATTTGTAAAAATGTATATCAGAGCTCCATTTTTAATTGAATTTAAGTACTAGCAATCATAAAAGGATGTAATTCCTTTAAAATAGATCAATTTTTAGCAGCCATATTTTACCATTCTCCTGGAGTTCATCCTCTAAAGAAATTTCAAATTTGAAAATTTACAAATTTGTAAAAATTTATATCAGAACTCCATTTTTAATTGAATTTAAGTACTAGGAATCATAAAAGGATGTAATTCCTTTAAAATAGATAAATTTTTAGCTGCCCATCTTTTACCGTTCTCCTGTAGTTCATCCTCTAAAGAAATTTCAAATTTGAAAATTTACAAATTTGTAAAAATTTATATCAGAACTCCATTTTTAATTGAATTTAAATACTAGGAATCATAAAAGGATATAATTCCTTTAAAATAGATCAATTTTTAGCTGCCCATCTTTTACCGTTCTCCTGGAGTTCATCCTCTAAAGAAATTTCAAATTTGAAAATTTACAAATTTGTAAAAATTTATATCAGAACTCCATTTTTAATTGAATTTAAGTACTAGGAATCATAAAAGGATATAATTCCTTTAAAATAGATCAATTTTTAGCTGCCCATCTTTTACCGTTCTCCTGGAGTTCATCCTCTAAAGAAATTTCAAATTTGAAAATTTACAAATTTGTAAAAATTTTTATCAGAACTCCATTTTTAATTGAATTTAAGTACTCGGAATCATAAAAGGATATAATTCCTTTAAAATAGATCAACTTTTAGCTGCCCATCTTTTACCGTTCTCCTGGAGTTCATCCTCTAAAGAAATTTCAAATTTTAAAATTTACAAATTTTTAAAAATTTATATCAGAACTCCATTTTTAATTGAATTCAAGTACTAGGAATCATAAAAGGATGTAATTCCTTTAAAATAGATCAATTTTTAGCTGGCCATCTTTTACCGTTCTCCTGGAGTTCATCCTCTAAAGAAATTTCAAATTTGAAAATTTACAAATTTGTAAAAATTTATATCAGAGCTCCATTTTTAATTAAATTTAAGTACTAGGAATCATAAAAGGATGTAATTCCTTTAAAATAGATCAATTTTTAGCTGCCCATCTTTTACCGTTCTCCTGGAGTTCATCCTCTAAAAAAATTTCAAATTTAAAAATTTACAAATTTGTAAAAATGTATATCAGAGCTCCATTTTTAATTGAATTTAAGTACTAGGAATCATAAAAGGATGTAATTCCTTTAAAATAGATCAATTTTTAGCAGCCCATATTTTACCATTCTCCTGGAGTTCATCCTCTAAAGAAATTTCAAATTTACAAATTTGTAAAAATTTATATCAGAACTCCATTTTTAATTGAATTTAAGTACTAGGAATCATAAAAGGATGTAATTCCTTTAAAATAGATAAATTTTTAGCTGCTTATCTTTTACCGTTCTCCTGTAGTTCATCCTCTAAAGAAATTTCAAATTTGAAAATTTACAAATTTGTAAAAATTTATATCAGAACTCCATTTTTAATTGAATTTAAGTACTAGGAATCATAAAAGGATGTAATTCCTTTAAAATAGATCAATTTTTAGCTGGCCATCTTTTACCGTTCTTCTGGAGTTCATCCTCTAAAGAAATTTCAAATTTGAAAATTTACAAATTTGTAAAAATTTATATCAGAACTCCATTTTTAATTGAATTTAAGTACTAGGAATCATAAAAGGATGTAATTCCTTTAAAATAGATCAATTTATAGCTGCCCATCTTTTACCGTTCTCCTGGAATTCAGATTTATCCTTAAAAATTCTTAAAATATTAAAATGTGAAAAACTTAGAAATTTTGGGACATATCCAACATTTTTAAACTTTTATCAAAAAACAATAGAATAAGCCGCCCTCTACATTTTTTTGGGTTTATTTGGTCCACTCCCTGGATTTATATGCTTAACAGCGCTATGTTAGCATGTTAACAGACCTCTGTTAACGTAATTGGTTTGTGTCTGAAATTTAACTCGAAATTTAACTTCACACACATAATTAACAATGAGATACGCCCCAAGATTACTCTTGTTTCTTAGTTTATAAGTCATTAAAACTAATTTGCTCCTACATTATTTCTGTTTCTGAACTTAGAGATGGCAATTTTCTAATACTCGTTAGCAACAAGATAAGTGTTGAGAAATTAATAGCAACCAAATCCCTTCCAGGGATTTGAAATATCAAATGCGAATATCACAGCAAATTAAATTTATCCAAAGGTACCATTTATGCGCCCTACCTTAACAAGGTTTCGGCGGCTGAAATAGTAGCTGAACTTAGCTCTCAAGGAGTTATTGAGGTTTATAAGTACCTTAAGAAAAACTCGGAAGACACACTAACGCCCTGTGGCGTTCTTCTTCTGACTTTCGACAGATACTCCACCCATGAGAAACTAGATATTTCTTGGCATCGAGTGAAGATCACACCCTACTACTCCAACCCAATGCGCTGCAAAAATTGCCAACTGCTAGGACACACGAAACAATGGTGTAGGAACGAAGCTCTGTGTGACAATTCTGCATTACCGCCTCACAAACCGTCTTCCAGCTCACGCACTTTTTGCGTTAACTGTTCCGAAGATCACCCATCAAAATCATTGGAATCTAAAGTGATATATTGCGTTTCACAGGTTGCAAACGTGTCAACAATATAAACCATTTACAGTCTGGATCAAATATAATGACATTCCCAGCTGATATAGCAAATTGTTTTGCAAATCACTGGTCTGATCAATCTGAAGACAAAAATTTCCCTCTCAAATTTCAACAGGATAAAACGTATACTCTTAACTGGAATTATCGTCCACATAACTGCAATAAATATGCCAGAAAAATCGAAACCATACTTAACCGTGTTGAACTAGAAAACGCGTTTAATTCTTCGAAAGGCAAAACACCGGGATATGACCGTATTTCGTATGCTATGTTAAAAAACCTTTCCCCATCGTTTAAGAAACATATACTTTCCCTCTTTAACGACATCTTCTTTTCTAAAAATTTACCCACTTCAGTGATAGTTGCAATATTAAAATCCAGTAATAAACAAAACTCAGTTTTGGGATACAGACCAATATCCCTTTTGAACTGCATTAGTAAAGTTTTGGAAAAAATAGTTGCCCGGCGCTTAATGTGGTTTCTTAACACAAACAATTTAATCTCCCCAAATCAAGTGGCATTTATGAAAAAAACAGGGAACAGATGATGTCCTCCTATATCTACAACATTCCATAGCTAACACCTTATCGACCAAAAACCATATAAGCATATTATCGACCGATTTCAAAAAGGCATTTGATAGAGTTGGCTCTCATGTCATACTGCAGCAACTTCAAAAATGGAAAGTTGGAATGCATATTTACTCCTTTGTTAAAAACTTCCTGCGTAACCGAAAAATCATAGTCAAGGCCAGCAATGCCTTTTCTAGTACTCTACCCCTTCATAATGGAATTCCACAGGGGTCTCCCCTGTGTGTAGTGCAATTTCTTATTGCATTCAATCAATTCAGCAATATTATATCAAGTATAAACAATTTAAAACACGCTTTATACGCCGACGGTGCCATAATATTTACTAAAATCAAAGACAATAATAAGGCTAAAGAAATATTTTCTGAAACCTTAAAAAATTGATGACTAGAGTTTAATATCTGGAGCAAAATTCTCTATCGAAAAATGTAGCATCTTGCACATATGCCGCAAACACAACTGTAATGGCGTTAACATTCAGTACAACAACAATCAAATAAAAACAGTTAATAAACTACGCATACTCAGCGTTATTTTCGATAAGAGTTTTACTTTCAAGGAACAGTGTATATCATTGAGAAATAATCTCAACTCAGGTTAAACATCATAAAATACCTAACATCCAAACACTTTATGATACACGTTTCTACTGTGATTAATATAACACGTTCTATATTACTATCTAAAATCGACTGCGCTCTTCCCATCTATGGCTGGTGCGCTCCTTCACTCACTAAACTTATTCAGGGTCCATATCATGCCGCAATAAGAAGTAGTATTGGGGCCTTTAGAACTACACCCATCAGGAATATCCTAGCAGAATCTGGAATGCATTCTATTAAAAACTGAACTACTCATCTTACATTTAAACTATTATCAAAACTATGTATTTGCCGCAATCAAATTATTTACAAAGTATTTATAAAAGCTAAAAAGTGCGTAAGGATACCTAAACTTCCATCTTTAATCGTCAAATCGTTTAATTTTTTACAATGTCTTAATATAAATATTCAGCCAGTTTTAATAAAGCAGCCAACTGAACCTCCATGGCTCTTGAATAAATCATCTTTCATTCTAACATTCTAATATTCATTAGCAGAACTACCGAAATACTCAACCCCTGTTATTGTCTATCGACAAATGTTTAACAACATTGCAAACCAGCTACGTCAAAACTTTAGTCTTTTGTATACGGATGGCTCAAAAACTAACGACTTCACTACATTTGCTTTAGTCAATGATAACGGATTACTTATATGCAACGGTTTTATAGACAGCTATTGCTCGAAATTTACTGCCGAAGCTTTCGCACTATACGCTGCAATTGATTATGCTTCTAATACAGAAACAAAATTTGTTATTATACAGATAGTCTCTCGTCCATTCATGCCCTGCTAAATCCTCATTATGACTCAGAACTTATTAAGAGGATTTTTTTTTTCGCAATTTTTATTTATTGTATCTTCAATATAATTGAACTATCAATAATTACTCATATCTTAAGTCTAAAAATATACTTGTTAAGTCCAACCAGTGCTGGACAAAAAAAATGTATGTTTCACGGTTACTGTAATTTGTGGGTTATCCCTCTGATGTACGGATGAGAGAAGCAGTGTCCCTCCTTCTTAATCGAATGTAACCAGGTTCAGTTAGTATGTTACGGGCCAGTGGATTCGGATGAGTTTCAAGCTTCTTTAAATACCTTATGGCAAGTTTCGCTATTTCTGCTTTAACTGATGGCACGTTTAGATCTTTATGGATGTTCGAATTTTTTATATACCAGGGAGCAGATGTAATAATACGTAGAATCTTATTTTGGCGCCTTTGAATTTTTTCTACATTGGTAGCTGAGGCAGTGCCCCATAATTGAATGCCATAACACCATATTGGTTTTAGAATTGACTTGTATAATAAAAGTTTGCAGTCTAAAGCTAGAGTAGAATTTCTGCCAATTAGCCAGTTTAGTTGGACTGCTTTCAGCTTCATTTGCGTTAACTTTGTTTCTATGTACCGTTTCCATGTAAGGCACCGGTCAAGATGTATGCCGAGATATTTGACATCTGAAAGCTGAGGTATCGTTTGGTTATTTATCCGAATAGGGGGGCAAGATTTTCTGCGCAGTGTGAAAGTTATGTGAGTACATTTTTGTTCATTCACTTTTATTCTCCATTTCTTCAACCATTTTTCTAAATTGGATATGTGGCCTTGTAAATATCGTGATGCTACTTCGGGTCTTTCGTGAATGCTCAAAAAAGCTGTGTCGTCAGCAAATGTCGATGTGTGAACTCGGTTACTAGTTGGCATGTCTGAAGTATACAATAAGTATAAAAAGGGCCCCAATATACTACCTTGGGGAACTCCGGCTTCGATTGGCTGGGGTGAGCTCAAAAAATCTCCTTCTTTCACAAATGTCTTCTCTCTTCAAATATCTTCTTAACAACATTGACTAACCTGTGAGTTTGTTCGATCGTACTATGTTTTTTCCTGAAGCCGAATTGATGGTTTGGAATACATCCTTTGTCGCTTAGAATAGGGTTAAGCTTAGTTATTAACATCCTCTCAAACAGCTTTGAACTATTTGACAAAAGGCTTATAGGTCTGTATGATTCAATTTTTGTGTGGTCTTTTCCTGGTTTAGGAATCATGGTAACCAAGGACACCTTCCAATCTGTGGGAAAGTACTCAAAACGTAAAATGGCATTAAAAATAAAAAGAACGATTCTGCGAGCTACACGGGGCAACTCAATTAACATCTTGTTAGTGGTTTTATCAACGCCAGGAGCTTTTTTGGTGTTCAAATCCGTTATTGCCTTTTCAAGATCACCAAATTCAAATCTTATCGGTACTGCAGCACTAGCCTCGAGAACTGGCAACTCAACTATATCAGTCGATATATTTGGGGTAAAAACCTTTTTCAAATGTTCAGCAAATAAATTTCCTTTTTCGGTATCACTCCTTGCCCAGCCTCCAGCTGAAGTTCGCAAGGGAGGCTTACGTAAGACTGGCCTTTTAAGGTTTCTACAAGCACGCCATAATGAATAATCTGATTGAGGAGTTGCGTCTAGGTCTCCCAAATAGTTTTTCAGGGATGCTACTCTTCGAGATTCCAGCATGTCTCTTAGCCGGTTCGTGCATTCTTTAAGTCTGCTTTTAAGTTGAGGAGATCTCTGTGATTGCCATTCTCTACGAATTTTTCTTTTTTCAGCCAAGAGCCGTTCGATATCTGCAGAATAAATTTGATTGTATCTAGCTAATTGTCGGGTTATTGTTGAATGTTGGGCAGCTGATTTGAGGTTTTGGTCAAAATCAATAAGACTCCGCTCTAACTCTTCAGGTGTTCTTAGCGGGATGTTTTCCGAACAATGAGTACTAAGATACTTTCTATATTTCAACCAATTAATGCTTGTGGTAGTCATTGGTGATATGATGTTTTGTTTGTCCCATATATAGACGATAGTGGGTGAATGATCTGAGGTTAATTCAAGTGACGCTTCAGCTTTAATCGTTTCTCTTGGAATACCCTTAATCACGCCAAAATCAATAACATCCGGTATTTTTTGTCGATCAGTAGGCCAATAGGTGGGTTGTCCACTCGATATTACATTCAGACGCATTGTTGAAATTGTGTCAAACAAAACACGACCTTTTGGAGTTATTAGGCGTGATCCCCAAAACGTATGTTTAGCGTTGTAGTCGCCTGATGCTATGAAACAGGGACCTAGTGATTTGAAAAAATCACTGTATTGACTCTCTGATATTTGAAACCTAGGAGGTGAATAAATCGAAGAAATAACTAAGTTTTGATGAAATTCTTCAATACAGATGTTTGTTGCTTGTAGGTAATCTTCACAAAAATCACACAGTAAATAATGTTTGATTCGAGCCTTTATTAGTATTGCTGAACCACCACATGGTCTGCCACGGGGGTCTTTGGTGTCATATAAGATATAGCCATTTATTTTAAAAAAGCTATTTGTTGTTAAGTGAGTCTCTGCAACCAGCATGACATCAATTTGTTCCTTCTTAAGGAAGTACTCGAGTTCATTTTTGCGTTGGCGCAAGCCGTTTGCGTTCCAGAAACATATTTTTAAACAGTTCATGGTTTGTTAAGTAACGCTTGCAACATAGTAGATTGCATGCGTACCATTTCTTGCATCATGCTGCTCATAGAGCTCATAAAACTGTTTATCGAATGCACTAATGTCTCGATGCTTGCTTCGAGACGATTAAAATTACCAGATGGTGTTTGTTCTTTAGGATGCGATTGCAAATTAGGAGTAGAATTAGTTGTCGGTGTCGCTTTATGTACTGCAGTATGATTGGTTTTTACCATATCAGCGTATGAAACATGTTGTGTTGTTGGTTGGGCTAACTGAGGATAATGAGCATTTGCTCGATATTGTTGGTGCTTAGCAGGAGTATTTAGTTTTTGAGTGGTTTTCCTTACCATGGAAAAAACTGGACAGCCTCTGTAGTTAGCAGTGTGGTTTCCACCGCAATTGCTACATTTTTTTATTTTCGAATCATCCCTTGCTTTGTCGCATTGGGCGGAACAATGTAGCTCGCCACATACAACGCAAACCGGAGGCAACTTACATTAAGCCCTAGTATGACCATATTCTTGACAATTTAGACACTGGACAGGTCCTGGACGCTTATGCGGCTCCTCTACAGTTATTTTACGGTGTAACAGGTATTTCAGATTGTAAATGAGGTGCATTTCGTTCTTCTTCAATCTGATATCTCCAGGTTCCAGTTCAACGCGAAATAGTGGTTGGGGGACACGTTCCCGATTACGGAGATTATGTACACTTTTTATTTTAAAACCGGCTTTTTGGAGTCCGGCTCTTATTTCAGGTGGATCAACGTATGAATCTACACCTTTAATGACTACCTGTAGACCTTTGCTACTCTTCAGCTGATAGGTATAAAAGTTCTTTTTGCAGTTTTCAAACTCGCTTACTGCTTTACGATAACTACTTTCATCAATAAATTGTATTTTTGTCTCATCAATGTTACCGCGCTTAATGGAAATTACATAAAATGAGTTCTCGCCAATAATTATAATTAAATTTTTTATTAATTCGTTCGAATTTTTCTCCCTTAAATAAACTGGAGGTGGTTTGAACGACTTAATTGCCGGTTTATGTACACTCGTTTCACTATCTAAGATAGCAAAACGATTATGGGAATTTATTCCGTTAGAGTCCTTGTCTTTTTGTACTTTAGCCATTGGTGCAATCTGCGAAGATTTAGGACTTCGACCTCTTTTCAACACAGTTATGTATCTGTCCATTCCCACTTGCGTCTTGGGTTTTTCTACACTATCAGAAGGCAATTTGTTTGTATTAATTTTATTGCCATCGCTTAGTAAAAGTGAAGAACAAGATTGGGCACGTATAACTGGCGTAGCATTAATACAGAAATTATTTTCAGTTTTTTTGTTTTATTTAATTCAGCATTGTCAACATTTTTGTTTCTTAAATTAAACAGGCTCATTAGCCCTTATTGTTTTAATTTTATTTTCAATATGCCGTTGTACAAAATAAAGAAAAGGGGGAAAAAAAAGAAAAAAAATATTTTACAAAGAACTTTGTTGTTGTATTAAAAAAGGTTTGTTTTTGTTTTAAATTGTTCACACAATTTATGTTTTGTTTTTGTTAATGCGAGCTTAAAAAAAATCGCGTCCGCACTTATCAACGCCAAAAACAGATACATAGATATATATATATATATATATATATATATATATATATATATATATATATATATATATATATATATATATATATATATATATATATATATATATATATATATATATATATATATTATAAAGGCAACGACAGGTCCTCAAAATTAAACTTATCCTTCTTCGTACAGATAGTTACATAAAAGACCAGTGCTCAAGGGGCTGAAGACGTTTTGTTCCTCTTCCTCATATTGTCAGCGTCTGCATGGAATACCAATCTCTCCGCATGGGTTGGAAACAGGCAATGCCCAATGTCTGTGGCCACTAAGTCGCTTAGTTGCATTATCCCCTTCTGTGCCAATTCATCCGCAACACAGTTGCCATGTCTATGTCTGCTTGAATTTTCCACCACCGCGTTGAAGAAAGCCCGGCGTACCAAGACGAGCTTCGGTATGCTAGAACTTCGAGGGACATGATTACGGCTTTACTGCCGGTACAGAAACAGATATCCCTATTCGATAATCTATGGTACTTTAACCAGTTTGCCGTCTTTTTAATAGCAGATTTTTCTGCCTGTAAAACATTGCAGTCTTTTGGGATTCGAAAAACACATTTTCCACCCCAACTTTCCTTCCCCTTTTAAAGACATCTGTATTTACATAGAGTGTTCAAATTAGAAGAGAGTGACCCTCTGTGAAATCGAAATGGAAATTTCTTTTAAAGAAGGGTCTCGGGGTGCAATAATCTACGAGTCCACGAATAACATTGCTGATTCCTAGAACGTTTCCATAACCTGTGGTTCCTTACACCTATGACATTCGGTCTAACTGCTGTTCTTAGTACCAGCTTAATTTTCTATCGAAAGAAGGTATTTCGCACTAACGCATAGAGTAAGTGATATCCAATTCAATATAGGTAATCTAAAGGGCGGAAGCCTGTATTTCTTAGAGAATAATACAAGTTTGGTTTTGGTTGGACTGACACTCAGCCTGTTATGTTTCCCCAGTCCCATCGCCTTGAGTGCCGTTTCCAACCTTCCGATATCGTCTGAATAGGCGAACTTTTTTAAGCCCATCGAGTCCACTTTTTAAGGAACTTAATTGTTACATTAGATAGCAGAGGAGACAAAACTCCACCCTTGTTCTATGGCTCAGCAAGCGCTTATCCCTCGCTCCATGAGAACTTGAGTAATTGCCGTCAGATGAAAGCTCTTTCAATGTCAATGAGAGCTACCATACTATAGTTTTTATTCTCTACCAATTTGTCTATAAGAGTGTTGAGATAAGGACCACAGATACCTATTACTATCGTTCTTCTATGAATCTAAGTTGTTCTGAAAACCAGCAATGATTTTACCATTCATGTCCGAAGACTTATATGGATAGAAGTTTTTAATTGCCCAGTGTAACCTAAAAAGTCCCCTCGATATCAATATTTACATAATTCGGTGCATGGTTTTTTGAATAAGATTGTCCTACAATCCCATATTAGATTAACATCTTTGAAATTGGTTGACCATCAGGATTTAGTGACTTGTGCACTGGTTGTCCAGTTGCCGTTTGTTTCTTAATGTATCCAGGATATGAAGCTTGTTTCTCAAGTATTTTGCTCAATCACTGGCCTCAGAAAGCTACCAGTGCCATTGCAGAAGTTTTTCGGCGTCGACCTGATTTTAAAATTTTTTCAAGGAAGTTTTATAGAAATCAGTTTCCTGTTCGGATTACGTAAAAGCTACTGGATGAACTTTAACAAAATTTTTTGGGGAGGAACCTAAGTAGCTCGGTTCAAGTCAGGGATGGTAACTTAAATCTTCAAACAAACAGGCTTTTTAAATTGTACTTTTTGTACTGAAATTGTACTTAACAAATGTTGGTTGTGAATTTTAATTTAACGTTTTATCGGACGGCGAATTATTCGACAATTACATTCATTTGTGTGCATAGATACGGAATCAGTACCGGTGGCTACTAGGCACCAGCGGTCTGAAGTCTCCTGAGATTGTAATGAAATAAAAACAAAACAAGAAAAGAATTTTTATTTGCCAACGTTTTTTGGGATATCTCTGCCCTGGTAGCCCCTCTAAACTATCGATACATGAGTTGGATATTTAAAAATATCTTCTGTGTCTGATCACAATAAATTTAATTGTAACTAGTTCTAGAAAGGGTTTCTGGGTTAAAATATATTTTAGGGTTTGCACGCTTAAATATATTCACGTATTTCCGACAGATTCGTCATTATTTTCATTTCTTTCACCATATTAACTATGTATTCCGATACGTTTTAAGGAAAAATTTTCTATGTTCTCTACAGGCAACTAAAATAATCTGACATATGACTTATTTCTAGGCTAAGGTACCTCTATACAAAGTAAATATACATTTTACTTTTTTCTATATTTTGCTGATAGTAAATTATTAATATAATGAAATTTTAACTTAAGCTGTAAAATTATTGAAATATTAATAATAACATTGTAATAAAAAACGAAATATAAAATTACTGTATGTGTAAACCATACATAAAAGTAAGGGTTTTGAAACTTGGTGCGGATTGAAAATACAGAAACTAATTTTTTTCTTATTATTACCAGAAGTTGCTGCATATATATCAGGCAATGCATTGTGGCAGAAGTAGGAAATTAGGTTATTTGAAGGAGGCATTCGATTTGAATTTTCCTACATTGAAAGTGACAGAAAAGACCTCTGGAGGGAGTTTATTCCACATACGAACAGTTCTGCTAAAAACGAATTTTCCCTGTAGTGAGTATTGGGATTCACTGGCCATTCGTCCAAAAATGGATGGGCTCTAAACGAAAAGCGGGTCAAACTCAAAAACGTGCGGGTATCGGGAACAAGTTTCCTAATATGGGGCGCCGGATTTTCATGCCAAGAACATCATGAGCTTCCGATTCCTTAATATTTATATCAGCGATAATACCATATAAAGCATCATTTGCGAACATACGCCTTTGCGTAAGCATGCAACATTGAGTCTTACGTGCTTTAAAATCGACTCTATACACACGAACCTATTCGGATATTGTTGTCAGATCGTGATTGAGCGTATCATTCATGTTTTGCTTTTTTGACCGTACCTCTAACCGCTTCGGCCTATTACTGAATGAATACGAATGATAAATGATGCGTTAATCTGCGATAGAGTAAGGCAATTTAAAAAAATAACAAATAGGGTAGGAAAAAGAACAGAGTGGTACCCCTGAATTAATCTGGAACTCGTTTGATGAAATCCCATCTATAACAATTCGTATAGTACGCTTCCTGAGAAAACTCGTTATAAATCGAGAGAATTTATCAATTCTTAACGACACCAGAAGCAATAAGTTTTGACAGAAGTGCATCATGCCACGCTCTATCAAACGCCTTGGAAATATCTAGAACCACCACCTTACTTTCGCCAAATTGATAAATGGAATGTCACTATTTTTTTCAAACGCTAACTTCATTCTTTTGGGGGAATGAAGTTAGAAAGGGGTCGATAGTATTACTTTGGTGCCCTTACATACAAGGAATGTGTGTTGGCTCATTCACAAATTGCGCAAGCTAGTTGTGCGCTGCAAATAACTCAATGTATTGGCCTTTTGTATTTGTATGGCTCGAATGACGAAGTCAAAAACAGTTGTAAACATTGAAATCATCAGCAACCACAATTTAACTGTTCGAGCAACTATTGAGAATCTTTGATATGGAATCGTAAAGGAAATCGAAGCCAGCTAAAGTTGTATCCCTTCCCGCGTTTGGACATCTGTAGAGAAACCCGAAATGCAAAAAGTGTGGCCTTATTTTAAATTTAACCCAGTTAGAGCTAAATTCAGGATCACATGTTCCTAATGATACACAACTTCATTGCGTATGTACAATACAAGTCCCCGATGGAAAGTAAAAGGCGATGGTAGATGACACACAGGTAAGTGAAAATTCAGTGGATCTGCATTTTCGAATACCTAAGTCTCACATAAGGCGAAAATATTAGGACGCTAGAGACAAATGTGAACGTATACGGAGAAAAAAGAGAGAAGTCGATTTTCAAAAGCCCTGTCATATCAATAATCAAGAAATTAAAATCCTATTGTCCATTTTACTATACTGAAACCAATGCATAACTTACATATGTTTTTGTAACTAATCAGTTACCAGTGCTGTACCTTCATCTAGCAATAGCTAAAACACTGGCATCAGTAAAGTGAAATTAAAATATCACGAGAAAGAAGGAAAAAGGTATTAAAATTGAATTAAAAAACCATAAAAGCCCTGATCTGGTCTGGAAGCGTCGTTATATCATCACTGTTGTCATAAACTAAATGTTTGCTGTTAATTTTTATTTCTTCTTTGTTATGAAGCACTTTTTTGGTTTTTAGTTTAAGAATTTATTTATTTTTATTTTTTAATTTCTACAGCACTTTAAGTTATTTTATTAAGTGCTGTGCCCGCCACTCGTGGGCGTCCTGATAATATTTTGCTCGATTTTGCTTTGAAAGTATTCCACACCAATTGTAAGACTCTTACTTATATAGTGATTCAGTTATGGTTTATGTATTTACTTTACATAAGGGTACCCATCCCTACGATTCTAAAATTTTAAAAATATTGTACAGCTCTGTAAGAGGCGTTTAAAATATGTAAAAATGTAATTCCACAAAGTAAAAATACAAATTTTATTCAATTGGCGCCATCTGTTGCGCAATTTTGTTTAAAATATTCTACTTGCAAAAATAAAAGGTGCACAACAGTGTTTAAAATATCCTAGTTTAAAAAATATCCCGCTTTCAAAAATAAAAAGTGCACAAGGTTAAGGTAGGTTAAGCATGCAGCCTCAACGCAACTCACTTGGGTCCAAGTGTTGGTCCCTTTGTGTGACCCGTAAGAAGAAGAAATTAAACAGGAAAGAGGGAAAGAAAGAGATAGAAAACGTTGAGAAAAAATAGGACACATATAAAACAGATTTAGACAAATATAGACGGGAGATGAAGAAGAAAAAAATATTGCCATGGAGAGCAGGTTGGCCGAGACAGGTTGTCAACAAGAGTCACCAAGTGGGATCAGCTCTTCAGAAAGGACTTGATATTGTTTGGTTCCAATAGTGAAACACAAGAGTGGTTCACAAAGCACCGGTGTCCAAGGTGCTGGAGGCATTGGTATTCTAAAGCAGGGCAATGGCAAAGGAGGTGTTCGACAGTTTCCTCCTCTTCCTCATCTTGACAACTTCTACAGAAGTCGTTATTTTTTTTTTAACATTTATTATTTATTGTATCTTCAACTAACAATAATTACTCATATCTTAAATCTAAAATAAAAATTTACTTTTTAAGTCCAGCCAGTTCTGGACAAAAATAATGTTTGTTTCACGGATTTTGCAATCATTTGCGGGTCATCCTTCTTAAGTACGGCCAAGAAAAGCAGTATCTCTTCTTTTTAGTTGAATGTAACCAGGTGCATTTAGCATGTTACACGCCAAAGGGTTTGGATGAGATTCAAGACTCTTTAGATATGTGACTGCATGTTTCGCTTTTTCTGCTTTGACTGATGGCATGTTTAGGTCTTTGTGGATGTTCGAATTTTTTATATACTAGGGTGCAGATGTAATCATACGTAGTATCTTATTTTGGCGCCTTTGATTTTTTTTTAATTTGAGGCAGTGCCTCATAATTAAATCCCATAACACCAAATTGGTTTGAGGATCGACTTGTACAGTAGAAGTTTACAATCTAAGCTCAGGGTGGACTTTCTGCCAATAAGCCAATTTAGTTGTACTGCTCTTAATTTAATTTGTGTTAACTTGAAATCTATATGGCTGTTCCAAGTAAGGCGAAGGTCAAGATATATACCCAGGTATTTGACGTCTGAAAGCTGCAGTATCATTTAATTATTTATTTAAATACGAGGGCTACGCAGTGTGAAAGCTATGTGAGTACATTTTTGTTCATTCACTTTTATTCTCCATTTTTCCAAATTAAGTATGTGGTCTTAAAAAAGTTGTGATGCTACTTAAGCGCTTTAATGAATACTTAAAAAAGCTTTGTCATCTGCAAATGTTGATGTGTGGACTCAGGTGCTAGTTGGCATATCTGATGTGTACATTAAATATAAAATTGGTCCAAAATATGTTTTGGGGAACTCCGGCTTCAATAAGCTGTGGCGAGCTTAAAAAATCTCCTTCTTTTAGTAAAAGCTTTTGATTCGTTAAATAAAGAGCTTATAAACGTTTTCGGGCAATTTTAGCTTTAATTTATATGTTAGGTCTTAGTGCCAAACCTTATCGAATGTGCAGAACAGTATTTTTTTTTTTTGTTCTTCAAAGGTCTTTAAATTACATTTACTAATCTGTATGTTGGATCGTACTATTGAAGCCGAATTGGTGGTTCGGAATACATCCTTTCGCGCTAAGAATTGGATTCAGCTTAGTTATTAATATTCTCTCAAACAATTTTGATGTTTGATAAAAGGCTTATAGGTCTGTATGATTCTACTTTTATGTATCATAGTAATCAAAGAGACCTTCCACTCTGTGGAAAAGTAATCAAGACGTAAGATGGCATTAAAAACAAAAAGAATAATTCTGCGACTTATACGGGGCAACTCAATTAACATCTTGTTACTTGTTTTATAAACGCCAGGGGCTTTTTTTGTGTTTGAATCCGTTGTTGCCCTCTCAATATCGCTAGTACCTCTAGAACTACGGCACTAGTCTCTACTGGTGGCAATTAACATCTTGTTACTTGTTTTATCAACGCCAGGGGCTTTTTTGGTGTTTGAATCCGTTGTTGCCCTTTCAATATCGCTAGTACCTCTAGTACTACGCCTCTAGTTTCTACTGGTGGCAACTCAGCTATATCAGTACATACATTTGGGGTGAAAACCTTCTTCAAATGTCTAACAAATAAATTTCCATTTTCGGTATCATTTCTTGTCCAGTCTCCACAAGAAGTTCGCAAGGGAGGCTTACATACGACCATAATTTTAAGATTCCTACATGCACGCCATAATGAATAATCTGATTGTGCAGTTGCGTCGAGGTCTTCTAAGTAATTTTTCAGAGATGCTACTCTTCGAGATTCTTGTAGCTGTCTTAGCCGTTTCGTTTAATCTTTAAGTCTAGATTTGAGTTGACGAGATCAGTGTGAGTGCCACTCACTTTAAATTTTTCTTTTTTCAGCCAAGCGCCAAAATAAATTTTATTGTATCTAGCTGGTTGTCGAGTTACTGTCGCATGTTGGGCAGCTGAATTAAGGTTTTGATCAAAATTAGTTAGACTCTGGTCCACGTCTTCTGGTGTTCTTAGTGGAATGTTTTCCGAACAAGGAGTACTGAGATACTTTCTATATTTCAACCAATTAATGCTTGTACAAGTTTTTGGCGACACGATATTTTGCTGGTTTCATATATAGGCAATAGTGGGTGAATGATCCGAGGATAATTCGAGTGACGCTCCAACTTTAATCATTTCTCTTATTCATTACCCTTATTCACGCCAAAATGGTATTTTTTTTTTTGTCGATCAGTAGGCTAATAGTTGGGTTGTCCACTCGATATCACATTCAGACGCATTTTTGAAATAGTGTCAAATAAAACACGACCTTTTGGAGTAATTAGTCTTGATCCCTACAACGTATGTTTAGCGTTGTAGTCGCCTGATGCTATGAATCAGGGACCTAGTGATTTGTAAAAGTCGCTATATTGACTCTCTGATATTTGTAATCTAGGAGGTGAATAAATCGAAGAAATAACGAAGTTTTGATGATATTCTTTAATGCAGATGTTTGTTGCTTGAAAGTAGTCCTCATAAAAATCAAACAGTAAAAGATGTTTAATTCGAGCCTTTATTAATATTGCTGAACCACCATATGCTCTGCCACGGGGATCTTTAGTGTCATATAATATATAGCCATTGATTTTAAACAAGCTATTTGTTGTTAAATGAGTCTCTGCAACCATCATGACATCAATTTGTTGGTTCTTCAAGAAGTACTCGAGTTCATTGTTGTGTTGGCGTAAGCCGATTGCGTTCCAGAAACATGTTTTCAAGCAGTTCAAGGTTTATTAAGTACCGTCTTCAATATCATAACATATGAACCATTTCTTGCATTATAGAGCTCATAAAACTGTTTAACGAATGCACTGATGTCTCGATGCTTGCTTCGAGACGATTATAGTTACCAGATGGTGTTTGTTCTTTAGGTTCTGGGTGCAAAATTGGAGTAGAATTGGTTGTTGGTGTCGCTTTGTGTGCTGAAATATGATTGGATTTTAACATATCCGCGTATGAAACATGTTCGGTTGTTGGTTGAGCTAACTGAGGGTAATGAGCATTTGCTTGATATTGTGGCTGCCTAGCAGGAGTATTTAATTTCTGAGTTGATTTCTTCACCATAGAAAAAACTGGACAGCCTCTGTAGTTAGCAGTGTGATTTCAACCACAATTGCTACATTTTTTAACCTTTGAGTCATCCTTTGGTTTGTCGCATTGGGCGAAACAATGTAGCTTTCCACACACAACGCAAACCGGAGGCAACTTGCAGTAAGCCCTTGTATGACCGTATTCTTGGCAATTTAAACACTGGACGGGTCCTGATCGCTTATGTAGTTCCTCTACACTTATCATGCGGTGTAACAAGTATTTGAGATTATAAAAGGGGTGCGTTTCGTTCTTCTTCAATCTAATATCCACAGGTTCCAGTTCAACGCGAAATAGAGGTTGAGGGTCACGCTCTCGATTTCTGAGATTGTCTACACTTTTAACCTTATATCCCGCTTTTCGGAGGCCAGCTCTTATTTCTGCTGGATCAACATGAGTCTAGACCAGGTTGCCAAAAGTGCCGATTTTTCGCCTTTGGAGATAAATATCACGTTGCACTTGGTCCATCGATCTTTAATATAGGACCATGTGAGGCAGGCCTGATAAATAGATAGCAGCCACGGTATTAAAAGATCTAGACTGAATCAGGTCGGCAGGAATATTGCCATCCGGTCCTGGAGATTTATAAGGACGGAGGCTTTTGATCGCCCAGTGCAGCCTATCCGTATCAATATTTATGTCAATCGGTGTGCGGCTCATCTGAATGGGATACTGTTGCGATCCCGAAGTTGATCGACACCCTGGAAAGTGGGTGTCCATCAGAACTTCTAGTGACTCATGTGCACTGGTCGTCCAAGTTCCGTCTAATTTCTAAAAAATCCAGAATTATCCTCCTCCGCAACACCCAGGCGCTGAAGAACTCCCCAATCAGACTTAAGTCTGATGGTGCGCCCTCCAGTTCCGTAGTTGGGTTTGTCATCACCTCGGTAGATGCTCAGCTTGACTCACTAGTGCCCTTATCAATGGATCTTTGGCAACCTAACTGTAAGGTCTATTTATGACTCTGGTTGATGGCTGAGTGAGCATTTTTAAAACGTTTTGTGTCCGGCTGAAAATGTTGCTGATGCGTCGGCTCCTCCCCCGATCGTTGCCTTTTAGGCGCTGCTGATGTAGATGGTGTGTCCACATCGGCATTGGGTTTAGAGTTTTAAGAGCTAAGTGGCTTTGGGCCGTCAATAAATTTGCAATTGGTGTTTTTACAAATTTTTCTATAATACGTTGGGCGGCACGCTTTTCGCTAAAGGCCTTCTTGAACTAATTTTCCGGTCTTTTGGGCTGCTTTTTCTGCCGTTTGGGCGGGGGCGCATTGCAACTGAGCCTGTAGGCTTAGTTGGTGCACTAACCGCAGGTTTACTTATAGCAGTCGCCGGAGCATCCGAAGCAGGGATTTCTGCTGAGCTGATGTCAGCACGGGCCGTAAAGGTTCCAGCCGAGTAATCGAGTGGTACCTCATTTGAATTGACCACAGCAGCTACATCCAGCGACATTTTATTGTTGGTTGTTTTTTTTTTTTTTTATTTGGAAAATTCATTTCGTTTTTATTTTTGTTTCCACGAGTAAGCACGTAAGGGGTTCGACCATCCGTGCAGTGACGGTGTACATAGACTAGACAACTGTTCTTTACACCCGACCCGTGCCTTGGCGTCGGGGCGAGCTGTTACAAGTGGGTCATTTGTGTACGCGGGTTGGACTGAATCAGCTACCTTATTTAAAAATACAAGCCACTTCCCTGAACCAATTGTTCAATGTATCCAGAGGGATGACTGACAAAAACAAGGGATGGTTCACACAACCTAGCAGTGTCCAGTCTCTGTGCAACTGCATAGCAGAATCCACAGAGTCTGACCCCCGCCCGAGCCATGTCATACACCCCGTGACCATTATGGCGGTGTATCATCGGAAATATGAACATTGAGCTCGTCCCCTATCCGCCACCTGGGGACGTGTCCGATGGGAGATTGACAACTCCCAACGGAGTTGCCGATCTCCGTCCGTGTTTAAAATATCCCAGTTTTTAAAATATCCCACTTTTAAAAATAAAGGTGCGCAACCGTGTTTAAAATATCCCAGCTTTAATCCGAAAATTTCAGTAATTTCAAACCGAAAATTGCGTACTTTCACAGCTTTTTCTTCACTTTCTCTTGGAAATGAGATATATTTGCGAAAAAACAAGGTATCCTATATTAGAATCAGGATGCTAAGGTACCTCCTCACAAAATTTTGTTAAAATCCATTCAGTAGTTTTTACTTTATGCGAACGCAGAAGAAAAGCAGACAGACAGACGGAAATGAGTTACTATTTTATTATACATACATATGTATATACATTGTTATAGTTTTAATTTGTAATTTTAATTTTGGCACTGTAATTTAGTAATTTTTCTGTTATTTTTATTTAATTTTTAAAACATATGACGCATCATATGATAGACAAATAAAATAAACGCTTACGAACATTACGAAACATAGAATATGCGGATATTTTGCCATTATTGGCGAAAGAATACTACGCTACTTCAGAGCGGTAGTGGTTAATTTGAATTACATTCACCATTTTGGCAGTTTCGTAAAAGGCATTGACGTTTATGCCCTATGAAACAGAACCCAGAAGCACGTCTTCTTGCTCCATAACACCCAGACACTTAAATAGCTGACCAACCAGGCATGAGTCTGGGGGGTTATTATGTAATTCGATTCGAAAAGCAAAACCTTTCGAAACAAATTTCCGATTCGAAGGTAAAATTGTATTATCTAATTCGTTCGAATATGATGCATGGTTGTATTGCGTAAAAAAGGCAAAAACAGGTGATGCCAAATGTTGTCCTGATAAATAAATTGGCAGCATTGCTTTTTAATGTCAAAGTTGTCAGAAGTTGTGTGTTTAGACATCAAAGAAAAAAAAAAAAACGAAGAAAAGTTTAAACTTAAAGAGGATAAAATTAAAAATACTTATTTTTAATGTTGTGATTAAAAAAATACACACAAATTTACAGTAACCACGTGTAATAAATTGGTCAAAATAAAACTGCTAAACGTTTTTCCAAATTTTGTAAAAACTTTGTAGCGTGATTTTCTCATTGCGTTAATTTGTTGACAACTGCTAGAATCTCGAAGAGTAGCATCTCTGAAAAATTACTTGGAAGACCTCGACGCAACTGCACAATCAGATTATTCATTATGGCGTGCTTGTAGGAACCTTAAAAGACCGGTCGTACGTAATCCTCCCTTGCGAACTTCTTGTGGAAACTGGGCAAGGAATGATACCGAAAAAGGCAATTTGTTTGTTGGACATTTGAAGAAGGTTTTCACCCCAAATGTATGTACTGATATAGCTGAGTTGCCATCAGTAGAGACTAGTGCCGTAGTACCCCTAAAATTTGAATTTAGCGATATTGAAAGGGCAATAGCGGATTTAAACACAAAAAAAGCCCCTGGCGTTGATTAAACAAGTAACAAGATGTTAGTTGAGTTGCCCCGTATAGGTCGCAGAATTATTCTGTTTGTTTTTAATGCCATCTTACGTCTTGAGTACTTTCCCACACAATGGAAGGTCTCTTTGATAACTATGATTCCTAAACCAGGAAAAGACCACACACAAGTAGAATCATACAGACCTATAAGCCTTTTATCTAACGTGTCAAAGTTATTTGAGAGAATATTAATAACTAAGCTGAATCCAATACTTAGCGCGAAAGGATGCATTCCGAACCATCTATTCGGCTTCAGAAAACAACATAGTACGATCCAACAAACACACAGATTAGTAAATGTAATTAAAACGACCTTTGAAGAAAAAAAATACTGTTCTGCGCTCTTTATCGACGTTTCTCAAGCATTCGATAAGGTTTGGCACGAAGACCTAATATTTAAGCTAAAGCTGAACTTGCCCGAAAACTTGTATAAGCTTTTAAAAGATTATTTAACGAATCGCAAGTTTTTACTAAAAGAAGGTGACTTTTTAAGCTCGCCACAGCTCATTGAAGCCGGAGTTCCCCAAGGTAGTATTTTGGGACCAATTTTATATTTACTGTACACATCGGATATGCCAATTAGCATCCTAGTCCACACATCAACTTTTGCAGATGACACAGCTTTCTTAAGTATTCATGAAAGTGCCCAAGAAGCATCACAAATTTTACAAGACCACATACTCAATTTGGAAAAATGGCTAGAAAAATGGAGAATAAAAGTGAATGAACAAAAATGCACTCACATAACTTTCACACTGCCCTCCTATTCGCATAAATAACCAAATGATACCACAGCTTTCAGACGTTAAATACCTGGGTATACATCTTGACCGTCGCCTTACTTGGAAAAGCCACATTGACTTCAAGTTAACACAAATGAAACTAAAAGTAGTACAACTAAATTGGCTTATTGGCAGAAACTCCACCCTGAGCTTAGATTGTAAACTTCTACTGTACAAGTCGGTCCTCAAACCAATTTGGTGCTATGGGATTCAGTTATGGGGCACTGCCTCAGCTAGCAATGTAGAAAAAGTTCAAAGGCGCCAAAATAAGATTTTACGTATTATTACATCTGCTCCCTGGTATATAAAAAATTCAAACATCCACAAAGACCTAAACATGCTATCAGTTAAAGCAGAAATAGCGAAACATGCAGTCACATATCTAAAGAGGCTTGAATCTCATCCAAACCCTTTGGGGCGTAACATGCTGAATGAACCTGGTTACATTCGACTAAAAAGAGGAGACACTGCTTTTCTTGGCCGTACATTGGAGGGATGACCCGCAAATGATTTCAAAATCCGTGAAACAAACATTATTTTTGTCTAGCACTGGCTGGACTTAAAAATAATATTTTATTTTAGACTTAAGATACGAGTAATTATTGTTAGTTCAAAAATATTGAAGATACAATAAATAAATTATGAAAACAAAAAAAAATAAAAAAGTTAATTTGTTAATAACATTTTTAAAGCTGTCCAAATATGGAAACAAATAATAAAATCAACAATTTCGAAAGGAAATGGTGAACAAATTATGAAATTAAGCAACTACTGGTACATGTGCAGGAGCATTCTAAATTTTAAGTAAATTAAAGTGTGTTTTTAAATTTTTTTAGAAGCCCACGGCCCAAAATACCTTATATAAAGGTATTGGAATTAGTACCAATCGATGCATTTTGGGATAGTTGTATGTTGGAAAATTAAAAATCAAGAAACACGTACCCTAAATAGGAATTATTGAGAAATACTACCGGAACAGGTTTAATTAAGTTAATAAAGGTTTATAAATAAAAAATCACAATTATATTTAAAACAAATAAAAAACCAATGTTTTCATAACTTCAGCTGAAGATTTTTTTAAATCTCCAATTTCTTTCGTTTGCTTTTGTAATAACCTGATATGTTTTATCATAAAATCTACAACTATATGAATTTGGTTGTGTTATGTTTTACATACATATGTATGTTAATCTACTCCTTTAGAAATTATCAATGCAAATCTTTAAATCAAAGTATTACAGAACTTATAAATGATGTGTTTTATGGGTTTTTAATCACAAGATTTACATGTTTTATTTTCTTCGACAACAAAATAGCTTTCGAATAAAATACGAATGTTTTAACGTATTTGACATTAGCTTTCGATATTTTGACATAACATAATTTGATTTTCGAAAATGCACTTTTTGATTTTCGTATGGGGAATAAAACCGTACGGTTCGAAAATGTATTTCCGAACGTTCGTAAATAAATTTCCGAAAATTGTACTGCATAATTCAATTTGTATGAAATCGTAATTTTTTTCTTTCGAATCGAATTACATAATAACCCCCCTGATTTTGAATTCCGTGTGGTTTCCGAATTCGCGTCGAAAAAGTCATATAGAAGTTAAATTGACGTGAATGAAGTTAAAAGAAGTGAAAATAAATTGGCTCATTGGCAGATATTCAACCATAAGCTTAGTCTACTTTAAAATTTGATCCTTAAACCAATATGGTGTTTGGTATTAAATTGATTGGATTTGTTCCGCCAGTAAATACAATACTGTTGTCATAACTTTCGGTGAAGACCGTCTTGTTTTGGTACTTCTGGCGAGCGCTTTCGATGTAAAGACATCATTTTCAAGGCGCTTTTAAAATAACGAGTGATTTTTTAAGAGCTTGAGAACTTTTTTTTAAAAAAAAACGCATAAAATTTGCAAAATCTCATCGGTTCTTTATTTGAAACGTTAGATTGGTCCATGACATTTACTTTTTGAAGATAATTTCATTTAAATGTTGACCGCGGCTGCGTCTTAGGTGGTCCATTCGGAAAGTCCAATTTTGGGCAACTTTTTTGAGCATTTCGGCCGGAATAGCCCGAATTTCTTCGGAAATGTTGTCTTCCAAATCTGGAATAGTTGCTGGCTTATTTCTGTAGACTTTAGACTTGACGTAGCCCCACAAAAAATAGTCTAAAGGCGTCAAATCGCATGATCTTGGTGGCCAACTTACCGGTCCATTTCTTGAGATGAATTGTTCTCCGAAGTTTTCCCTCAAAATGGCCCTAGAATCGCGAGCTGTGTGGCATGTAGCGCCATCTTGTTGAAACCACATGTCAACCAAGTTCAGTTGTTCCATTTTTGGCAACAAAAAGTTTGTTAGCATCGAACGATAGCGATCGCCATTCACCGTAACGTTGCGTCCAACAGCATCTTTGAAAAAATACGGTCCAATGATTCCACCAGCGTACAAACCACACCAAACAGTGCATTTTTCGGGATGCATGGGCAGTTCTTGAACGGCTTCTGGTTGCTCTTCACTCCAAATGCGGCAATTTTGCTTATTTACGTAGCCATTCAACCAGAAATGAGCCTCATCGCTGAACAAAATTTGTCACATTTGAACATTTCGAACCGAACACTGATTTTCGTAATAAAATTCAATGATTTGCAAGCGTTGCTCGTTAGTAAGTCTATTCATGATGAAATGTCAAAGCATACTGAGCATCTTTCTCTTTGGCACCATGTCTGAAATCTCACGTGATCTGTCAAATACTAATGCATGAAAATCCTAACCTCAAAAAAATCACCCATTAGTACTCCTAGAACTAATATACTAAAATAGTACTCCTAGTACTAATATACTAATAGTACTCCTAGTACTATTTTAAACGCGGCTTGAAAATGATGTCTTTACATCGAAATGTAATAATAGCAAATCGGAATTTAATAACACCATATTGTTGTCATAACTTTCGGTGAAGACCGTCGTCACTGGCTTTTGTTTTGGTACGTCTGGCTTGAAAATGATTTCTTTACATCGAAAGCGCTCGCCAAACGTACCAAAACAAAAGCCAGTGACGACGATCTTCACCGAAAGTTATGACAACAATATGGTGTTATTACATTCCGATTTGGGGTACTGCCTAAGCTTTACATTTAGAAAATATTGAAAAATGCCAATGTAAAGAGATTCTACAAATGATTGCAGTCGCACCCTAGTATATAAAGAACTCGGAATATTCACAAAGATCTAAACGTGCCATTAGATAAAGCAGAAATATGCAGAAACGTACTTAAAGAAGCTTGAAGTGCAACCTAAGCCGCTGGCTATGTTCGACGGAGAAGCAGGGATGTTGCTTCTCTTTGCCCAACATTAGATAGACAACCGTGCATCATACAGTTTTTGTCTAGCACTAGCTGGATTTAATCAAGTATATTTTTAATTAAAAATTTCGACAAAATAATGCATATATGGCAGCAAACCCGTAGAGGGAGGCCTTTTGCGTTATATAGGTAATCGTATCTTATATACTTATGATTTAATGAAATATGGCAATACCAAGGAAAAAACTTTGTTTTCTATTTAATTTAAATTCTGTAAACAGAATTCAAAACAACATTTGAAATTTTCTTATTTGTTTTTTTTTTTATATTTCAGATCTCAAGGTTAACGGCCCAACAGCTATCGGATATGGGTATTACTTTAGTGGGACACCAAAAGAAGATTTTACATCAAGCCAGACAGTTAGACACCATAATTTAGCAATTTTATTAATTAAAATAAAAATATATTCTTAAAACCGCTGTTAACACTATTTTGGCCAATTTACCACGGTGCATTTAAAATATCCATACATACATATGTATGTATGTATATACACATATATTTGCATAAAAAAAGGTGTTTATATTTTAGAATTTTACTTTATACATACAATAGAATTAAGTTTTAAGGAGTATTACAAATAATAAAATGTACATACTGAATAACTTTTTATGTCGGCCTGAACATCGTCTATGCAAATGATGAAAGTTGTGTACAGTGACTATTCATATTCGGTGTACAGTGACTATTCATATTCGAGGATATTGCATCCGAAAAAAACAAATATCTTTTTGAAAGCTATTATCTCTTATAACCTCTGACGGTTAAGCATATTGTAAATAATTTGTTAAGTATACATACACTGATCTTATCCCATTGTTCTTGCAGGTTTTTTCTTTGTTTTAAATCCTTGTGTCCATGTTCCATCGCAAATTGTAGTCTATATTTCCTATGCTTTTTGATTCGATATACCTTCGTACCTTAGAGATAAAAAAAATTGTTAAATGTTGCGTCCATGCAAACTTATTGCCAGGTTATCCCACATTCCGGCTCCTCCAGGATCTGTCCGAACTATAAATTCTTATAGGAAGCCAGAATTCGCAAATTAGGATGAGTTTTGTATGTTTTTCAACCTATATCTGTACGTATTTTGGTTTAAAATAATAATTGTAGATTATAAACGATAATTAAGCGAATGCAATGGCCTGATTTATTCACCTACCAATAACTGCACTGAAGTATAGTTATGCGACGTTGCATTTTTCCATTATTCCATTCATTTCTGTGCAATTGCAGTTAGTTGATTATATTTTTGAAAAAATATAAAAACCGAATACTCTGTTTACTCTTTATAATTTAATTTGTATAATAAATGCAGAAAATATACAGCACTGAAATGAGCTTTAAATAAGTTAATAATTTTCTAAATAAAATTGGAAGTACACTATTTTTAATAAAAACGAAAGCATTATGTAACAAAATACCGATTATTAAGAAGAGTCACTGCAAGCACATCTGGTCATTTCGCTTCACACCTAAAAAAATTGACAAAACTATTGAAAACCTTAGATATCAGGCAACTGACCACATTCCTTTGTCTTTTTCCATTTAAGAGTTGAAAATATAACGTATCATTCATTACCTTCCGGTTGTATCAATCGCCTTTTTTATTAATGTACGAAAACATTGCATTATTCTTACCTACATTTCCGAAACATAATTAAAGTATACTAAACGAAAGTGGTAAAAAACGTACGCTCAAACAGTTCAAAAAAATATTTCTGAAATTTTACTTATTTATCGTTTTTTAATAAGAACGATGAAACATTATTTTTATAATTATATTTATTTATTTGTCACTTAACTTCATATCTTTCATCAGTGTAATACTCCCAATTTTGCTTTTTTTGTGATATTCAGTTTTAGCTCTCTAATATATGTATAAAAAAATACTTTGTACTATCTATATACATACAGCTGTTGACAGCTAATAAGATACGCTTTGTTAATTATATAAAACGGGTAAAATTTATATACTTTTTTATATATTTAAACGAAAAATTATGTAATTTCTTGTTTTTAATATTTTACCCTGACGACTCTATTTTCATATTTCTATTATATTTGTACATATAAACTCAGAAACATTCAATTTAATAGTAGTGAACATTTTTTAAATGCACTTTTGTAGTTACTGAAAATAAATTTGCAAATCCATACAATGATCTGTTGTGCACTTATTGAATTCAATATATTTTGTTTCGTAAAAAACTATTAGGTAAGAAAGAGTAATGTTGGTTAATCTTAGACTGATTGGTCCATTGTAATGTTATCTTTTTCCCTAATTCTCTTTTTGACCCTACGAACTTTACTGTGCAAACCATGATGTATGTTAGTGTCATTTTAAGGTCTAGTCTAAACTACATGGCTCTCTTAGTCTCTCAACCTCTCCGGAACCGATCAGTCCTAACTAAAATTAGCCTATCAAGTTTCTAGTTAGGAGTTTAACCCACTTCTCCTTTACCTGGAGAGTTCATCAGAACCCAACCTCGCTAGTTCATCAGAGTACTCAGTTTCCTCGATGTTGACCTGGTACCCAGCATAATGTTAATCATTTCGAAGGTGCTGCAGCTCAAGTAGTCAGACGTCGTCTTCTAAGCATATGACTTGATGACTTGAACCGTCGGGTTCGTATCTCAGCCGCGACAAGCCATTAACATAAATCATTTCTTATATGTACTAGTGTTTTTCACTTATAGTATATATCACAGCGCCCTCCTTTGGCAGTATTACTCTATAGAACTAACTCGTCGACAAATTAAAATATTAATAAAATGACTATATTCTTCAAAACTAAAATGCCTACTGGGCACCAGAGGCGCTGCCACACTGTTCTAAACATAAATATGAATTCAATTACAGTGTTGCCAAGTAAAGCTTTTCTCTATTCATTTGTTTTACCACCTGTCTCACCTGTACTCTATCCTTTTCCCAAAGAAACTAAGTATATGTCTAAGTATTCCTTCTCTTAAAATAAAAACAAATGGCTTTCAACACTGTTAGAAGCCTGGAGTGGAACGCACTACAGTCATCCATTAGCTCTTACGATTTCTAAATGTACATACTCTAAAAGTAAACGCCATATTCAGAAATCACAGTCGGCTTCGAGTCATCAAACCAGTAAATCATCGAGTTCCTGATTGTGTTCTGGCAAAATTAATTTCGGTAATCGTCTGCAAGGTCCAGAAGACCCAGTATTAAATCCTATGAAGCCTATCTAATTCAAGATCATAATTCGATCTGTTGACCTCAACCTCGTTAATCCTCTTTCACTAAGACTTAGGAAACTCCTTACTGGTATTTATGAGTAGTTGATGGAGAATGATATCCAAGACCGCCTGAGTTGTTTTCTATGGCACCTGTGATGTCCAGTGATGGAGATCAACATAATTTTTTGGAAATCAGACTAGACTGGCAATGCTTTTTCTTACACATCATTTTTTCGATTGCAGCCACGTTATAAATCGAGTGTTTTCCAAAAACGAAAACTAGTCACATTGCTGTTTCAAGCGTCAAAAACGCAGCTGTTAACACAAGTTTTATAATTTAATTCTAAAATGCAAATTTACTTAATTTATGTTTGATATAAAGAGTTTGCACGATCCCTCCTAGCAACGGTTGTAGCCTCATTTTCATAAAAATACTTTGTTGTCCATTCACTATAAGCAACTAATGACACTCGCAATCTCACCTTTCACTGTTTTTATCAATATTAAATTTTTAAGGATTTCTATTATAGCAAACAGTGATACATAAATTTTCCGTTTTGCTTTCAATTGGAATCTTAGAATTGTTATTCAAATGCGAATTGCTCAATATTTCATTGAATCTATTGTGGCTAATAGTTTTCGCAATTATCGGCTATCGATACCTCTCGCTAAACGTAATTAAATTTTAATTTCGATCTTACATTCCCCAGAATATGTCGGTGTTTTTGGCATTCCAAAATCTGCAAACTGGGTTTCTGCTAAAGTGCTATAAGTGGGAAACATTATAGTATATTTTATTTGCAACTATGTCGAAATATTCGAACTATTCTTATGTAAAATAACACTTTTAACAACAAAAAATAAATCAAACATATCAATTTGTCGATAATCGAAATTAGAGCACCACAATCGTATGCGAAAATACATATTAAAATTTACCGTTGTTTTGGGGTGATAAGTTTGCCAAGAAGCATAAAATAAGTTTTGATAGAAGTGCATTATGCCACACCCTATCAAATGTCTTGGAAATATCTAGAGCCACTTACGACCCATACGGAAACCATCTTGGGGATCTCTAAGTAAATTCGAGATACTTGAAAAATTAATTATACTTTCTCTTACTCTTTCTGAAAAGGGACGAGTAAGTGTCGAAGAGCACTGCTTCAAGATCATCCGGCCCAGGAGACTTATTGAAAGAATATCTTGGCCATAATAACTGATATTCTCAGCTCGTGGTGGAAGCAGTATTATACTTTGCCTTTTTGAAAAATAATTACAAGCTCCTACTATCCTGATTAGCAGCAAGAACTTTAGCACGAAGAAGCTCCTCGTATAAGCTGTTATGCAACCTAGTATTTTGCTAGCTAAAGAGCGAGATCTACGTACATGTCCAGGTACTTAATGCTTACACTCTTGATCGGACCGCATTTATGCACGCCTAATAAAGCAATTCTTGGTTCTGCATTTAATTAAAATTTGTTAAGATCGAATAAAGTTGTCAATCCAAACAAAATTCTACTTCACCCATTTTTGTCTTTTATTTAAAAAAAAAAAAATACAAAATTCCTCGTTTGAAAAGGGGAAAGGAGAATGAAAGGGGGTACCCACATGCATGTACATACTTAAAGTTCGAAAATCTTTCATTAGTAATATTAAATAATGCTGAAGTAAGTTTTATTTTGTATTTATAAAAAACTAAAACTTTAAAAAGCGTTTCTTATTAGTTGTTAATAGCTATAATTAGTATATACATATGTTGTATATATTACATATACATACTTATACTATATACTTTTAAGAACCCATAATTATTACCGTCGTAATTGCAAATCGAAAAACTCTTAAAATGTCAGACAATGTTTGGAATATTTACCTAAATAGTGTTAATATTGCATGTAAATATTATACATAATTTAATTTTTTATTAATAATTTTAAGGATTTTTTAAAATGTGTAATAATTATTAAAGCAAATGAAAATATATAAGATCTTAGTAGCATGCACCATCACCCAAATATATTGGTGGTTGGTATGAACTACAAATGAAATAAAAGAAAGAAAATACTCAGTACGATATAAAATGGTATTAAAGGTTCTATTATGTTTGTATCTTCTCCTGTAAAGTTACAATTATTTGAGTTAGGGCCTTTCTAGTTGCACTCTTAATCATTATTTTTATGGTAAGTATAAAGCCCGCAACATAGCGTCTAATGCCTGTGAGGTCAGCAAATGTCAAATTCAATTCCAGAGATAATTTTATTACATGTAGACCTCAATTACTGTGTCATGAAATTTTATAAGAGATCTCATCAAAATAATTTCATGAAATGAGCTGTAAAAACGACTACATTTTGACTATTTTCTGGCAAACTATTATTTTATTCATCATAGGCAATAAATATCAAAAAAATAATAGTTAAAGCAAAAATTTGTATAATATCACACTATAAAAAATTTACTTCGTGGAAAACCGAAAAATTTACGAGTTTGAACTATTTGTAATGTGTATTACGATTTTCGTTTTTTTTTTTTAACTCTAACGAAAAACCCTATCTAAAGAGCAATTCTGTGTTACGAAAAATAAAGATCCCTTTCGAAAGGTCAACTCTGGGGAGTTACTGCGTATTTCGATTCGAATAGTAAAATTTTTCGACGGTTATTACCGAATCGAAAGTTTAATCATACTGCGTAACTTGTTCGAAAGAATGGCAAAGTTGTATTTTTAAACAAATAGCTTACCTAAGATTTCCCTTGTACTAAATAAAAATTTACATAAAAATATGTCATCGGTTCTTAATAAGATAATTTTTTTAAAAAATTTGAGCACCACCTGAAAGATATTTTCAAAATATCCACATTGAATAATACGATCAAAAGTAAAGTGCCCAACAATCACAGTTTTATGCGAAAATTTTTACTTTTCTTTCAATTTGTCACTAGCAATATAGCTTTCGAATAATTTACCTGCTCAACCGACGTTTGTTTAATTACGTAATTTGTATAACAATATTCTTCAACTATTATAACTAGTTAGTGAGAATAAAAGAACTTAAGCCTAACTTTAACTATTCATTTATAAGAAAAGTATCATATTTAAACTTCCTTTTTTAACTGCTTTTTGTTTTGGGTTATTTCACCAAGTTTGACTGTTAAGTTGCTGTGCTACCAACTTTTATCATATTTTCCCATTTGTTTAAAAATACAACTCTGTCATCGTTTCGAACGAGTTACGCAGTACGATTTATCTTTCGATTCAGAAATTGTTTTCGAATCGAAATTGGCAGTAACCCCCGGGTTGATAACTTTGGTACAACTGTACCGTAATAAATTCTACAGGTAATGTTGAACGTATTTTTAGACAGATTATGTTAAATAAAACCTAATACCCCGTCTCCACTAGCGATCCATATGAGCAAGATTTAAAAATACTGTGTTAACTTGTTGATGTAGTTGTAGGCGAATACGTGTTTATGTAATTTTTTGATTGAATACAATTTTCTGTTTTTAATGATTGTTGTGTAAATGGCTATAGCAGATAGTAATACTACCGGTTGATCCACAGATGGCGTTGTTTAAAAATGAAACTATCAAACTAAAACAACAACGTCATTGTCACGCAATAAAAGAGCAAATGTTTTGGAAAAGTTATGTTTACTTTTTTACAAAAAAATCGGTCTTGTTTTTGTAAATATTTTCTGTTTTTACATAAAACTGTAGTGCCATTCCTGCAATATATTATAAAATATATATGGCAACCTTATTGTCATTTATTAATCTTTATTTTCTTGATGATGATGAAAAATAGTCGGTATAGAACATTTAAACAAGAAACATTACTTATTATTTACGAGGTTTATATGGCTACTGTGACAAGCGTTTAACAAGTTATTTTTGTTTGTGTGGTGATCAAGTGATTTACAAACGCAAAACAAAAACGTTTTTAAACGAAAATAATAAGGAAAAATAAACAATGAAAACAAGTTAACAACAAATAAAATTATTAAAACAAATTAAAAAATAATAAGTTACATGGTAACACGTGCTTGAACCAAGACCATGTGTTCTAATCAAGAGTTAGAAATATGAGCTTCCTGGTCCTTATACAATTGAAAAAAAAATTTATTGTTTGTTTAATCAAATAACAAAAAGTAAAAATTTTAATATTTAATAAAATTAAAAAACAATTTTCTTCTCTAATGTACGTTTAAATTAAGTTTTTATAAACATATGTATATGTATAACCTTAATAAACGTTGTAACAAGTGTCAAAAAAAAAACTGAAAGTGAAGACCATAAAAATGAAAAATCAGAATACCTAGAACAAATTTTAAACATTATAACCACAATGTTTAAAATTTTCAACAAGCTGTGTGGATTATTAAGACAGTTCAATTTCACAAAAAAAACTAGCAAGGTTTGAAATGAATGAAAAAAAAAAAAAAACTAGAAGCGGTAAATTTCAATTTGAAAACTGTACCAAAAAATTCAATATATGTACATACATAATAAATTTAAAAAGTTTAACGGGAAATCAAAATACTTAACAAAGAGAAAATAAAAACTACATACAAAGTGCCGCAATTAAAATAAAGAATAACTACAGTTTGTCAAAATTTAACGAAAAAACCAAACACCTAACAAAAAAAAAAAACAAATTACGTATAAAGGCCCAACTTTAATATGCATAAGCTGGCTTAAGCTAATGTCAAAAAATGAACGAAAAGTCTGTCAAATGCTTAAGCAACTTATTGAAGACTTTTAGGTGGCTACAGTGTACTTACATGAATGTAAAAATTATTATGACACAGTTGCACATTTGTTTTATTCGTACTTTTGAAAAATAATAATTTTTTTCTGAATAAATTTAATTTGTTAACAAAAAGGTGTTAAATAAACATATTTTATATACCTTATGCCATTCATATACAAATTAATAATTGTTTTTAATAGTTTTAAGAAAATTTCGAAAGAAACATTTAATATTTCTTGCTGTTTGTGTAATTTTGGCCAAAAGTACTAAAAAATACAGCGATGTGCATCACTCAACTCATAAACAATAAAATGTTCTTTCTTTTTAATTACGATTATTATACAACGCCTCCCTTTTTTAACATTTTATATTAAATTTAGATACAATTTGTTCACTTTCGCCCTCCATTGCAATTTTTTATGAATGTACATGCATATGTAAACCACAAAGCACAAACAGTTGTTTCCGTACGGAATGTGCGATCGGTTTCGGACTTTGCTTAAGCAAATGACATTCGACGAAACTCAACGAAAAGTGTTGTGAAGTACATTATAGTTTGCCACATATGATTTACATGTAATTGTACAGTTGCTTAAGTTGGCTTAAGCTAGCTTATGCATATTATAGTTGGGCCTTAAGTGCTGCAATAAAAGAGACGTGAACAAAAAAAGAATGAAATGAATGAGAATGAAAAAAAACCTAAAACCAAAGAAAACAGAAACAGTGGTCACAAAAATCAAAGAAATTAACAGATGATGGAAAATAAATCTAAAACAAAAGAAAGAAATGACAACAAAAACAATGGTGGAAAATAGAAAATAAATGCAAAATTTTACAGCATCCGGTTAACAACATAACCATGCAAATAAGAAGACAAGCAACATGCAATCAACACGCACAATTACAACTTAATATACATACATAAAATTTATTTTAAGTTTTGCAAATACTACCCATAAAGATTAGTCAAATAAAATTTACAGTGCTATTTTCAAAATTATAACTACTATTATTGATGATTGTTGTTATATTTTATTTTGTATATGACAACTATTAGAACAAAAAAAAAGCTTTTTTCTAAACCGAGAATAGAAAATTTTTGTTTCTGTCACAAATGTTTTTACTATCGCAAAAATTTATTATTCGAAAATAGCACTGTTAATCTACAACATTTTAATTTAATGGTAGACTTTAATAATATATTAAATTTTTGGGTTTTTAACAGCCTAAAATTATTGTAGTTTAAAAATGAACGTTATCTTTATGGTAGTCTTTCTTATTTTTATTATAAAAGAAAAATGTACATTCAGGTTAGCATTATTAAAAAAAAAAACACATTGAAATTATAATCAATAAAAACAAAATACAAATTAAATATAGATTTATATTTCATTGCTTAAATTTATTGTATATGAATTAATTCACACCAAAATAGAGAAGAAGAAAATAAAAAGAGAGAAAATAGAAAACAATGCTGCCAGATTTGTATTTGAAACTTATTTAAAAAAAAAAAAAAACGGGAAAAATCGCTTAATTTTATAAATAAACACATACCTACTAATAATTTAAAAAATTTATGAGGGAATTAAATTGTTAAATTTTATTAAAAATAAAAGTTTTTCTTTAAAAACTATATTTATCAATATTTTTTTTTGTTTTCATAAAATGTCAGCGTTGGATAATGAAGATTTTACAGAATTATTAACAAAATTTAATAATATTAAAAAACGTGTATTGCAAAATCGTCCGTTGACATCAAACATAAATAAGATACATCAATATATTTTCTTGCTAGCAAGTAGCTATAATTCCATCATAAAGTACACAGAGGTCTATACAATGAATATACCTGTAGAAAGTAAAAACGCATATCTCAATAAAGTTAAAAAGTGTCGAAATATTTTAATTATTTGCTTTGAAAAACTTAATTGCAATACAAAAGTGCCAGAAGACGTTAATTTGTTTGAAAGTGTCGATGTCAGTAGTTAGATAAAGTTTAGCGATTACATAAATTTGAGAAAAGAGGAAAATAGAACTATAGTTTCAAGTGATAACATATTTTTAAAACCAGAACTAACCATGGCTTCAGTTGAGCAAAAGAAGGCATATGTAAGCATGTGCGCTAACATTATCAGAGAAAATTTTGACGGTAATCCCTTAGCTTTAGAATCTTTTCTCGACAAAATAAATTTAATAGAAGAATTGACAGAAGAAAATTTAAATGCTACCCTTATAACGTTTTAAAAGCAAAAGCTCGCGAAGCTTTACCAGAAGTTATAAATAGTGTTGCGGACATAAAACATGCTTTGAAAAATAAACTGAAACCAGACAGTTCGAAAGTAGTTGCTGGTAAAATTGCAGCCCTGCGCGTTAGAAACAATAACTATGGAGATTTTCCAAAACAGGCCTAGGATTTAGCCGATGCTTTAACTCGTTTCTTAATCATTGAAGGAATAACAAAAGTAAAGCCTCAGGAAATGGCAATCGAACAAACCTTAACAGTAAGTCGTTGTCATGCGAAAACCGACTTAGTAAAATCTATTTTGGCCTCGTCAGTTTTCAGTGATCCTAAGGAGGTAGTAGCTAAGTTAATAGTCGAGTAAACGAATGAGACAAAAGAAAAACAGGTACTTTTGATACGTAGTTACAATTCTAACAGAAACAGAAATTTTCAACAAACCAGCAGGCCAAATCGGGCTCGCTATAGCACACAAAGTCGTGGTAATTACCGAGGTAGAAACTTTTACAGAGGCAATTATCGCAATGTAGGTCACCAACGAAATCAGAATGGTTATCGAGGGAACAATACGAATCATTTCCGTGGACAAAGAGCTTCAGTTAGACATTTAAACGAGGAATCCCCTCAGCAAACACTTTTTCCACTTGTTTCAAATCAGTTTATAGTTTGAACCCAAACTATTCAGACTTTATAAAATTAACATTATTAAATCAAAACATTCCTTTAACATTCCTGGTAGATTCCCAAGCAGACATTTCATTAATAAAAGTTTCATGTTTAAACCCCAATACCACAATAAATACAAATGCGAAAATCAAAATAACTGGAGTAACTTCTTCTGCAATATCATCACTCGGAACAGTTCGTACAAATTTACATATATCTAAGTACTTAATGAAACATGTTTTGCATGTAGTTCCAGACGAGTTTAATATACCATCCCTGACATCCTTGGTAAAGATTTTCTTAAAAATAACATGTGTAAAATTGATTATAGGGACATGACATTAGCTGTTTTTATTGATAATACTTACTGTAAAATCCCAATACTCCAGGGAACTAGTGAATTTTCTTGCATTATTCCGCCACGATGCGAGGTATACAGAATTTTCAAGATACATAACGTTTTCGAACCCATGTTCATTGATTCCCAAAAGATTTTAAAGGGTGTATTTATTGCAAAAGGTATCGTGGATTCACAAAATTCCGTGTTACGTGTTGTCAATACCACTGATGCAGTTAAGTGTGTTAAGAACTACAATATTAAAGCCGAAAGCTTGCAAAATTTTACAACAACAAATTCCAATCGATGTTAGATCTGACTTGTTACCTCTATGTGAGAAATTCGCAGATATTTTTGCTTTAAAAGATGATAAAATGACAACTACAAACTACTGCAACTCAAAAAACTACTAGATAATGATCTTATAGAACCAAGTAGCTCAAATTATGTCCATTTCAACCGATGAAGATGCGGTTAAACGTTTGTGGCTTTTGCCAATTATTACAGGAAATTTATTCAAAATTTTGCTATTTTAGCGGCACCTTTAAATAATATAAGAAGAAAAAAACACAATTTAATTGGGACAGTAATTGTCAAAACCCTTTTCATCAATTATGTTCCGCATTATTATCTCCAAAAATACTGCAGTACCCTGACTTTAATAAAACTTTTTTAATTACAGTCGATGCTTGGAAACGGGGATGTGTACCAATATTGATTCAGAATGTAAACGGAAACGATTTAACAGTCTATTTTGTTTCGAAGTCGTTTTCTCTTTCAGAACAAAAGAAACTAATAATAGGGCTTGAACTTTTAGCAATTCATTTTGCAATAAAGCATTTTTGTCCATATATTTATGGATGTGTGTGAAGATAAATTTTAAAATTTAAAATTTAACTTAGCATTGACACAAACCTTTTAATTTAACATAGCTCTGTTAAATAGTTAACATAGCTCTGTTAATAGAATAAAAATTAGGTTTATGCATCAAAACTGAAATTTTTATGAAAACAAAGCATCATCATAAGAAAAAATAATGGAATGTGTTTTTTCAGAAATTATAGCGATATTAAAAAAAGCGCTTTTTTTAATATCGCTATAATTTCTGAAAAAACACACTGTTAAGGGTTTTGAGTGTTGGACATTAAATTGGATGCAACTAGGTGTCCCCTTGTTTTTAAATTTTTCGCCCATCTTCTATAGTTTTGGAAAAAAGGACCAAAGTCCTTTTTAAAATTTCAAAAAAGCGCTTTTTTTAATATCGCTATAATTTCTGAAAAAAACACACTGTTAACGGTTTTGACTGTTGGACATTAAATTGGATGCAACTAGGTGTCCCCTTGTTTTTAAATTTTTCGCCCATCTTCTATAGTTTTGGAAAAAAGGACCAAAGTCCTTTTTAAAATTTCAAAAAAGCGCTTTTTTTAATATCGCTATAATTTCTGAAAAAACACACTGTTAAGGGTTTTGAGTGTTGGACATTAAATTGGATGCAACTAGGTGTCCCCTTGTTTTTAAATTTTTCGCCCATCTTCTATAGTTTTGGAAAAAAGGACCAAAGTCCTTTTTAAAATTTCAAAAAAGCGCTTTTTTAATATCGGTATAATTTCTGAAAAAACACACTGTTAAGGGTTTTGAGTGTTGGACATTAAATTGGATGCAACTAGGTGTCCCCTTGTTTTTAAATTTTTCGCCCATCTTCTATAGTTTTGGAAAAAAGGACCAAAGTCCTTTTTAAAATTTCAAAAAAGCGCTTTTTTAATATCGGTATAATTTCTGAAAAAACACACTGTTAAGGGTTTTGACTGTTGGACATTAAATTGGATGCAACTAGGTGTCCCCTTGTTTTTAAATTTTTCGCCCATCTTCTATAGTTTTGGAAAAATGGACCAAAGTCCTTTTTAAAATTTCAAAAACGCGCTTTTTTTAATATCGCTATAATTTCTGAAAAAACACACTGTTAAGGGTTTTGAGTGTTGGACATTAAATTGGATGCAACTAGGTGTCCCCTTGTTTTTAAATTTTTCGCCCATCTTCTATAGTTTTGGAAAAAAGGACCAAAGTCCTTTTTAAAATTTCAAAAAAGCGCTTTTTTTAATATCGCTATAATTTCTGAAAAAACACACTGTTATGGGTTTTGAGTGTTGGACATTAAATTGGATGCAACTAGGTGTCCCCTTGTTTTTAAATTTTTCGCCCATTTTCTATAGTTTTGGAAAAAAGGACCAAAGTCCTTTTTAAAATTTAAAAAATGTTTGTTGAAAAATTTAGTTAGAAATTTAAATATTTAAAATTCCGAATATCGGCATCAATAAAAGGATAATCTTCAAACAAATTCCATTATTTTTTCTTATGATGATGCTTTGTTTTCATAAAAATTTCAGTTTTGATGCATAAACCAAATTTTTATTCCATTAACAGAGCTATGTTAACTATTTAACAGAGCTATGTTAAATTAAAAGGTTTGTGTCAATGCTAAGTTAAATTTTAAAATTTATCTTCACACACATTATTTATGGTACTTTTTTCACTGTACATTCAGATCATCGACCTTTGGTTTATTGATTTAATATGAAAGACACTTCGTCAAAACTCGCACGATTTCGTTTGGAATTGTCGAAGTATAATTTTATTATAGGGAACATGCAAGTAAACTACCCCTTGCCCCTTACCGATTATGCCGACAATTTATACAGCTCTTCATCTCCATAAACCATTTTGATATGTCATAAGGTATGACCTGCACAAATTTTGGGAGTAAGTAAACTACCCCTTGCCCCTTCTGATTATGCCCAAGATTTATACAGCTCTTCAGCTCCATAAACTAAAGGCACACACTTAATTTCGTTTTAATATATCATACGGTATGACCTGTAGACCGTTCACAAAATTTGGGGGTAAGGAAACTACCCCTTGCCCTCTCCCGTTTATGCCCAAAATATATACAGCTCTTCATCTGTACCTTCCGCTCTTCGAAGGCACATACTAAATTTCATTTTGATATGTCAAACGGTATGACCTGTACAAACACCACAAAAATAGTGGCATACACACGCACCCACAGACATCATCGCGAAAATAGTCAAAATGGATTCAGGAGACCCCAAAACGTATAAATCCGTCGAAATCCCGTCCTCGATTTTTTTTTATGATTACTATACTTTACCTTATACTACGTATGGTAAAGTAATATAACCTATGCTACGTATGGTAAAACCATATACCACGTATAGTAAAGTAAAAAAAATGTGATAAAACTTGTTGTGACAAACTAAAATACCTAAACGCTTTTAATTTGTTTGAAAAAGAATTTGAGTTATTTAAAGCCAGAAATAGTCGAAAACTGGGGACTAATCACCGCATTCGATATCGAGTTAACTATCGTATCGAATAACGTTTCGATACGAGTGGAGTAAGCAAATTGTCTCATTCAACATGTATTGAATCGTAATTTATATTAAATTGTAATAGGTCAAAAAACATATGTCTTCGTTATGTGAACAAATAAACAAAAAACTTTGAATAAACTCAACTTTGGGATTCCGCGTTCCCGTACTTTAAATTTGGATAAATTAGAACGGTTTTGATAGAATAAAATTATTTCTCTCCTTGCACAAAGTTTTTCTTCGGCAAATTGCGTAAATTGTCAAACATTTATAAAACATAAACAATAGAAAAAAGGAAAAGATATGTCAAGAACGAAAGTTTTAAAAAATTGTAGTATGTATGTATATACATATGTATGTATATATGTATGTATGTTTTATCTAACGAGGTGAAATCATCGAAAGACCCTGACACTTAACTGCCAGGAGTGCGGGACTTTAACACGCCAAAATACCTCGATACACTAAACCACACGTCCCTGTGGAACTAACTACTGTCATGACCAAAACGGTACAAGTACGACCTAAAGCAGCCATGCCCACTCAACAGTTGGGTCATGTAATAATTGAGATCACCATGTCACTACATCGGGTCTCAATGAGTAAGTACATCTTCGCTTAGCCGAGATTGCCCAGCGCAATTGCCATCTAGCAATACATTCATCTCTTGCCGCACTGTAGATGCTGCCTCATCTTAAACTGTTCTAAACGCACTACACACTCGAAGGGCTGCAAGCCTGTACACAGGTTTAATCACACTCGCTTATGATGGTAACCGCATGGCAATTGCCCAAATAGGGGATACATACAATATAGTGCTCTCCACAACGCTAATAATTATCTTCCTTTGGAAGTATTTGAGGCCTCTAGTTTTTGGCATAATACGTCATAAGGCAGATAAGGTTTTCGATGCCATTGCACTTATGTATTGTAGGTGATCACGAAAAGATAGAGTATCAGTAAATACACCTAGATATTTGACGTATTCCTTAGTTTCTATGCAGCACGTCTCAACGTTCAACTTAATGGGCTCCCTCTTTCTCCGACTGCTTATTAACACCGCTCCTGTCTTCTGATCCGCGTCTGTATACTAGCATTCGTAGCCGTGTCATCATCTGGGGGTTCCTTTTCCACACAAACAAGCGCTATGTCATCTGCTATTCCAATTATCTCCACATTTGCAGGTAAAACCAACTCTAATACACCATCGTACATTACGTTCCATAGTAATGGGCAAGGCACTGATCCTTGAGGGGCTCCACCTATGATTTTGTATCTTCTTGTACCAGTGTCAGTATCATAAATCAGGAGTCTATTACGAAAATAGTCCTGGATTATGGCTAGTAGATATCAGGAATATTCAGCCGCGAAAAATCGTTCACAATTTTCTCCCAGCTAGCTGTATTGAAAACTTTTCTGACATCTAATGCATGTGCATCAGTTTCCACCACAATGTTTATAGCATCGATAATAGATATAGCTTTCCTGAAGCCAAATTGATTTTCAGATAACCCACTCACTGCGTCAATACAACATTTCAGTCTTCTGCACACTATACTTTGTAACAGTTTTCCACACGTACCTATTATACATAGTGTCCGATAAGATGAGGGATCATCTGGAGGCTTCTTATTCTTTGGCAGTAAAAGCAATCTTTGTCTCTTCCATATAGATGGGAAAACACCCTTACAACAAATTACTCAGGACAGCATTTAACGGCTTCCTTTAACACTGAATTCGAAATACAATCCAACCCTGGGTCTTCTTATCCTTGAATTTTGTTTATAGTCTTCTTGCTGCACGTATACAATCTATCCACATATTCGGAAATTATTCGTTCCAGATTTCATCTGCTTTTTTACCATTGATTTATTACAAGCCATTGTGTTATCCCATTTGTCAGTTGATCCGCCATGGCCTCTGCTGGTCCATCCAGAGCTAAGTTCTCCATTACAATTGCAAAAACATCCTTATCAAACGTATTAGCCTTCCAGCCCTTTAGACTTTGTGTTGCTGTGTTCACGTGTGGTTGTCCATGATTATAGCACTGTGATCACTGTGGGTCTATTGATATGATATACTCCAATGAAATCGATCTGCGATACTACTACTAGAAAACGTGATGTCAATAGTCCAGCCGCCAATCCTCTACTGAACGTTTCTTTACTTCCCCTGTTCATCAGTACCACACCTAAGACGGAAAGTACCTCCAAAAGTATTCTGCCTCTTGGGTCTGACCGGGGAAAGCCTCACACTACAGCCCATGCATTTAAATCACCAGCTATCAACACTGGGTCCCTACTGATTGCATCGGTGCGTCCCGCACCGTTAAACCACTGACCGACAAGATTGCCGATGTGCATGAACCATCATCAGACACCCAGTTGGAGGACTCCACACATTGATATAGTTCACTAAGTAACGCGATATCCACATTTAGTTTACGAACACTTTGGTTGAGCAGCTCTTGGGCGGCGCGACAGAAAGAAAAAAAAAAGCCAGAGTACTGAGCCGAAAAATCCCCAAGAAGAACCTGCAATAGAGGAAAATATCTGAAAAAGAAGAGAATACCTGAAAATAAGAAAATAACCTGAAAAGAAAGCTGCAAATAGAAAGAAAATTTATATAAATAAATATTAGTAGGATTTGCAAAGTCTTTGAAAGAAAAGTATAAACTTTTATTGCAAAATTATAATATTGCAAAAAAAATGTAACTAATTGATGATCAAATAGTCGAGCCGTCACAATCAGAATATAATAGTCCAATATTATTAGTAACATAGAAATTACTGCCAAACTCAGAAAACAAAAGATGGAGACTTGTAATAGGCTATAGGCACATTAGTAAAAAGTTACTAGCAGACAAGTTTTCCTTGCCAAGAATAGATGATATTTTAGACCAATTAGGTCACATATATATTTTTCATGTTTGGATTTAATGTCCGGATTTTATCAAATTGGTCTCTGGGAAAACTTCCGAGATATAACATAATTCTCAACTATAAATTTACTAGATTACCTTATGGATTAAAGATCGCTCCAATTTCTTTTCAAAGAATGATGACACATGCTTTTAGTAGTTTAAAACCATACCAAGCTTTCCTGTATATGGATGATTTAATTGTATTGGGATGTTCCGAAAAACACATGCTTTCAAATCTACAAAATGTCTTTGACTTGTGTAGAGAACACAATCTAAAACTCCACCCAGAAAAATGTTTATTTTTTTATGAAAGAGGTTACCTACCTTGGTCATAAATGTACAGATAAAGGAATATTACCTGATGATAGTAAATACTCGATAGTAGAAAATTATCCAACGCCAAAAGACGCGGATAGCGTAAGAAAATTCATCGCATCTTGTAACTGTTTAGACGGGTTAGAGGAAGATAGCACAAGGTAATTTTTATTTACGAGGAAAAATCCAAACAAATGGCGCGATCAACTGTACAAAGGTGCGTCAGATATGTCAGGGCACGACCTCAACTGTGCCATAGGGAGTTGATTATTTTGACCTAGTGTGGATCCATCATAAGGTCAGAGGCAAAAGACCGACAAAGGCATATATAGCCGTATTCTGTTGTCTTGCCACCAAGGCGACTCACCTCGAGGTAGTAACCGCTCTAACAACTGAGGCGTTCATTGGTGCTCTAAAACGATTCATCGAGGTCGGTGTCAGAACATATATTCGGACAACGCTACTAATTTTATAGGAGCAAAAAACCAATTATCAGAACTGGCTGTAAGTATCTACTCCGACAAGGGGCAGGAATCAATCATCTCAACTACAGAAATAGGTGGTGATCACATAATCACCGATTTCATCATGACTGGGTTCACCGAAATTGCGCTGTTTATTTCTTCACGTTTACTCTCCTTGTTTTTATTGCTGTGGTTAATATCTTCAATCATTTCTTCACATTGCAGGTTATCTATGCATGGTTATCTATTGTAGTGTTACTGATCGGTTAGTATTGCCACCAAACAAGTACGGCAACAAAAACCATTCAACCAAATAGTATATAAGCAAAAGACTTTTGTAAGACCAACATGCAGAAAACAATAGAGGATTTAGTAGCTCTAATGCGGAGCACTAATTCCAAATAAATAAAAATAAAGTTCAATAAAATCTAATAAAATATAGCATCATTTATTACATAGCGATCCCGCCAAACCTGGCACAAGAGAGAGTTGATCCTACCAAGCCAGCATAAGAAGCAAACCACATCCTGGACATCCTATATATATATAAATGGACATCCAAAAATCACCTTTGAAGGAAGAATTGCAGCCTGGCCAAAAGGCATAATCACCTAAGAAGGATGTTTGAATCATACCAACAACAGTATATATATACATACTTATAAGCTACTTTAAGCAATTAAAAAAAAAGTGCGCCTTACAAAAACGCACTATTAGGGCCTGTAAGTGTTAACCGCTCGAAGCAAAAGATTTTTTTTAGAAATTCAAGGCTAAGTTATTAAAATTAAAAAATATTAATAAAATTAAAATTATGTCAGTGAATGGTCCAAGACCATTAATCATGGAGGTATACAAAAACCAACAGCAAAATCAAATGTTTGCGAAAAAATGGCAATCCCGAAAGTGACCTATCCCAAAACAACAAACAAAAATGAGAGAGAGCATTCATTAATATGAAAAAAATATCTATGTAATTTAAGAAAATAAATAGAAATGTATCTAGTAATTTAAAATAATGGTCCAATAATAAAATTTAAATTATAAAATTAAGGGTCCTTTCTGACATAGAAAATACAGAAATCGCACAAACATTAGTAGAATTTTTAAACATAGCTTCAAAGCTAATAACAGATTTCGATGAAAATTCTGAAAACTTACGTTCTTTCATTGATTCATTAACTCTAGTTGGATAAATAAAAGGTTCTCACGAACCCCCAGATATATCATTGATAAAAACAAAATTAAAAGGTAATGCAAGAAATTTAATAGAAAATGGAACTACCATTATAGATATTATTAACAAACAAAGTAATACAGTTAAAGGTAAATCTGTAGAAGTTCTGACTGCAAAAATAATGAACATCAAACAGGGAAATAAAACCGCTAATGCTTACTGTAGCGAAATAGAATGCATTACGAAGTCTTTGGAAAACGCCTACATTTCAGATGGTTTGTCATGCGAATTAGCAAACAAATATTCCACACAATTTGCTATAAGATCAATTACCAAAAAGTGCACCATTGATAAAGTAAAACTTTTCATGGAGGTAAGTCAATTTAACAGCATGAATGAAGTTGTTAGCAAATTCGTAAATTGTTGCACTAAAGCAACTGGACAGCAAAATGCCATGCACTACTACAAACCAAGGCAGGTAACTTCATCAGACTATAGTACAAAACCCACAGACGACCTACGGACGAGATTAAACTTTATCTATATATGTATATTTATCTTTTTAATTCTAATTACAAAGTTTACACATTTTAACGTTATATCTATATATATATCTATCTATCTGTCTATATATATATAAATATATATTAAAATGTGTAAACTTACCGTAAACCCGTAAGTAGACCACTACAGGCGTCATGTAGCTAGCCACATATATATATATATATATATATATATATATATGTAAATATATGTAAATATGCTTTTATGTACTCGTCCATTTGCTGAAGACGTCTAATGCGGGCTGTTATTTCTGATGAAATCACCATCACATCAACTGGGTATATACTTAAACAGTCCACATGCTTCATCCTAGTACCTGTGCGGTGTTCAACCGTGTAGGAGAAATCTTGAAGGTACATAACCCACTGTGCAACGTCTCTTGGGATATCTTTTTTGGATATTGTTTGCTTAAATGCCGAACAATCGGTCACTAACTTAAACTCAAGACCCAATAAATAGTGTCGAAATTTTTTGAATAAGCTGCTTTTACCTCCATAATGTAACTGTGTAGTTTAGATTCTTGTTACGAAGCTTTCTTACTCCAATAGAAAACAGGAAACAGTTTACCATCAAAAACTTGAGAAAGTGTTGCACCAAAACCTTCTTTAGACGCGTCAGTGTGCAGCTACGATTTAGCGCTTCTACTACAATTTTTCAAAACTGGTTCACTAGTTATGAGTGACTTCAACTGATCTATCGCTGTCAAAACTTTTGGGGTTTCGGTGTATTCTTCTTAAGCAATTCCGTTAGAGGTTTTGCGATGTGGGCATATCCGTTCACAAATTTCCTAAAGTACCCTGTTAAACCCAAAAAAGCTTGCACATCTTTAATATTCCTTGGTGTTGGAAATTTTTCAACCGCTTTGGTTTTAGTTTTGCCTAGTGAGATGCTACCATTTTCAATATAATATCCCAAAAACTCACTTTTGGTTTTAAAAAAAGGAACATTTTGACCATTTAAACTTCAAGTCATATTTGGCAGCTGTATTCAAAACAATTTTGAGTTTTTCTTCTGCGGTTACGCCATATATTATAATATCGTCTATATAAAGTTCCATAATATTTGAATTAATAAGTTTTTGAAAGATGTAACTTACATATCTGATGCAATGAACGGGTGAGCTGCAGAATCCAAATTGTGCTTTATTGAATTCCTACAGACCTTGTTTTGTGATGAAAGCTGTATATTTTTTACTTTGCTCGTCTACAGGCACATGAAAAAATCTGTTCTAAAGATCCATCACAATGAAGAATTTAGCTTTCTGTAGTTTTAATAAAACGTCATCTATAACAGGAACTGGGAAACAGTCTTTTAAAACCATTTTATTCAGCTGACGATAATCTATACAAATTCAATGGTCACCGTTTTTCTTCTTTGTCAGTACCAACCTACTGGCCATATCTTACGTTGATTCCCTGATGATGTTTTCTTCGAGCCACTCAGCGATTTGACTGTTTAATACTTGCTCTTGTTGAATAGGAAGACGACTTGGTGAGTGCCGGAACGGTTTCATTTCATTATTTCATTACTATCGGACATTCTTCACGCGGTACGACCGGTTCATACGAATTTATCAATTTTTCGACCTTATCTTTGTACACATTGTCAACATCGATTTCTACCACGTTTATGTTATAAACACTAAGTTAATCATCAGTTTGATTGATATTTTTATTTTCAAACGTAAATCCGTTTTCATCAGCATAAAACTTAAATTTCTTTGCAAAATCATAGCTTAAGATGGCATCACATTTAACTGCAGTATTTAGCACAACCACGAAGTCTTGTTCAGTCTCTAAACCATCGACTACAACTGTTCCATAAAAACGTCCAAGAGGAACTGTCTTCTTATTACCGAAACCGAAAAGTAAAGTTTTATTTTCCTGCAAATCAAAGTTTTCAAAGTTTATTGTAAATACACATTCACGTATAAGCGAAACATCAAAACCTGTATCAATTAGGCATTCAAGTTCTTTACCATTTAATATTATTGTTTTATACCGATTTCTGTCTATGACAATGTTCACGTCTTTTTCAACTTCTTTTTTGTTTTGAGCATTTGAGAAACAATTTTTAGCAATGTGTCCAAATTTAATACATTTAAAGCATTTCGAAGAAGTTTTACACTCAGACCTTTTATGGTCTGTAGAACCACAATTAAAACATCTTCCCGTTTTGGTTTGCGAATCTTTGAATTGCTTTTTATTTTCGTAACTAAAATCATTTTTAATATGTTCGTAAATTTCATATTTTTCACGGAGATCTTTAAATGATGTTACCGCATACAATTGATATTTCAGTTCTGATTTCATTTTCAACCCGTCCACTATATACCGAATTATTGACAGTTAATCGAAGTTGCCTAATGCCGCAATTTTTCGCATTTGCAACATGTACTCGTGAAACGATTCGTTTTCTTGTTTGCGTTTGCTGCTTAACATCTTATGCACTTCGTTACAATTATACGTTTTGCTAAATTCATTTATTAACTGCAGTTTTAGCTCATCATAAGTTTTTACATTCACTGTCTCTAAAAACAATTTTACCGTTCCCGAAACTTTATTACGCGACTGCACATATTTTTGTTTTTCAGTTAACTCGTAAGCCGATGCATTACTTTCGAACGTGTTAAACCAATCTTTTACAGGCATATTTTTGCCATCAAAATCAGGTATAATTTTAGCAAAATTTTCGACCGAAATGTGAACTTTATTTTCTGAGTCCTCTTCTTTTAGCATTTTTACCGATAATAATTTTATTAATTCACTCAATTGCTCGTTTGCCATTATTCTAGTTCCGTCCTCAACGTTTTTATTATCACCTGTTTTGTTTACACCTTCAAATTCTTCAATATTTATTTCTATATTTTCCAAACTGCTTCTGTCAACTTCTTTTCTTTCTTCTAAATCTTCTACAACTGTTTTCTTTTCACTTTCTTTCAATGACTCAAAAACTTTAAGATGCAAACAATCACTTTCAAACTTTTCTTTTTTCGCGTTTTTTAAAACAATATCTTGTGGTGAGTTCAGTTCCCTTTTTTGTGTGGCAATGAGAGTATTTTCTATCGTACTTTTTACTTTTGATCTTTCAATTTTTTCTTTTTTCGGTTTTTATGAAATGGTATTCTGTGGTGAATTTAATTCTCTTTGTTCTGTCGCAATGAGAGTATTATCTGTGGTATTTTTAACTTTTTTTGATCTTGTGTTATAAGGTTCTTCTCTTTCGATACCGAACGAAAATAAGTTCATTACATATTTTTTATTCTTACTTTTTAAAAACGAGTTTTTGCAAAATGCATTTTATTATTACGTGGTTTGGTATTTTCTCACTATTTTTTATTCCCTTTTGATTTAAATCAATTTGACAAAGCATTGTATGTTAATTCTTTAAAAGACAATATTCCTTGTTGTTATTGTTTTTAACACTATTTTGATCTTGTATGTCTTATGTAACTTTTATAGCTTATTAGGAACGGTTGAGCCCCCAAATGTAAATATTTTTAGATTTTCGTATGAAATAAAAAACTATTGACTTAAATTTCAATTTTAAATATTTTCAGTTTTATTAGTAATTTTAATTCATGTAGTTTAGGAAAGATTCGAGGTTTTAATAAATTCAATTTAACAACATTAAATATTTTTATAATTTCAATTAAAATATATTAAATAATTTAGTTTAAGGAAAGATCTGAAATTTTAATTAAACAAACTTTAATAAAACTTTAAACGACTTTTTAACCACTTTTACAACTTTAGATCAACTTCGAATAGAAAATACAACTTTATGACTTTGAATACGACCTGTTTTTGACGATTCCTTTTTACGACTGCTACAGGCGTCCCTGTAGCCATCCAAAAAAAAAAAAGCCAGAGTAATGAGCCGAAAAATACCCAAGAAGAACCTGAAATAGAAGAAAATATCTGAAAAAGAAGAGAATACCTGAAAATAAGAAAATAACCTGAAAAGAAAGCTGCAAATAGAAAGAAAATTTATATAAATAAATATTAGTAGGATTTGCTAAGTCTTTCAAAAAAAAAAATATATAAACTTTTATTGCAAAATTATAATTTTGCAAAAAAAAAAAAATGTAAGTAATTGATGATCAAATATTCGAGCCGTCACAATCAGAATATAATAGTCCAATATTATTAGTAACATAGAAATTACTGCCAAACTCAGAAAACAAAAGATGGAGACTTGTAATAGTCTATAGGCACATTAATAAAAAGTTACTAGCAGACAAGTTTCCCTTGCCAAGAATAGATGATATTTTAGACCAATTAGGTCACGCTAAATATTTTTCATGTTTGGATTTAATGTCCGGATTTTATTAAATTGGTCTCTGGGAAAACTTCCGAGATACAATATCATTCTCAACTATAAATTTACTAGATTACATTATGGATTAAAGATCGCTCCAATTTCTTTTCAAAGAATGATGACACATGCTTTTAGTGGTTTAAAACCATACCAAGCTTTCCTGTATATGGATGATTTAATTGTATTGGGATGTTAAGAAAAACACATGCTTTCAAATCTACAAAATGTCTTTGACTTGTGTAGAGAACACAATCTAAAACTCCACCCAAAAAAATGTTTATTTTTTTATGAAAGAGGTTACCTAACTTGGTCATAAATGTACAGATAAAGGAATATTACCTGATGATAGTAAATACTCGATAGTAGAAAATTATCCAACGCCAAAAGACGCGGATAGCGTAAGAAAATTTATCGCATCTTGTAACTGTTTAGACGGGTTAGAGGGAGATAGCACAAGGTAACTTTTATTTACGAGGAAAAATCCAAACAAATGAAACAACTTGGAATTCAAACAGTGTAATACTTATATGGTTATTGACCTTTTATTTATCATATATGTAAATGTACAAATACTATTTTCGAAAATATGTTTAAATATTCTTATTTTTAGGGTAAGATTTTTTAGGTTATTAAGATAAGTATAAGGGTAAGTCCTAATTAATTCACTTATTTATTTATTTATTTTACTTTATTTTTACTTTTATGTTTACGGAGGTTTCATAAAATACACGAAAGGTAAGTGAATAACTCTAATTTAAACTTCCAATATCTGTTTTGTATTTAGAATATTTTGTAGTTTAGTTTAGTTGTAGTTTAGTTGTAGTTTGTTTAGTTCTAGGATTTATTCATAAAAAATTCTCTCAAAATTTTAGATTATAGTGACACGACTGCACCCGAGCTCATCAACTTTTATAGATAGATAAAAAACCGATGATCGTTATTACTGTAATTTCTTTTTTATTCCTTTGAAGTTGGCTGTAGTTTTGGGGCATTGTTTTGTCAGTGCTGGCACTTCTGTTCACCGCGTGAACATTCTCCCCGCCCTCAAAGTTTTAGAATGAAAAAATGGACTTTAATATATATCTAAAATTGAAGAGCTACAAGGATAAAAGGTAAGTAATAAATACTTAGAGTTTGTGGCAAAGGATTAGCCAGAGTAGGGACCCATAATAAGCCAACCAAGGGACGAATCCTGGGCCATTAAGGATCCACCATTTACGTGTAATATGTTGGGTTTTGACCCTCTACTTTATAGATCCCCACCTAGTTCTATTTCGACTAAATCAGCAGTGAAAAAGTTGGGATCTGCCAGCGCAAGATTCTGAAACTTCTCCTTTAATGTCTCCTTAATGGGTGTCGTGTATGGGGTTTTCGGTAACTCTCTTGCTACCAATAGTTATATCTCATATCATATTTGGGGTTTGTTAGAACACACCTATTATTAAAATGAATCGAATAGAACTATTATTGAATTCGTCCAACCAAAGCAAAATATTAATATTAACTTGCTAAAATTGCATTAATTACAATTTTGTTTAATAAATTGCTAAAATTGCATTAATAATAATTTTTTTTTGATTGGTCAATTTCTCATAAATTTTAATTTTATGCACACATTAGGTAAGCAATTTTTGTTTATTAATTTAGAATAAGTATCGCAATAATATTCAAATATTTTCTTAGTCACAAAAATAAAAATTGAGTATTAATTTCAATTCAGTGCTTTCAAGTTACAAGTGCTTGAAGGTAAATCAAAATAAAAAACCAATTAGTACAGTTCCAATTCAAGTGTTGGAACTGAGCAATACTAATTGTTTACATTTTTTGGTGACCCCTAGTTCCGAAGACATTTCATATAGTTTTGAGTTTCCCCCCACCAGCATTAAGGAACTCTTAAAAATACAGAAAGCTAGTGAACGCAAAACTGCTGCAAAAGGACAACAGTCAAACAATTGGCACCAACTAACATGTTTTGGTGACCCAAGTTTTAAGGATACGCAACAACAAGTCTACATCATCAACAATCCACCAAATAACATTTTGCTGACAACAGTATTTCACTAAAGACTACTACACCGCAGTTGTGAATTTCGTCCAGCAAGGAGATTTTCAAAAATTCATTAACAAGAATTACTCCACCTACCGACAATCAACAAATTCAAGCACCCGGTCAATTAGCCGGATCAAAGGCAACTATACTTAACACTGATAAATCAATTGAAGAGCTAGCCAAGCTCATGCGTAGGCAAGCAACCATGATGTCATTCTTGGACCTTTCAGTAGATGGCTTCACATGGGAAGACACCAAAACCGGAACAAATTTTTGGCAAAATATTGAAGGCTTGCATTACCAAATTTCAGAATTGTGTACTGACGCAAGCAAACAAGGCTATAATATGGATAGATTTCTTCAGTTAGAAAAGAATCTGTGGATTAAAACCGTTGCAAATAATACAAATGATCAAGTCTACTACACAATAATCAGCCTGTCCCAATTCCGAAGATAACGCTTCCTAAGTTTGAAGGAAATTATATGAAGTGGAAGGAGTTTCATGATTTATACACTTAACTAATAATACAACGAAAAATGTCGTATCTCAAGACGCATTTGGTCGGAGAAGCAGTAAATCTTATCAAACACTTCGCTGCTACGGGAGATAATTTTGAGGCAGCATGGTCAATAGTAATAGATCGCTACAACAACAAACGACTACTTGTTAGCAGACTGGTACAGGAGCTGGTCGATGTTCCAAACAGAAGTTCAAGCGATAATTACAAGTCATTGTATGACAAAACACAAGAGTGTCTTCTATCATTACAGAATCTTCAAATAAAGACATCCACCTCGGATCCGTTGCTACTACACTTGTTACTAAAAGGACTTTATCAAGCCACCCGCTTTCGCTACGATCAATCTCTTTCACATCCACGCGAAGTTCCAACAGAATTTTTGGAGTTCTTGTAGAGAAACTTTCAGTCAATGGAGGCAGTTGTTTTGAAGAACAAACCACAACACAAAGTAGTATCATCAATTATAACAGCCAACGGAAGCAATAGTAATACATGCAGACTGTGCAATAGTAGTGACCATAAACTATATCACTGCAGCAAATTCCTGCGACTATCAGGAGCAGAACGACTACAATGGGTACAACAAAATAGGTTATGTGTAAATTGCTTCAGAAGTGATAACGCTTCAAAAAGTTGTAATTCAGGTAGTTGCAAAAAGTGTGCGAAAAAACACAACACGTTGCTTCACCTAGAAAAAAGGGCAGTATGAACAACGAAAGGTTCATCAACTCCATCTTCAGCATTAAATCCGTGGCCAGAAGTAAAGCCGCCTGCCTCAGAAGTAGCAGCAGTTGCATCAGCAACAACAAATATCGGTGCGGGCCGTCAGGGTCATGTATTGCTAGCAACGGCAAGAGTTATCATTACGGCCTCAAATGGTGTATCAAATGAGTTCAGAGCAATATTAAACTCTGGCTCACAAGTAAATATTGCATCCAAACGACGTTGTCAAAAATTATCCATTTCACCATTTGAGACCTCCCTCTGTCTTGACGGGGTTAGCGAAATTAGAAGGAATTCAAAATATCGCATAAATATCGGGATTATGTCCAGGAATCTCAATTTATCAGCAAATGTTGAGGCATATGTTCTACCCAGCATAATTCCCGCACAACCAAATCATCATGTTGATATTTCAACTTGGGGCATTCCCAACAATATTCACCTAGCAGATCCTCATTTCTATCACCAGGAAAAAATAGATTTGTGCTTGGAGCGGAATTTTTCTTCAAACTAACTCAAAATGGCACTATACACCTTGCTCACGATCTTCCAACACTTCAAAATACAGCCCTGGGCTAGATTGTGGATGGGACAATCGGGAAAAAATCCAATTCCGAGTACCTTATGTGCTACAACATTTGAAGTATTTGGAGACTCCACTACATTGGAAGAAGCCATAGAGCATCTTTGGAAATTGGACGATATCGAAAGCAGCGAAAAATTCTCACTTTCCGAAAAACAATGCGAAGCACATTTTACCCAACATGTTCATACCAATGCCGAAGGTCGCTTCATGTAATTTATGGCTATATGGACCACTATTTTTTTACACGGGCGAGAAGACATGTTGCCACCCCAACCGTCAAGGGGACTGTCAGTTCACAGTGACTTCGAGAAAAAGAAGGCGATATCGCTAACTGCAGCAGTTACCCTTCCCAACAATGATCTCATATACAAAATTCCACATAGGTATTCCTTCAAAACCTTGCAGAAAATACTGGGGTATGTCTTGAGATTTACAAAAAATTCACGAATAAAAAAACAACAGCGCCCTATACACAAATCATTTACTACAGCTGAATTAGACGATGCACTATATACAATTATTAGAACCATTCAGACGTGCGATTTTTCGCCAGAAATCAAGAAGCTTCGAAAAAAGAAAGAAGTCGACAAAAACAGCTCCATCATCAATCTTGCTCCATTTCTAGATAGAACAAACATTTTACGAGTTTGAGGACGATTGGAGGCATCACTAAAGTTATACGAAGCAAAACACCCAATGTTGATACCATATAATGACCCTATCATAAAGCTTTTGTTTACAATGGTTCACGAAGAAAACAAACATTGTGGCCCACAAGCACTATTAAACATAATACGACAACGATTCTGGCCAATAAAAGACAAAATAACGGCACGATCAACTGTACAAAGGTGCGTCAGAAGTGTCAGGGCACGACCTCAACTGTGCCACCAAGGCGACTCACTCATTGGTGCTCTAAAACGATTCATCGAGGTCGTTGTCAGAACATATATTCGGACAACGCTACTAATTTTATAGGAGCAAAAAACCAATTATCAGAACTGGCTGTAAGTATCTACTCCGACAAGGGGCAGGAATCAATCATCTCAACTACCAGCGCAAAAGGAATAAATTTTCATTTTATCCCACCACGTTCCCCGCATTTTGGTGGACCGTGCTAAGTTTCTCAACCGCATTTCTGTAGTACGGGAAGCCCACATATCCTGTAAAGTGGTCACTTTTACCATTTACCGACGTGCTCCTACATAGCATGCACGAGGGATTGTTCTTGCACGTTTTGATCTTATGTCCGGTTTCAGCACATTGCAAACATTTGTCTGAATGATTATGCTGACTCCTGCATTTAGACGCAATGTGTCCAAAATCAAAGCATTTTTAGCATCTTTTCGGCGTGAGTTTCTCGCGAATTCTGCATACTACCCATCCTATACGGATTTCCAAAAGTCGGTTAGCCAATCTAGCGCTCAGACCAACATCGGCAGTTTGTGTGACCCTTAGGCCTTTCTCATCAATTTTGTTCTTGACTTTTGAAGGGTCTTAAAATCATCAGACAGGTTTATTAAAGCCGTGTAGCCATCATCCTTACTTGTCACCTCATCTATGTCCCTAATTTCTAACGCTATTTCAAGCGTCAGAGCTCGTAAATTCGCAGCTGGTCCCAACACTTCCTCTATTCTTTGCCTAAATCCACCTGTATTCCGGTCAGCAGGTTTATTTAGCTCCAGTAGTAATTCACCAAGGATATCCAATTTTGGATCACTTTTCTAAGAATGTCCGCATAAAAAGTTTCTCCACACGTGTGAATGACCAGAGAATCAGGCCTTGCCGGTTTTTTCCTACTCTTGGCTTTTCCTTGCACTCTAATCCAATTAAAGCTTTTTCCGGCCTCTAGCACTTTTCCGGTTTAGCAGATATAGGTGGTGATCTCATAATCACCGATTTCATCATGACTGGGTTCACCGAAATTGCGCTGTTTATTTCTTCACGTTTACTCTCCTTGTTTTTATTGCTGTGGTTAATATCTTCAATCATTTCTTCACATTGCAGGTTATCCATTGTAGTGTGACTGATCGGTTAGTATTGCCACCAAACAAGTACGGCAACAAAAACCATTCAAGCAAAAGACTTTTGTAAGACCAACATGCAGAAAACAATAGAGGATTTAGTAGCTCTAATGCGGAGCACTAATTCCAAATAAATAAAAATAAATTTCAATAAAATCTAATAAAATATAGCATCATTTGTTACATAGCGATCCTGCCAAACCTAGCACAAGAGAGAGTTGATCCTACCAAGCCAGCATAAGAAGCAAACCACATCCTGGACATCCTATATATATAAATGGACATCCTAAAATCACCTTTGAAGGAAGAATTGCAGCCTGGCCAAAAGGCATAATCACCTAAGAAGGATGTTTGAATCATAACAACAACAGTATATATATATACGTATAAGCTACCTTAAGCAATTAAAAAAAGTGCGCCGTACAAAAACGCACTATTAGTACTTCTGTAAGCCTGTAAGCGTTAACCGCTCGAAGCAAAAGATTTTCTTTAGAAATTCAACGCTAAATTATTAAAATAAAAAACAAATATTAATAAAATTAAAATTATGTCAGTGAATGGTCCAAGACCATTGACCATGGCGGTATACAAAAACCATATAAAAACCAACAGCAAAATCAAATGTTTGCGAAAAAATGGCAATCCCGAAGGTGACCTATCTCAAACCAACAAACAAAAATGAGAGAAAAAAGTACTTCTGATAATGCTTGTACTAGCTTTCATTAATATTAATATGAAAAAAATATTTAATATATAAGTACATATGTAATTTAAGAAATGTAATAAATAGAAATGTATCTAGTAATTTAAAACAATGGTCCAATAATAAAATTTAAATTATAAAATTAAAGGTCCTTTCTGACATAGAAAATACAGAAATCGCACAAACATTAGTAGAATTTTTAAACATAGCTTCAAAGCTAATAACAGATTTCGATGAAAATTCTGAAAACTTACGTTTTTTCATTGATTCATTAACTCTAGTTGGATAAATAAAAGGTTCTCACGAACCCCCAGATATATCATTGATAAAAATAAAATTAAAAGGTAATGCAAGAAATTTAATAGACAATGGAACTACCATTATAGATATTATTAACAAACAAAGTAATACAGTTAAACGTAAATCTGTAGAAGTTCTGACTGCAAAAATAATGAACATCCAACAGGGAAATAAAACCGCTAATGCTTACTGTAGCGAAATAGAATACATTACGAAGTCTTTGGAAAACGCCTACATTTCAGATGGTTTGTCATGCGAATTAGCAAACAAATATTCCACACAAGTTGCTATAAGAGCAATTACCGAAAAGTGCACCATTGATAAAGTAAAACTTTTCATGGAGGTAAGTCAATTTAACAGCATGAATGAAGTTGTTAGCAAATTCGTAAATTGTTGCACAAAAGCAACTGGACAGCAAAATGCCATGCACTACTACA
>OX451220.1:14259486-14648335 GCA_949628195.1 Phasia obesa | reverse complement strand
CAACTTCGAATAGATTTTTCAAACAACTTTAGAAAATACAACTTTATGACTTTGAATACGACCTGTTTTTGACGATTCCTTTTTACGACTGCCTTCTTATTTCAACTCCAACTTCAAAGTACCGATGTGTGGTGTAATAGGCAATATGTTTTAACCCTTTATCGCTCTTTACATTCGGTCATCCTGACAATCATCGGTCTCCGATGATAAGACGTCGTAATCTTCGGCATTTCTCCAGGGCTTCATGAAGTCACTGCTTGTAGATGTGTTGGCCGGACCTTCGATTTCTGCTGCTTTCGAAACGTCGTATCGTCCACTGCGCTTTACTTTCACTACTCTATACGGACCTAGATACTCATTGGCTAACTTCCTTCCAGCCACAAATTGTGTTCGCTTGATTGCGACAAGATCACCGACTGAATATTCATCATGGCTTTTTCGATTTTTGTTATACTGCCTCTTATAGGTTTCTTGGGCTTTCAGGATTTGTTGTTTTGCATCATTTCGCAACTGTTCAATATCGAACTGATCAATAAGTTCATCCTGAAGTATTTCAAGGATTTTACTTTCAGGCTTAGACTTCATTTTAGTGCCAAACAGGATTTCAAAGGGCGTGGATTTTGTGGAATTGTGAACGTAAGAATTTAAAGACTTTTGAACTTGTCCAACATATTTATACCACTTGGATGAGTCTTCATGCGACATTTTAGCGATAACTGATAATATGCATCTATTCACACGTTCGATCTGACTATTACCTCGTGGAATACCAGTTGTGATCAAAACGTGTTCAATCGCATTCTGCTCACAATACTCTTTTAAATGTTGTGAGGTGAATGCCGGACCTTTGTCACTGATGATACGACTTGGATGGCCAAAAGTGTTAGACCATACTGAGAGATGTCTTACAACTTCATCACTATTTGTTGTCTTTGTCGTAAACATCCAAACAAATTTTGAAAAACCGTCGACTATAGCCAATATGTATTTGTACTTTTTACATGTTGCATCCATTGGCCCCAGATGGTCGATATGTATGGTGTGCAATGGTAAATCGCCTTTTGTTGCATGCTGGAAATCTTATTATCTTAGTCAATGCGCTTAAGAAAAAACGAATCAATTAGCATGGTGTTTTTTTTATATTAATTTGCCTGGCTAGCATTTCCAGAGGTAATTTTTATGACTCTTAGTCTCTGCATGCAAGCATAAAACTAGACTCTCCATGCTCTATACCCAGAGTCTAGAAAGAAACAAAAAAACTGCTTGGTTTCGAAATAATGTATGATGCCATTTCTGAATCAAGTGGTGGTGTGCCAAGATGTGGTGGTCACACAGGGGTACATTTTACCCACCCTTATGCCTATGACAAGTGCTTACCCGTAATTTTAGTTGTCCCTTTTTATTTGTCCCTAGCACATTCCGAATAATTCACCCAACATTTCTCTCAAATCAATTAATACATTATTTTAAATTCTATTTAATTTTTATTCCAATGATTCCGTAAAAGTAAATAGACCAAATGCCATTTATAAATTATACTGAAATTACATATGTATGCAGCTTATGTATACTATTAAATCAAATTAAAATCTACAAATTATTGAAAATTCAAAGGATTTGTTATCTTGGTTAACAAATAGAAAAGCTTAACAATAATAATGTGCGTATACAATATGCATATGCTTATGGTTATATAAACTATATAATATAAAATACTTATGGCAAATATGAATAAATGTAAATGATACTTAAGGTTAATTTTGGTGTGCACTGTTGAAATTATTCCTCTTCTTCATTCTGGTGATCTGGATGGTGATATTGATGAAACTGTAGCCGTGTTTGTTGTTAGGTTGTTGGTTTTGGTGGAATTTTGCTGGTATATTTATTGAGTTTAGTCTTTATTTATTAGTTTATGTACATCTATTTAATTTTTTAAATTCTTAGCAATAAAATTAAGGTTTTATTTTACACATTACACTTTAAATTTTTGTCTATTTACTACGGTTAAGGTTCTACTATTTGATCATTTGTGTATTTGTTCTCTTACTGATTTAAATGGGACGGTTGTTTTTTATTAATTTTTGGTTTTAATATTTGCAGCATGTTTAATTTTAAGGAAAATATCCTCTGACACTTTTGAAATAAATTCTTTAACGTTTGGCATAAATAAATTTCAATTGAAATTTTAAAACAAGTTTCTTTCATGACTTGAACATGTGGAGTTATAGTACACTTCCACTGTACTTGTCAAAATTTATGTGTTGCGCACGAATAAAGAAAGTTTAGGTTAGGTTAAGCAGGCAGCTGTAGTATACAGCTCACTTGGGTCCACGTATTGGTCCCTTTGTGTTACCTGCGGAGAGGAAGAAATAAAAGTAAGAGTAAGATTGGGGGGGGTGTAAAGAAAAGAGAGAGATAATTTAAGAAAAATATAGTGTAAGATAGCATATTGGCCGAGACAGCAAACAAGCGTTTTCATGCCTCGCCGAGTGGGAATGGGTTGGAGAACCAGCCGCAGCTCCTCAGAAAAGAGTTTATTCTTCTTGGTTCCAGAAGTGAAACACAAGTTAGGCTCCCGAAATACCGTTGTCCAAGATTTTAAAGTCGTTGGTATTCCAGTGCAGGGCATAGGCAGAGGAGGTGAACGACCGTTTCCTCCTCTTCCTCATCTTGGCAGCTTCTGCAAAAGTCGTTGTAAGGGAGGCCCATTCTTCTTGCATGGGCTCCGAATAGACAATGCCCAGTGACCGTAGATATAAAGTCACGCAGTTGTGTTTTCGGCATCCGAAGTAATGAATCCGTCCTCTTCTGATCTAGTAAGGGCCAGATTGTCCTTGCCGTCAGACAAGTAGACTCATCGGACCATCTGGCCTGGGCCAGGTCATAGAGAGCACGGTTTATTCGTTGCCCGCATGCAGAGAGGGGAATGCCACAATAGACGTCAATGGCGCCATCATGAAGCAGAGTTCCCTTCTTTGCTAGTTCGTCAGCAACATTGTTGCCTGAGGTAGTCCCATGTCCCCGCACCCATTTAAGGGTGACCGTTGAATTTTCCGCCATCGCATTTAAAGATGTCCGGCATTCCAGGACGAGATTTGATGTGCTGAACACACCTTTTAGGGACATAATGGCAGCTTTACTGTCGGTACAAAACCAGATATCCCTATTCGATATTCTGTGATACCTTAGCCAGTTTGCCGCTTTTTTGATAGCAGATATTTCTGCTTGTAGAACATTACATTCATTTGGGAGTCTGAAACACATCTTGATTCCAAATTCCTCTATATAGACCCCACCTCCAACTCCCCCCTCCCATTTGGAGCCATCTGTGAACACGCAGAGTGAGCCAGGGGGTGGTGGGTGGCCCTCCGTCATGTCGAAATCGAAGTTTCGCATGAAGAAGGGTTTTGGGATGCAGTAGTCTATGAGTCCGGGAATAATATTCGTGATTCCCAGGATACTGGCATGGCCCCACAGTCTATGGTTCCATGCACCTGTGACATTCAGTCTAATGGCCGTTCTTAGTGCAAGCTTCCTGGTTAGCTGGTCAACTGGTAACCAGTTTAGCATAGCAAAAAGTGCCTTCGTCGGCGTTGACCTAATAGCTCCTGTTATTAGGATCGCTATATTACGCAATACTTTCTCTATAATAGAGATATTTGCCCTAGTATCTAGTGCTTTCCACCAGACGATGATTCCATAGAATAAGGTCGGTTTGATTACCGCTTCAAATAGCCAGTTCGCAATTCTCGGGTTCATTCCCCAAGTCTTGCCTATGGCTTTTTTACACACATATATTGCTGTGATGGCTTTAGACGCTCTGGCCTGGATGTTCATTTTCCAGGATAGTTTACTGTCTAAGATTATGCCAAGATACTTTGCACTATGTGCTAGAGTTAGTGGTATTCCCCTCAATACGGGTAGCCTGAAGGGTGGGAGCTTGTATTTTCTTGAGAATAGTACAAGTTCAGTTTTGGCTGGGTTTACACTCAGTCCACACTGTTCTGTCCAGGTGCAGATCATCTTGATTGCCGCCTCTAATCTTTGTGTGATAATATCAATATGGACACCAGATACTGCCACCGCTACATCGTCTGCGTATGCGACAGTTTTAATATTCATCGAGTCCAGATCTTTGAGCAACTTATTGATTGCTATATTCCATAATAGTGGGGACAATACTCCACCTTGTGGTGTGCCCCTTCCCGCTGTTTTGGAAATGCTCGCTGAGCCAAATGTAGACGTTATCGTCCTGTTACTTAGCAGGTTCGTAATGAACCTGATGATCGATTGGTCAATCCCCAGCTCTCTTAGAGATCGGGTTATTGCCAACGGTTCGATGTTATTGAAGGCTCCCTCAATATCCATGAAGGCTACCATTGTGTAGTTTTTATGCTCTAGCGACTTCTCAATATGTCCCACGAGCGAGTGTAATGCTGTCTCAACAGATTTGCCCTTCGTATAAGCGTGTTGGGATGGCGAAAGGAGATTCCTGTCGATTGTCATTCTCAAATGAATGTCGATAAGTCTCTCCAGCGTTTTGAGCAAAAAGGATGTTAGACTGATTGGCCTAAAATCCTTTGCTTTCGTGTGTGATGATTTCCCTCCTTTGGGAATAAATATCACATTGCATTTAGTCCATTGGTCCGGGATATAGGACAATGATAAACAGGCTCTATATAACGGTAGGAGCCAAGTTGTCACCAGATCTAGGTTGTTTTGTAGATCGGCAGGAATTATACCATCCGGGCCCGGAGACTTATAAGGATGGAAGCTTTTGATCGCCCAGTGCAACCTATCCGTGTCTATGTTCACGGCGTGCAGTGTCCGGCTTGTATGGGTAGAACTGTATTGTACTCCCGAGGTTGATCGACATCCCGGGAAGTGGGTGTCCATCAGGACTTCCAGTGACTCCTGTGCACTGGAGGTCCAATTGCCGTCTGATTTCTGAATATATCCAGGAATTGACGCTTGTTTGGCAAGTACTTTGCGCAATCTGCTAGCCTCAGAAAAACTTTCAATGCCACTGCAGAAGTCTTTCCAGGATTCACGTTTTGCACTTCTAACTTGATTCTTAAATTTGTTCACAGAGGATTTGTAGAGTGACCAGTTCCCTGTCCTCTTAGCCTCGTTGAAAAGTTTACGGCAGATCTTACGAGATTCCGCTATTTCCGTTGACCACCATGTAGGTCTGCGATTCGAACGCTGAATCGACGGTCTGCAGGACTTATTCGTTGCATCTCTAAATGCGTTGGTAAGTCTATTCACAGCATCTTCGATGTGCATGGTATCCCGAATAGTTGTGGGAGGATTAGGTATATTTGAAAGGAGCATTTTCTGTTTCTCCCAATCCGTCTTACGTCTATTGATGTAAGCGACGGTCCTAGCTTTCTTCCTAACAATGGAAAAGACAAGATAACGATGATCGGAGAAAGAACAGTCTGTAGAGACTCTCCAATTTTCGATTAAAAATGCATAGTGCAGGCTGACAAGCGTGATGTCCAGCACCTCCTGTCTATTTGATACAACAAAAGTGGGTTCAGAACCCCTATTTGCGACTACTAGATCATTATTTAATATAAAATCAAGGATACACTCACCTCTGTCGTTGGTATCGGAGCTACCCCAAATATGGTGATGTGCATTTGCGTCGGCCCCTATTATTGTAGGGATGTTTTTGGCCTTCGCTGCTCTGGCCATCTTCTTGACCAAGTTATTGGGTGGAGGTTTATCCTGGTCATGCGGCATGTATGCAGAGGTTATCCACACCGCAGATTCTGCCTCTTCCCACACTGCAGTCACCGAGTCTTCATCACTATAATCAGATAGAATGAAGATATTAAGGTGATCTTTTGCTAAAATACAGGATCTAATAGTTTTGTTATTGTTACCTGAAGTTGCTGCATACAATAGTTTGTAGCCTTGTGCATTAAGTCCACATATAACGCCATTGTTGACCCATGGCTCCTGGATTAATGCGATGTCTTCGCCTCGATCTGCGAGACGAAGAATTAATGCAGCGGACGCTGCCTTAGAGTGGTGGAGGTTGATCTGAATCACCTTCACCATCTCTGTCTGGATCATAGATGACAGTGACGTCGATGTCCTCCGGGTCAGAGTCCAGGAGCACATCTTCGTCATCCTCCGCAACACCCAGACGCTCGAAGAGCTCGCCAACCAGACCTGAGTCTGATTGTGAACCCTCCGTGGCTACTGAGCTCGCGGTGTCATCTATCTCCGCAGTTGTTGTTGGTGGTTGTTGGCTTGTGCTGGCAGCCACATCCTCAGATTGCGACCCTTCCAATTGGTTGTAGGAGGTGCCGGGGTTGGCTTTGTCATCACCACGGTAGATGCTCAGCTTGATACTATCATAACCATAGAATATCTTACCTTGCCTCTTCCGTAGTGGTGACAACGATTCTTTGTTAAGAACCACCACCGCCTTCCTAGTCAACCCTTCCGGTTCGGAAACCTTCACTACCTTCCAGTCACTGGTCGGTAGATCGGCATTTCCTCTCCGGATGATCGACAGGATCGTCGCCGGGTTGTGTGGTTCCCTGGGGATGATTGCGATGGATCTCGGCCTTCGTGGTATATCGCTGACCGGGACCGCATCCAATCTTGCACCGGGCCACACTTCCCCTAAGGATGTGATTGCCAGTTTGAGCTGTGATGCTGAACTCTCACTTGTGCATGAGAGCAGCTTAATGTGACCTTGAAACCAGCCAGCGTCTACATTTTGAGGCGCTGGACTGGTTTCATCATTTAAAAAGTTTTCCAGCAATTTGAGACGGATCATCTCCCATTTCTCACGAGAGATAGCCCCGTCACAGTTGCTATTGTCAATAATAGCCCTTATCAGTAGATCTTTAGCAACCTCACTGTAAGGCCTATTTATGACCCTGGATGATGGAATTGTTAATGTTTTTGGACGTTTGATGTCCGGTTGTAGGTTATGCTGCTGCATCTTCTCCTCCCCCGATCGTTGCCTTTTGGGCGCTGCGGATGTAGATGGTTTTTCTACATCTGCAGCAGGTTTGGAGCTTTCAGCAGCAGCCAGGTGGGTTTTAGCCAAGGATAGGGAGGATTTCTCCTCCGGAGTTAATTTGTCGACTGGCGTGTTGCCAAGTCTGTCGACTAGACGTTGGGCGGCGCGCCCTTCGATAAAGGCCCTCTTGGATGTGTTTTTGCGGTCATTGGGGGCAATTTTTACAGCCGTTTGGGCGGGGGGACGTAGCACATCTGAGCCTGTAGGGGTTACCATAGGTACAGATGGTACAATTACCGCAGGGTTGTCCACGACAGTAGCCGTGGCACCCGAAGCAGGGGTTTCTGCTGGTACTAAGCCAGCACGGGCCGAAGAGGTACCAGCCGAATAGTCGAGTGGTACCTCATTGGTTTTGTCCACAGCATCAACCTTAGGTTGGCTTGCTGGGACAGAATTGCAGTTGGCGGGCGAGGGTTTCCCCTGCTCGCTTCCTGCTATATTTTGTTTTTGTTTTTTTGTATTTTTATTTGTGTTTTTCATGTAGTTCCCACGAGTAGGCGCGTAAAGGGTCGACGATCCATGCAGTGACGGCGTACATGGACTAGGGAACTGAAAATACAACCAACCCGTGCCTTGGCGTCGGAGGGGAGCTGTTAGGAACTAGTCTTCTTTAACCACTGACTAGCCATCCAGGTTCTCAGCACTGCTACCTTCACCTTAACCTTACAAGTGGTGTCAATTTTGGTCCGCGGGTTGGATTGAAACCAGGTCCCCTGTCTATTGAAAAATGCGAGCCACCTCCCTGGACCATTTATGCAGTGTATCCAGGGAAGTGACTGGCATTTCTGACTCATCCTGAGCATTGTACCATTATGGGTGAATGGTTGCCCTGCTCAAGATATGCCAGAGAAAACAAGGGTTGGTCCCACCCAGCCTAGCAGTGTCTAGACCTTGTGCAACTACTTAGCAGAATTCACAAAGCCCAGACCCCGCCCGAGCTTTGTCAGACCTCCTGTGGCCATATGGTGGTGTGACACAGGAGATCCGTACATATGCTCGCCCCTATCCGCCACCTGGGGACGCGTCCGATGGGAGACTGACAACTCCACACGGAATAAAGAAACAAATTACTTAAATTTTATTGTAGAATTTGTCAGCGTCCACTTTTCATCATAACTATTAAATTTAAGTTTAATTGTCTTTTGATGGACTGCAAAAGTTACGCGGCTTCCATTTTATTTTTCGAATTAAGAGTAATCTTGATATAATTTATTTTATTTTCACTAATTACTATAAGTTTAACACCATTTAAAATCCTTTTATAAGGTTTACCATTAACTTAAACGTTTTGTGGTTATTTTGTCTTTTATTTTAATTTAATTTAAATTACTTTATTTAGCCGATTACAATCTATATATCCGCACTCTAATAAGGTCTTTTACTCAGTGAATAACTTTTTTTTTTCTAAGCATACATTCCTGAAATTATTTGCATTTCTTCTTTTTCTTCTGTTTTTCTTACAAGTGTCGTAATATCATTGGCTGATTGCGTAACGGGAATATCATGCCACTTGCCATGTATATTCAAAGAAGAAGCGCTGCAAAGAAGAATGGATAAATACATTCCTTTCATCAGGGATGTTATCAAGCTTATTAAAATTTTATTTTTTAATTCTAAAAATGGATAAAACGATTTGTTTCAAAAATTGTTAAATTTGAAATTTAAGCAGACCATAGGTATGAATTAGGTCGATAAAAAAAATCCGTAACAAACCTGCTTCGTATCTAGATTCGTGATCTAAGAACGAACAGGAAGGATTTTGCTCACAAGATTAAGCTACTTTCAAGAATATAGTGTGGCTCGACCCACGAAGCCGGGCAGTATATTTTAAAATAGACAGAATATTGGTATTCATAACTATGGACGAATGTCAGAAGCGTGATACTTCCCAATATATTTGCCTTGAAGGTCTTCGATTTCATATAATCTAATTTCTAATGCGACATTTAATAAATTTTGGACTAAATTTAGCATTAATTCCATACTTAAAGTTACTTTGGCAGCGGTTCCTTCTGAACTCTTCTTGTCCCACAACAAAATTAACAGGTTTAGTTCTGGTGTTGTACGTTTTAGAAGCTTTCTCATGGGCGATATTAAGATTTTGTTTAATTTTCTCGCGTATGTGCTGAAGACGATCTGAGTGCTGAACTCTGGTGTCATCTGATAACATGTTTAATTTTTCTAAAATGCCATATGAAGCTCCATGCAGTATCATGCTTTGACCGAACAATGCAAAGTAGGGTGAACATTGAATAGCTGAGTGAAAATCACTTCTCAAAATTGTCAAAATCTTAGGTAGGTTTCTATCCCAACTTGTATGGTCTGGTTCATTTTTAAGAAAATACCGAATCTTGGAAATAATTTCTCTGTTTACCCTTTCTGCAGAATTAGCCTAAGACGAATAAAACGCTGTTGTAATGTGATTTATGCCATAAGAGGAAAAAAATTCCTTGATTTCTTTCGAAGTAAATTGCTTGGCGTTATCGCTGTGTATACTCTGTGGAACGCCAAAAGTGCAGAAAATTTCGTTTTGAAAAAAATCAATCACGTTACTTGTTGTTGCTGACCTCATAGGTTTAAGAAATATAAATTTGGTTAGATGGTCTATTGTTATAAATAATTGGCAGTTCTTGGATTTTGTGCATGGGTATGGACCCAAAAAATCACAGTATAGCCTCTGAAATGGTCGTGCTGTGATAAATTGTCTTCCCATTGGAGGACGTACAATGGTATTTGCAGGTTTTATAGTTTTGCAAACATCGCAACTTTGAATATACTGTTTGATTTCACGTGCCATTTGCGGTTAGAATGCTAGACCTTACTCTCCTTATCTCGACACCATTCCTGTTAATAAATTCTAAGCTACCTTTTCCTAAAACGGATACATTAGCTCCTGAATCTAAAAGACATAACAACTCATCATTAAAGATTTTAACCTTTTTAAATGGTCTGCCGTCGTCTGCATTGGATATATAGGTTTCTTCAAGCACTCTTTTAAATTGTTTTCTCATCCTATATCGCGATCTGCATTTTAAAATTTTTCGTGAAGGTAAAATTTTTAAGCTTCTGGTTTTATCAAAAAAATTTTGCCTGTTTTGGTGCAAGGAATTATTTTGTACTTCTGGGTATGTTTTTGAAAAATTTTGAGGTGAAACCCCCTGTGAGGGTTTACACTCAGTATTTAATATATATTCGGGTTTTGGTTTGAGGAGCGAGCATTCCCGGTCAACCACTCGCTCCGTTGCTTGTTTTCCTTATGTGGACCACTACACTTAATTGTAGTTACATTACTTCGACCACACTTATAGCAAAACACGTGGCGTGTTTCATCCGGACAGTAGATGTAACTATGACCGAATTGGAGACAATTCCAACACTTTATTTTCGAATAGTCCCTTTCTACGTAGGGTGCTTTTAAAGCATCTAACTGCGGGTCTAGTTCCTCTGATTCTTCCGAAACTTCATTAACTAATATTTCATTCACTTGCCTCGATTTATGAAATAAATTTGATGAAACCTTACTTTCTTGAAGAACTTTTTCAGCCTTTCGGGCTAGTAACCGAAGTTCTCCTAAATCATTAGGGTCAGATATGAAAATCATTATTTTCAATTCAGGATTAACGTTTTTCTTTATAATTTCGATAAGGGAATTGTCAGTCATCGGATTTCGTAGTTTCAAATTCATTTGTATTATAGATGAATGGAAGTCATCATAACTCTCTTTTGGGAGTTGTCTTCGAGTTGAAATTTTCAACAAAATTTCGTTCTCGGTTTCGAGAGTACCAAATTGTTTAAGAAGAGCTGCTTTCAATGTTGGATAAGATGCTCTTGGATTTTGTTTAATGAACATCCAATACCAACATTCCGCTTTCTGTGTCAGAAACATATGGAAGTTCGCCATCAAGTGGTCTGTTGGACATTGAGATCGCTCAGAGAGTGTATCTATTTTGAACAAAAAATCATTTACGTTACCTTCCCCATTATAACTAATTTTCCAGTCTTTCAATTTAACAAAGAAGGCAGATGATGCGTTCGAAAATGAGTTTGATTGAAAATTGCCGGATTGGCTATTTGAGCTACCTGATGCAGGCGAAGTTCTTGCATGTCTAGGTTGACCTATAGTTTCTCTAATGCTACTAAGTTCTCGCCTAAATTCATCTCGTGTTGCTCTCATCGCTTCTTGTAAATATGCCATTAAAGTGTCCATAGAATTTATTTCAGGGTTTTGACGACCTGCTCCCGAAGGCGAAGGATTACTTTCCGAGTTATTATTATTACTAGTAGCCATTGGAAACTGATAACTTAAATTTTCCTGATGATCTACAGCACTTTGATTCTCACTAAAACCTTCTAAGGTCTGATCCGATGGGGATCTGGCTAATAATTCGGAACTAGGACTGAATCCTATTATAATAGTCTCTTTATTATATTCTTTATCAATAGAGTCTAGAGACCTGGTACACGAGGTTGATCCTAATGCCCTAATGCTGGTGCTAGAATTTGTCTTCGCTAGGCTAGCACTGCTAACTGATCTTTTCGGTGATACAGGCTCACCTAATCTAGACGTGCTAGTTTTCACAGGAGTCTTGCCTCTTCCTCTTGCAGTTAATCGAGATGTGTTCAAATTACGAGTGGGATATTTAGATTCTTCTGGTTTAGAACGCGTATTAGGTCTGTGCATAATGCACTTATTCAAAAGTAAAAAAAAAATGGAAACTTTCTTTTTTTTTCAAATATTTTTCAAATATTATTGCATACACAAAATTTACTAACAAATTCTAGAAAATATGTGGATTTATTTGGGATTTTAATTTTCCCTGAGTTTTCGCCAATTAAAAAAAATTTAAAAATAAATTATAGGTCATACGATTATTTAAACCAATCAAAGATCTTCAAGTTTCATACGAAATATGTCAAGAGAACAAATACGCGGAATATATACAAACATTAGAATTGAGGAATGTTAGGTGAATATACGGATTGCTGGGAAATGATTAGTATTCAGATTCGCTTGGCATATTAATCTATTACACAATTAACGAATCAAGCAACCTGAATACAACAAAACATGATTGAGATTAGCATCATACATTAAAAAAGTCTTATAAGTTTTTTTTTTTTTATATTTCAATTCCAAACCGAATGTTTCGCAACTTTTTAATACCTTATGAATGTACATAACCAAACAAGGACTGAAACAATTCGACTTAAAACACGTTATTGTTCTAATGAAATTTTAAAAATTTATAGCAACGGTCGACTGAACAACTTATTATGATCAGTCCGGACTTATAAATTCTCAAAATCCTGAAAACAACACACGATGTAAAAATATTTCACTTTTCCTATTACTACTGTAAAATTATATCCAACATAGCAATTAATACCAGATCTGTATATCCAGAAAATTTAAGTCTTATGTCGGACATAATAACTTAGCAATAAGAAATTAATTTATTTCTCACTTGACAGAGTTATTTATAATACCAGATTTTCTATGCTGTCCAAATAAGAAGCAGCCTTTACGTTGGGCGCCATTTTATGTTGCATGCTGGAAATCTTATTATCTTAGTCAATGCGCTTAAGAAAAAACGAATCAATTAGCATGGTGTTTTTTTTTTATATTAATTTGCCTGGCTAGCATTTCCAGAGGTAATTTTTATGACTCTTAGTCTCTGCATGCAAGCATAAAACTAGACTCTCCATGCTCTATACCCAGAGTCTAGAAAGAAACAAAAAAACTGCTTGGTTTCGAAATAATGTATGATGCCATTTCTGAATCAAGTGGTGGTGTGCCAAGATGTGGTGGTCACACAGGGGTACATTTTACCCACCCTTATGCCTATGACAAGTGCTTACCCGTAATTTTAGTTGTCCCTTTTTATTTGTCCCTAGCACATTCCGAATAATTCACCCAACATTTCTCTCAAATCAATTAATACATTATTTTAAATTCTATTTAATTTTTATTCCAATGATTCCGTAAAAGTAAATAGACCAAATGCCATTTATAAATTATACTGAAATTACATATGTATGCAGCTTATGTATACTATTAAATCAAATTAAAATCTACAAATTATTGAAAATTCAAAGGATTTGTTATCTTGGTTAACAAATAGAAAAGCTTAACAATAATAATGTGCGTATACAATATGCATATGCTTATGGTTATATAAACTATATAATATAAAATACTTATGGCAAATATGAATAAATGTAAATGATACTTAAGGTTAATTTTGGTGTGCACTGTTGAAATTATTCCTCTTCTTCATTCTGGTGATCTGGATGGTGATATTGATGAAACTGTAGCCGTGTTTGTTGTTAGGTTGTTGGTTTTGGTGGAATTTTGCTGGTATATTTATTGAGTTTAGTCTTTATTTATTAGTTTATGTACATCTATTTAATTTTTTAAATTCTGAGCAATAAAATTAAGGTTTTATTTTACACATTACACTTTAAATTTTTGTCTATTTGCTACGGTTAAGGTTCTACTATTTGGTCATTTGTGTATTTGTTCTCTTACTGATTTAAATGGGACGGTTGTTTTTTATTAATTTTTGGTTTTAATATTTGCAGCATGTTTAATTTTAAGGAAAATATCATCTGACACTTTTGAAATAAATTCTTTAACGTTTGGCATAAATAAATTTCAATTGAAAGTTTAAAACAAGTTTCTTTCATGACTTGAACATGTGGAGTTATAGTACACTTCCACTGTACTTGTCAAAATTTATGTGTTGCGCACGAATAAAGAAACAAATTACTTAAATTTTATTGTAGAATTTGTCAGCGTCCACTTTTCATCATAACTATTAAATTTAATTGTCTTTTGATGGACTGTAAAAGTTACGCGGCTTCCATTTTATTTTTCGAATTAAGAGTAATCTTGATATAATTTATTTTATTTTCACTAATTACTATAAGTTTAACACCATTTAAAATCCTTTTATAAGGTTTACCATTAACTTAAACGTTTTGTGGTTATTTTGTCTTTTGTTTTAATTTAATTTAAATTACTTTATTTAGCCGATTACAATCTATATATCCGCACTCTAATAAGGTCTTTTACTCAGTGAATAACTTTTTTTTTCTAAGCATACATTCCTGAAATTATTTGCATTTCTTCTTTTTCTTCTGTTTTTCTTACAAGTGTCGTAATATCATTGGCTGATTGCGTAACGGGAATATCATGCCACTTGCCATGTATATTCAAAGAAGAAGCGCTGCAAAGAAGAATGGATAAATACATTCCTTTCATCAGGGATGTTATCAAGCTTATTAAAATTTTATTTTTGGCTGGCAATTCTAAAAATGGATAAAACGATTTGTTTCAAAAATTGTTAAATTTGAAATTTAAGCAGACCATAGGTATGAATTAGGTCGATAAAAAAAATCCGTAACACTTTGTCAATGCATTCCAGCAGACCTTCTTTTTTGCCGAACTTTTTATTATGCATTATTCATCGAACACAATTCTGAATAGCCTGCGTAACCTTCTTCTCCAGATGTGGTATATAAAATTGCTGCTGTACCTCATGCATAGTTTTTGCAACAGAAAAGTGACCATTTTCATGACAATTTCTTATTATTTACACTTCCATGGCTTTTGGTACTAAGAGTAAATCATTTCCCTTTACTGTTTTATATATTAGACCACCTTTGACTTTGAAATCTTCATAGGCATGTGATTGCAGTACTAATGATATTGCTTTAATGTACTCGTCCGTTTGCTGAAGCCGTCTAATGCGGGCTGTTATTTCTGATGAAATACCCATCACATCAACTCGGTATCTACTTAAACAGTCCACATGCTTCATCCTAGTACCTGTGCGGTGTTCAACCGTGTAGGAGAAATCTTGAAGGTACATAACCCACTGTGCAACGTCTCTTGGGATATCTTTTTTGGATATTGTTTGCTTAAATGCCGAACAATCGGTCACTAACTTAAACTCAAGACCCAATAAATAGTGTCGAAAGTTTTTGAATGCAAGATAAGCTGCTTTTACCTCCATAATGTAACTGTGTAGTTTAGATTCTTGTGACGAAGCTTTCTTACTCCAATAGAAAACAGGAAACAGTTTACCATCAAAAACTTGAAAAAGTGTTGCACCAAAACCTTCTTTAGACACGTCAGTGTGCAGCTCCGTTTTAGCGCTTCTACTATAAATTTTCAAAACTGGTTCACTAGTTATGAGTGATTTCAACTGATCTATCGCTGTCAAAACTTTTGGGGTTATTTGGAACGGTGTATTCTTCTTAAGCAATTCCGTTAGAGGTTTTGCGATGTGGGCATATCCGTTCACAAATTTCCTAAAGTACCCTGTTAAACCCAAAAAAGCTTGCACATCTTTAATATTCCTTGGTGTTGGAAAATTTTTAACCGCTTTGGATTTAGTTTTGCCTGGTGAGATGCTACCATTTTCAATATAATATCCCAAAAACTCACTTTTGGTTTTTATAAAGGAACATTTTGACCATTTAAACTTCAAGTCATATTTGGCAGCTGTATTCAAAACAATTTTGAGTTTTTCTAAACATTCTTCTGCGGTTACGCCATATATTATAATATCGTCTATATAAAGTTCCATAATATTTGAATTAATAAGTTTTTGAAAGATGTAACTTACATATCTGATGAAATTGGCGGGTGAGCTGCAGAATCCAAATAGTGCTTTATTGAATTCCTACAGACCTTGTTTTGTGATGAAAGCTGTATATTTTTTACTTTGCTCGTCTACAGGCACATGAAAAAATCCGTTCTCCAGATCCATCACAATAAAGAATTTAGCTTTCGGTAGTTTTAATAAAACGTCATCTATAACAGGAACTGTGAAACAGTCTTTTAAAACCATTTTATTCAGCTGACGATAATCTATACAAATTCAATGGTCACCGTTTTTCTTCTTTGTCAGTACCACCCTACTGGCCATATCTTACGTTGATTCCCTGATGATGTTTTCTTCAAGCCACTCAGCGATTTGACTGTTTAATACTTGCTCTTGTTGAATAGGAAGACGACTTGGTGAGTGCCGGAACGGTTTCATTTCATTATTTCATTACTATCGGACATTCTTCACGCGGTACGACCGGTTCATACGAATTTATCAATTTTTCGACCTTATCTTTATACACATTGTCAACATCGATTTCTACCGCGTTTATGTTATAAACACTAAGTTCATCATCAGTTTGATTGATATTTTTATTTTCAAACGTAAATCCGTTTTCATCAGCATAAAACTTAAATTTCTTTGCAAAATCATAGCTTAAGATGGCATCACATTTAACTGCAGTATTTGGCACAACCACGAAATCTTGTTCAGTCTCTAAACTATCGACTACAACTGTACCATAAAAACGTCCAAGAGGAACTGTCTTCTTATTACCGAAACCGAAAAGTAAAGTTTTATTTTCCTGCAAATCACAGTTTTCAAAGTTTATTGTAAATACACATTCACGTATAAGGGAAACATCAGAACCTGTATCAATTAGGCATTCAAGTTCTTTACCATTTAATATTATTGTTTTATACCGATTTCTGTCTATGACAATGTTCACGTCTTTTTCAACTTCTTTTTTGTTTTGAGCATTTGAGAAACAATTTTTAGCAATGTGTCCAAATTTATTACATTTAAAGCATTTCGAAGAAGTTTTACACTCAGACCTTTTATGGTCTGTAGAACCACAATTAAAACATCTTCCCGTTTTGGTTTGCGAATCTTTGAATTGTTTTTTATTTTCGTAACTAAAATCATTTTTAATATGTTCGTAAATTTCATATTTTTCACGGAGATCTTTAAATGATGTTGCCGCATACAATTGATATTTCAGTTCTGATTTCATTTTCAACCCGTCCACTATATACCGAATTATTGACAGTTCATCGAAGTTGCCTAATGCCGCAATTTTTCGCATTTGCAACATGTACTCGTGAAACGATTCGTTGTCTTGTTTGCGTTTGCTGCTTAACATCTTATGCACTTCGTTACAATTATACGTTTTGCTAAATTCATTTATTAACTGCAGTTTTAGCTCATCATAAGTTTTTACATTCACTGTCTCTAAAAACAATTTTGCCGTTCCCGAAACTTTATTACGCGACTGCACATATATTTGTTTTTCAGTTAACTCGTAAGCCGATGCATTACTTTCGAACGTGTTAAACCAATCTTTTACAGGCATATTTTTGCCATCAAAATCAGGTATAATTTTAGCAAAATTTTCGACCGAAATGTGTACTTTATTTTCTTTTAGCATTTTTACCGATAATAATTTTATTAATTCACTCAATTGCTCTTTTGCCATTATTCTAGTTCCGTCCTCGACGTTTTTATTATCACCTGTTTTGTTTACACCTTCAAATTCTTCAATATTTATTTCTATATTTTCCAAACTACTTCTGTCAACTTCTTTTCTTTCTTCTAAATCTTCTACAACTGTTTTCTTTTCACTTTCTTTCAATGACTCAAAAACTTTAAGGTGCAAACAATCACTTTCAAACTTTTCTTTTTTCGCGTTTTTTAAAACAATATCTTGTGGTGAGTTCAGTTCCCTTTTTTGTGTGGCAATGAGAGTATTTTCTATCGTACTTTTTACTTTTGATCTTTCAATTTTTTCTTTTTTCGTTTTTTTTTTGAAATGGTATTCTATGGTGAATTTAATTCCCTTTGTTCGGTCGCACTGAGGTATTTTTAACTTTTTTTGATCTTGTGTTATAAGGTTCTTTTCTTTCGATACCGTTATTTTCGTTCATTACATATTTTTTATTCTTATTTTTTAAAAACGAGTTTTTGCAAAATGAATTTTATTATTACGTGGTTTGGTATTTTCTCGCTATTTTTTATTCCCTTTTGATTTAAATCAATTTGACAAAGCACTGTATGTTAATTCTTTTAAAGACAATATTCCTTGTTGTTATTGTTTTTAACACTATTTTGATCTTGTATGTCTTATGTATCTTTTATAGCTTATTAGGCACGGTTGAGCCCCCAAATGTAAATATTTTTAGTTTCTTGTATGAAATAATAAACTATTGACTTAAATTTCAATTTTAAATATTTTCAGTTTTATTAGTTATTTTAATTCATGTAGTTTAGGAAAGATTTGAGGTTTTAATAAATTCAATTTAACAATATTAAATATTTTTATAATTTCTGCGCTGAAATATGACACATATGTTTGGGTTTTATGAAACTCTTCAATCGGTCCAGTAAAAATCTAACCAAATTCAGTATCTTCAGCACACTTGTGTTAAGAACAATTTTTCTAACACCGGGTTTTAAAATTTGTGGGTAGAAATCACTTCCTATAATGAAGTCGATAGGCCTACTTTCATAAAAGTTAGGATCTGCTAATTTTTGTGGCTCGAAAACGCTGAAAGCAAACCACAACCTAGTGTGTACGTAATGAAAGCTTTAACATTCGGTATAAGCTGCGCACCTTGCATCGCTCATTTGATGTGTTTCAGTATATTTCTAGATTCTCGAGGCTGCGCAGAAATGTTTTCACAAAGACGTAAGAGAGAAGTTCTACAAGTCCCAATGTCAATTTTTTTTTTTGACCCATTAGGTCTTGTTTCCCACTACACCTTCAAAATATTTGGCGCTCAGGCATAAAATGGGACGATGAACTAAATGAGGTGTTCATTTAAAATTATATTCGAGGCTTTCAAACCTAAACAGAATATCATCAATTGCCATACCCAGGCGTTATTCTAAGCTGCTCAAATTTACGACATCGGTCCAATTACATACTTTTGTCGATTCTGGGGAAAATTCTTATGTCTCGGTATGCTATTTTCGTGTTCAAATCCATGAAAATGTCGATGTGTCTATTGTAGCAGCCAAATCCAAGGTCACCCCACTGAAACCGATATCGATACCTCGGCTAAAACTTCAAGCAGCACTAATAGGAACACGACTGGCTTCAAAAATTCGAAGCGCAACCCGTCTTCATATTACAGATTATACAAATATACATATACAAATACCCCCAGGTGTTCCAATTGTCACTGCAGTAATGGCAAATGCTTTGACGCGGTTCACTCGGGGAAAATAGGGGCACCAGACGCTAGGGTTCCTAGAGCCTAAATCTGGAAGAAAAGGTCTGTTGTTTTAACACGGGTCCTCTTCGAGGCCTGACCAGTGCCCAAAGGACTGGTACCACGGGAATCGGTGGCCCCACAGAGAGCCTATCCTCTCTGTGACCGGTTATTGGTGAGGTCCCCTTCGGGGGTACACGTGGTGGTTGTGGTTTACGATCGATTATTGCAGATGTGGTGCAAGGTCGATGAAGTGTGCTGTTGCACTCTAAACAGACGGAGTTTGGATAGTCTCCAAACCCCTAAGCAAGAGGTTATAATATGGATCTAGGCTTGCCTTGGAAAGGCTTGCCATATTGTATAAATTGCTACTCATTGTGACTGTATACACACAAATTGCGATTGGTGGCAATCGTAAAGTGTTGTTATGCTACACAATGGGGGCGCTAGTCTACGTCTTTATTTCACTCGGTATTAAGAGCACCGTGGGATAAAGCCACCGTGGCAGGAGCCCACGTTAATCCTGAACACATCTATACATATACAAATTTAAATCAATGGCATTGGGTGCCGTCATAATCAAACCCCGCAGACTTCGCAACAAAGGTTGGTTCAACCGACGACGATTTGTGGCTTAATGGACCTGCTTTTTTAAAATAAAACAAAAATTTGTGACCAAGAAGAAATTCGAAATCGCTTATTTATCATAGCCACAAAAAGTCTCTCAATCAGCATTAAATATTTTTCGAATTGGAAACGACTTTACATTAAAATCTATTGTACGAGGAGATACAACAAATAAAGGTATGTGCTTTGAATATATACAAAAGTACAAAAATATTTTGTTTAAGTATGCCCATGATTGCGAATTTTCAAATGAAATATGGTGTCTTAAAATAAAAAGAAAATACACCCTAGTAGCAAGCTTAAACAACTAAGTGCATTCTTTGATGATGACAAAATTTTGCATGCTTGTGGCAGAGTTGAATCCCTAAACAGCAATAACGCTCTCATCTTGCCAAACAATCAATATATAAAATTTTTTTGGTCCGATACTACCACGAAAACTTTCATCATTTTCTTCACGAAGCCATAATAAGCAGAATAAAAACAAATTTTAATATTCCAAAACTAAGGGTCGTTTATAAAAATGTGAGGATACCAAGAGCAAGGCACGCCAGTTTTGAACGTCCATTTACCTATGTAGGTATCGACTTTTTCGGCCCCTTTTTTTGTGGTAGAAGGCAGGCGCAAAGCAAAGCAAAAAGATGGGGAGTAATATTTACCTGCCTAACAATTCGCGCAATTGATATTGAAGTTGCTCACAGCCTTGACACAAGCTCGTGCATCATGTTTATTCAAAATTGTATAAGACGTCGTGGCTCTCCCAAAGAAATATATACCAATAACGGTACAAATTTTAAATCTGTGGAAAAGGTTCTTCGTAAAGAAAACTCTCGATCTCCACCAGGTTATCTGCAAATACGATGAAATAAAACGGAGGTTCAACCAGTAAAATCAACCCTCTACTCTATGTGTCCTGCATTTAAATTTACCGACGAATCATTAAGAAATGCTCTATGGGAGGTTGAATTCATAATAAATAATCACTGCCAAAGATGGTCAAGTTCGTCGCGTCAAAGTAAAAACTAGTACAAGTATGTTTGAGAGCCCCGTATCCAAAATAGCAGTACTAGACGTCGGTAATATTAAGGATGGCAAGCTCACAGATCCCTAGTTCGCTTACAAGAGGGGTAATGTTACCGCCGCCACTGTCTTATAAATTAACTTACTTAGTTTATTCTTTAAAGTCTTTTTCTTTATATTCACTCATTTAAATATGTACATACAAACATATTTGCATGCACTCAATGTGGATGGTATGTATGTACATATCCCCTTAATAAAAAAAAGTGTATAATTTTTTCGACATTTCGAGATAATGGAGTTTAAAGTTCTTGTTTTATTAGACATCGGGGACACAGTAATATTTTAGAAAATAATCGATGGTTTTAAGTTGTGGTCACTTAAATATGTGGTGGAATAATCAGGCTACTAGTAGATGATATTTCATTAATTTACAAGTGCTTTAATTGCAAATAAATGAGATTAAAAGTACCATGATGTCACTTAGACTATTTTATTTGTTTTACAATATGTATGAAAATCATTATACACTATTTTATTTTGTAGCGTATACACTATTTTATTTGAATCTTTTACACCATTTATCACGAAATACTTTTAAATTGTTGGACGAATGTTCATGCAGTAAAACAAAGTAGTCATGGTAAGCTGTTGCTTAAATTTAGGGCGCAAATCACAGTTATAAGTGGTTGATTTCTTCCTTTTTCGTTCCATTATGTCAATTATTTGCCACTCGGAGTCCCAATTCTCTTTGTAGAGCAGCAAATAAGATTAAATTTCTCCACTTTAATTTGCTTAATCTTCAACCAATTCACTGAGTTGTGTTCGTTATTCTTTTGGAAAGTGTGCCCTAATCTGCTGAACCATTCCTTGAGATCATAAATGTCGTACCAGAACATTCTTTCCACAATGTATAGTTCCATTCCTCGGGAGAGTAAATGGATATATTTCTTTTGGCCCGTTCAATTGTCGGGTGCATACAATCCGCCTCCATTTGTGTGTGGCAGCTCTCTAAATACTTTAACGTGACCGCATTTAAATTAAAGTTACGAATTACGTACAATCAGAATACAAAATTACATCTGTTACATTTTCTTCAAATGAGCACAACATTTTTATAATTGTGGTCCCAGTCTAGTCCGTACCTCTTTGTCCTTGCGTCTCATGCCATAAGAAACAGTAGCCTTCCTTCTACGCAAGATCGAAAAATGTATTATTGAAACTTACATTGCTGCATGTGCTTGTCAAAACAGATTGTAAGTCAAAAGTAAATACTCTCAATTTGCTATTAATTGTTGCCTCTTCTTTATCGGCCTCCTTTTCCTACCTAGCCCTATACTTTTTTAAATATGTTCATTGTACGCTTCCTGCAAAATTTCCTTGGCATCAGAGTTACGATATCGTTCGTATGTGTAGCATGTATCCTTCTTCGCCTTATGCAAAGAATAATTATATTCGTTGCAGAAAATACGCCTGTACATACTTTCCTTAGTGGAATTGCCAATTTGCTTTTCATTAAAGAGTTGAAACATTTTTCAAATGTTTATATTAGAAGCAAGGTATAACCGTTTTGATTTTGAGCGAGTATAGTGGCTCTCCACAGCCGGAAAGGATTCAATATGCTCCTTAATGATTCTTCTAGTTTCTACATCAAGTTTTTGATGACGGCCATGGTGTCCCCGTTTATCTATAACTTCCTGACATTTATTTTTCTTTACGAAAACAGAAATAGCTCCATCAGATATATTCAGTGTTTTCAGAAAGAACTGTTTGCATACTTGTTTTGACCTCAGAGTGTATGTTAGAGTCTTATTTCTTCGGGAGCCGCCAATAAGAGCCCTCTTGCATTTCTTTAATTGTATGCACTGGCTTAAGTACAACTATTGTTTTGCGTAGTCTGAAAGTTCAAAAAACTCGGCGTTGATCGCAATACGTTCTTAATTGTTAATCTGCTCAATGCATTTCTGCCGACACTCGCAATTCACCGATTTTGGCAGTCGCCCATTAATCAATTTCCCCCTTTTAGTCACATATGCTTTTCCTGACTGCCTTTTCTTCTTCCGAATATTTTGCATCCATGCATGCGTCTCCGTCTGTATCATTTAATATAAAAGTTAATGTAAATTTATGTCACTAATCATAAATAACCCAAGTCGTTTCATCCGGATTTTACCTTCCTCTTCCGAGTAGGTGTCTTGATCTCTGTGTTCTCGTTATTGCTGACGTCTGCAATCAGATCCTCCATGTGTTGGTCAACTTCAGAGTTTACTTCCCGTGCCGTAGTGACTATGTCCAATTCCTCTGCTTTCGACTCAGCACCCGCTTCTGCCACTTCATCTGTTTCCGGAACATAATCGTCCGAAGATCTTGCGGAGAAATCTTCTTCGTCCGTTGTACCAGGCACATAATCAGGGAAGATACCCTTTGCCTCCTCATTCGTCTTCGCAATAGTTTCATCTGATAAATAAATACAGTAAATACTCACCATGACTTGATAGATCCATTATTTTCACAATGTTTTTGCAATAATGATGTACATGAGTATACACTATTATTTTATTGATCGGACGATATGTTATATTTATTTGAATATTTATCATTAAAGAATTTTGTTTTTTATATGAAAAACAGCTTGTAATTAGAAAATCAAACAACGACATTTCAATTATATATGTATGTATGTCTATACATATATTCCTTACAAAACATTTTACATTTTTTAAACTTTAAAAGATGTCTAGAGAGAGCATTTATAAAAAGTGTTTGTTCAAAAACTTAAATACCTATTTCAATTATAAAAAAGTTCTTGAAATTAATATAAAAAAAAAAATTTGTATTAAATATATAATATGTCCATACTTACATTTTATTTTTAAAAATTTATTTCAAGTTTTTTATGGACATTTTATAAAGCTTTTTGAAACCAAAATATGGACATAAAATTTTTTTCTAAGCAAAACGGCAATTTAATGATACTCCACTTGTACGTGGTATAATTTTACAATTAACTCCAGCACCATCAGAACTTACAACTTCTCCACCAGGGCATTTATAAAGTAAAGTTTTTTTCTGTATTTCATGTTTATCTTTTTGAATTTTGATATCATATACCGGTTTATGTACTCAATTCTGCAAACCGTTTTGTAAATAGTTCATCAAACGCGAAGCAAATACCGGCATCATTTCACTCGAAACGTTTCCTTGAAATCCCAGTAAATTTTTAAGACTTTCGTTACTGCTGCCTGCAGCTAATGTAGTATTCGGAACACAGCTTCCGCCTGCGGTGTTAAGTTTTCAATTGGAAGATTTTGGCGTCAGTCGTTTCATGTTGAGGCATTTGAAAACTAAAATTTAATGGAGCACTGGGCACCAAGTTTATGGAACTGCTAGGAGTCTCTATAATCATGTTTCGTACTTTTGTATATTTATTGACTGGTAAATTTAGGTTGTTTTGCATGCTATTTTTTTAGCGACAGAAAACCGAAGATTTTTACTTTCAATGTCCTGTTTTCAGTTCTTAGTGCACGCCCATTGCTAACACCACCTACGCCATGTCCAGTGTTGTTATAGACGTTATTTCTTCCACTTTCAAAACCCCGCTGAAAATTTTTGTACCCACGATTTCCTCTATTTCCACCATTACGCCTATTTCCTCCGTGTAGACAATTTCTATTATTCACTTTGACATCCAATGGTAGCAATGTTGGTATGCCACGTGGCCTGTTTGCCGAGTTGTTAGGAGCCATTAGGCGATATTGTACTGAATTAAATTTTGGAGCAAAAGTTTTATTACTGCTGTTAAGTTTTTCCCGCAGATCATTTCGGTTATCATTGCAATCTAAATACGAGACTGAAGAATCAGGTCCTTTCCAAATATCAGATCCAATTTCCTCTATATGTGTCTCTTCTTCCAATTCTTCCTTCATTGGCTGCATCAGAAAATCCTCCTCATTTCCATCCTCATCGTCAATGTTGCCTTTGCGACGACCAAATTTAGCATCCTGGCTACTCTTAGGCGTATTTTTTCATAGTTGTTGGTCCTTGTAACGGTGTTATTAGTTGTAGATTTTTTAGAAATAGCAATATAATCATCTAAGGACAAATCCATGATTTCATCTATTTTAAAGGCCATCATCTAAAGGATTTTGTCACAACTCCGCAATAAAAAAAACCAAGCGTAGCATATACAAAAATTGGAATAACGGCTTTATCGTATGATTACTGGTTTAAAAGAAGATGTAAATAACAAAATTGTGTTCTTTTTTAAAAAGTGAATCAAGTAGAACGGTTAAACAAATTGTTTTAAAGCCATTTAAGTTGTGAAAATATTTTTAAAATAAATAAAAAGTACAGTCGCTCTTAAAAATTGTTTTTTACTTCACTTGGTTTACAAGAGAACCAACATTTCTTTAAAACAATTTGAAAAAGCTTCTAAAATAAACTAAAAACGAAAGACTAGCTTAATTGTGCTGCAAAAAGAACTGTGTCGAGAAAACTAATAAATTTAAAAAAATATAATCGTGTTTATAAAACAAAATAAAAAAAAAAATGTCTCAAACCGATTATAATTGCAACAAGTTGCAAGAAAAAGACACCGAGCAAATGGTGCAGTGCGACTCGTATGATAAGTGGTATAATTTTGAGTGCGTTGGAGTAAATAGCGACGTTGAAAATGTAAGCTGGAACTGTTCCTGCGTTGCTATAAAAAAAGTGCTTCAAACGTGGCTCCATCAACACGGCCGCATATAAATGCCACAGCTGAGTTTACCGCAGGTTTAGAAGTATCGTCATCTTCTGATATCCAGACCAAAGAACCCCTTTCAGATGCACCTGGATCATCGTCAGGGGCAAAAGCCCGTCAGCCATCAAATGTAAATAATGATAGTGTGTACGTAACGAAAGCTTTAACATTCGGTATAAGCTGCGCACCTTGCATCGCTCATTTTATTAGAAATAAAAATGCTGAAGAATTTAAACAATCGTATCCTCGAGCTGTTAAAACTATACAACATTATCACTACATCGATGATTTCATCGTTAGTGTTGACAGCGATAAAGAAGTAAAAGAACTTACACTTCAAGTAACTGGATAATTAATTCCGAACTCGCACGCAAACACCTATCTGATGATGGCTCAAATACTCAATATTCAATCAAAGCTAGAGAAAATACTAGGTATGTATTTGGAGTCAAATAATGATGTGTTTCAGTATAATTCTAGGTTCTCGAGGCTGCGCAGAAATGTTTTTCACAAAGACTTGGTTCCTACTAAAAGAGAAGTTCTCCAAGTCCCAATGTCAATTTTTGAACCATTAGGTCTTGTTTCCCACTACACCATCGGCCTTAAAATTTTACTTCAAAATATTTGGCGCTCAGGCATAAAATGGAACGATGAAATAAATGAGGTGTTCATTTAAAATGATATTCGAGGCTTTCAAACCTAAACAAAATATCATCAATTGCCATACCCAGGTGTTATTCTAAGCTGCTCAAATTTACGACATCGGTCCAATTACATACTTTTGTCGATGCTTTGGAAAATTCTTATGCCTCGGTATGCTATTTTCGTGTTCAAGTCCATGACAATGTCGATGTGTCTATTGTAGCAGCCAAATCCAAGGTCACCCCACTGAAACCGATATCGATACCTCGGCTAGAACTTCAAGCGGCACTAATAGGAACACGACTGGCTTCAAAAATTCGAAGCGCAACCCGTCTTTATATTACAGATTATACAAATATACATATACAAATTTAAATCAATGGCATTGGGTGCCGTCATAATCAAACCCCGCAGACTTCGCAACAAAGGTTGGTTCAACCGACGACGATTTGTGGCTCAATGGACCTCCTTTTTTAAAATACAACAAAAATTTGTGGTCCAAATCTTCAGAACTAGATGATCATAGTAAAAAAGTCTCAATCAACATTGAATATTTTTCGAATTGGAAACGACTTTACATAGCACTTTCACACTTTTTGCTTTACATTGAAAAATTAAAATCTATTGTACTATGATATACAACAAATAAAGGTATGTGCTTTGAATATATACAAAAGTCCAAAAATATTTTGCTTTACATTGAAAAATTAAAATCTATTGTACGAGGAGATACAACAAATAAAGGTATGTGCTTTGAATATATACAAAAATCCAAAAATATTTTGTTTAATTATGCCCAAGATTGCGAATTTTCTAATGAAATATGGTGTCCTAAAATAAAAAGAAAATACACCCTAGTAGCAAGCTCAAACAACTAAATGCATTCCTTGATGATGACAAAATTTTGCGTGCTTCTGGCAGAGTTGAGTCCCTAAACTGCAATAACACTCTCATCTTGCCAAACAATCAATATATAAAATTTTTTTGGTCCGATACTACCACGAAAACTTTCATCATTGTCTTCACGAAGCCATAATAAGCAGAATAAAAACAAATTTTTATATTTCAAAACTAAGGGTCGTTTATAAAAATGTGAGGACAAAATGTCAACGTTGTAAGAATCAATCAGCCGCACCGCAGACGCCCTTAATGGCACCTTTACCAAGAGCAAGGCACGCCAGTTTTGAACGTCCATTTACCTATGTAGGCATCGACTTTTTCGGCCCCTTTTTTGTGGTAGTAGGCAGGCGCAAAGCAAAAAGATGAGGAGTAATATTTACCTGCCTAACAATTCGCGCAATTCATATTGAAGTTGCTCACAGCCTTGACACAGCTCATCATGTTTATTCAAAATTGTATAAGTCGTCGTGGCTCTCCCAAAGAAATATATACCGATAACGGTACAAATTTTAAATCTGTGGAAAGGAAACTCTCGATCTCCACCACGTTATCTGCAAATACGATGAAATAAAATGGAGGATCAACCCACCTTCAGCACCACACATGGGCGGCACATGGGAAAGACTTGTACGCACAGTAAAATCAACCCTCTACGCTATGTGTCCTGCATTTTAATTTAACGACTAATCATTAAGAAATGCTCTATGGAAGGTTGAATTCATAGTAAATTCCCGTCCATTAACATTTGTGGCTCTAGACCAAGCAGAGAACGACGTCCTTACACCAAACCATCTACTTCTCGGGTCCGCTGATGGAAGTTATGATCTTCGTCAACGGTGGCATCAGGACCAGCAGTTTGCAAACCATTTTTGGAGCAGATGGGTTCGTGAATGTGGTCCAAGTTTAATACGACGCAGCAAGTGATTCGAAAAGGTGAAGGCGCCATGCCGTAGGCGACATTGTCATAATTGTAGGCGCTACGCTTTCCCGTAATAGCTGGCCAAAAGGCATAATAACCGAAATGGGATAAATGGTTCAAATATTTCACATATTATTTCAACATAACACCCTCAAAAGTTCACAATTACTGTCGTTATGAGTTAGTATTTTCAAAAATACCAAATTGTGTTCAACAATTTAATGAAGTAGATAAAGTGACACCATTGTATAATGTGGATGATTAATCTAAAGAAGCTAAATTTAGGTTAAAAGTAGCACATAAAAGAGCTAGACAATTATTAGAAAAAAGTAAGTTAAAACAAAAAGTAAATTACGATAAGCTCTCTTTAAATTATAACTTTAAATTAGGAGGTTTCGTTTTTTTTTAGTTTATTTAATTTTTAGTTCTGTTTTTTGCGTTGAGCTCGTTAAGCTCGTTAAGCTCGCATTAACAAAAAACAAAATCATACATTGTGTGAATAATTTCAAATTAAAACAAACCTGTTTTAATACAACAACAAAGTTGTCTGTAAAATCTTTTTTTTCTTTATATTTTACAACGTATTGCATTGCTACTTTAAAAATAAAACAAAAACAATAGGGGCAATATTGAATTGTGGACAATATTGAAATAAATAAAAACAAAAAAACTAGTGACTATTTGTGTATAAATGCTACGCCCGTTTTACGTGTTCATTCTTGTTTATCGCTCTTGTTAATCGATGACAATAAAATAACTACAAACAAGTCGCCTTCTGAACACAGTATTACCAAAACTAATATGGATAGTGTAGAAAAACCCAAGACACAAGTGGAAATGGACAGATACATAACTGCATTAAAAAGAACTAAATGTTACTGATTTATGTTATGTTATGGTACTGTTAAACTGATAAAAGCATGTGAGAATACTCATATTTAAAAGCACTTACTTTTGAACGTAAAAATGATATTAAGGTGGGTGAATCTTTGGTAGGAAATTGCATCATTTATAGTCATATATATAAAAAAAAAATAAATATTACAATTTTTTTTTTAAATTTGTTGCGGATACTGAAAATTTTGAAAAATTATGGTAAAAACGGCAAATTTGAGGGAAGGAAAAATTTTAAATATGCAATAAAATTTTTATTAATTAAGCAAATCCAATAAAATTTTCTTTGTAAATGTTTTTGATCAAGTTAAATGAAATGGCAAAAATCTGCAATATTAAGAAAAAGGAAATTCCACAATTCTCAAAATAAGTACCAAAAATCCCAAAATTGAGATTTTTTACTCTTTTGCCCATAAAGTTTACATACGGACTAAGGCTCATTAAATATTTTCAGAAACAATTTAGGGCATATATAGCTTTATTACTGCAGTCTTTTTTTTCGATCCCAGCTTTGGCATTTTAGAATATATAGGCTAAATTCAAAATTTTGATGTAAAATAGGTCATATTGTGGGACCTCCATCTTCTACAAGGATGATCAATATTATATGAAATCTGTTTAAGCGTACACACATATAGTTAGCTTACACAAAAATGTAAAATTTGGATATATTCCTTAAAAAAAATTTGTCTATGAAAAAAATACGTTAAGTACACAAAAATGCAATAATTTTGGATTTTTTAAATTGAAAATCGTCTATCTTTTAACTGAGTAAATTTACAACCTTCAAAATTATCAGAAATTTTTAGAACTTGGCTCGCTAACTACGATAAAAAATTTAAAGAAATTTGGTAAAAATTATACCAAATTTCAGATACTCCTCTGCTATGCGCATGCCATATTTGCCTAGCCATTTATAAATTAATAGGTTATTTCCAAAATGTTTGATTCTGCCCCACTGTGCAATGGCTAAATTACATAAAGATAATGACTCTAACGGAATAAATTCCAAAAATCATTTTGTTATTTTAGATAGCGAAACAAATGAACCTAAAACGGCAGCCAAGTCACTCAAACCACCTCCAATTTATTTAAGGGAGAAAAATTCGAACGACTTAATAAAGAAGTTAATTTCAGTTATTCTCGTTGAACTGGAACCTGGAGATATGAGATGAAAGAAAAATGAATCGCACCCTATATATAATCTGAAATATTTATTACACCGCAAAATAAGCGTAGAGGAACCGCATAAGCGATCAGGACCCGTGCAGTGTCTAAATTGCCAAGAATATGGTCATACTAGGGCTTACTGCAAGTTGCGACAAATCTAGGGATGAATCGAAGGTTAAAAAATGTAGCAATTGCGGTGGAAATCACACTGCTAACTACAGAGGTTGTTCAGTTTTTTCCATGGTAAGGAAAACCACTCAAAAATTCAATACTCCCGCTAAGCACCCGCAATATCGAGCAAATGCTCATTAGCCTCAGTTAGCCCAACCAACAACCCAACATGTTTCATACGCAGATATGTTTAAAACCAAACATAAAGCGACACCGACAAAAAATCCTACTCTAAATTTGCACCCAGGACCTAAAGAACAACCATCATCTGGTCACTATAATCGTCTCGATATTGCACTAGACACCCTTCTAGAAAAAACAATCGAAGAATTAAAGGATAAAAACATAGAAATTAAATTATTAACAAAATATGTGGATGACTTATTTGCTCTTATAAAGAGAAAGGACGAGGAAAATATAATAAAGTTATTCAACAACTACCACAGCCAACTTAAATTTACAATTGAGAAACTGGAAGGAAATGCGTTTAAAATCATTAGGCAAAAAAAAAAGACAATTTAACAGACTGGTACATGAAACCAATAGCTTCAGAAAGAGCAATTAATTATAATTCAACACAACCATTTAGATAAAAGGTAAATACCATCTTTAACTTAATTAATAAAGTTTTAACACTAAGCCACGAAAAATATAAAACAAAAAATATAAAAACAATTAAAGTATTGAAAAACAACAATTACCCGCTAAACATAATTAACAATTTATTATGCAGATCAATTAACTACACTACGAAAATAAATTACCCTAAAAAAACAACATCTGGCAACACTAAATATCTAAGCTTATCATATATATCAAAACTTACTGAGAATACTCAACTAACTGACTAACCTAAACAAGGGCGTAACGACGTCCAGCGCCTAGCTTTTAACAAACCTAAATAAGAGCGCAAAGTTTTGTAAGAAACAGTAACGTTAACATATTTTGTTTAGTAAAATCGCATAAATTTAATCGCAAAAGAGAGATAAAATCGATAGATAAAGTAGAAAATAGCTAAAATCGCACCACTCTTACACAAAAAAAAAAACAATTACATTTTGTTTGAATCCAACTTCACTACCTAACGCTCTGTCAAAATTGGATCTTCCAATTGCAAAGCGTTGACGCCGCGCTATTTAGGTTTGCTTCATACATTTTGTACGTACATGAGAATTTTTGACAGTTATTTTACGCCTTAAGCCCTTGTTTAGGTTGAGCAGTAAGAGAAATAATAAATGAACAAGGAATTACATTTGCACACAAGTCAAACAAAACAACAAGCACACTATATACAAATCTAAAAACCAAAATAAACTAAACGGATCAAAGTAATGTTGTGTATGAAGTAAAATGTAATGGGAAAATAAACGAAAACAGCAATCAGGTTTACATCGGGACAACAAAAAGAAATTTAAAAGTAAGGATAGCTAAACATGACACAGATATTAAAAAAGGGCGACAATCTACTGCATCAGCACAGCACTGTTTAGATCATTCGCACACAGTAGATCTAGACAATGTAAATATAATACATATGTAAAGAAAGGAAACATAATAAACGCTATACTTTGCAATCGTTAAGCATACAGCAGAGAATATACATACATAGCAAGCAACAGCAAAACAGACAAAGACAACACTTATGAAGCCTACAGTATTATTTTAATTTAAACTTTAGTGTAATTCCAACTGTGATATATTACATTGAGTAACAATTTAGCTGTGATATTTTATTAAGTTTATTAGTTGTGATATTTTATTAAGTTTTTATTATTTCTGCAATTATGTATTTTTTTAAGTTATATGTTTTATGTCGTCCTGTTTTGTAACGCGTTAAACTGTAATTTTCAAATTTAAGTGTAGAACTGACGAAAAGATAAAATGTAATAGTTGAATTGTGATTTTGATGTTTTATTTCAATTTTGTTATTATATTAAAACTTTTCTCTTATTCAATGTTACCAGATTTCAATAAAAAATTATCCCCGGAGATGTCAGAAAATCCCAACGAAACGTCGCACTGTGGTCAATATTTTGAGATAGCGGCAAAAACTCCTTTTGGTTTTTGTTCTCCGATTTTAGACTCATATGAAGTAGACAGTAGTAAACCTCGGAAGCAAAAAATTAGTACTCTATTTCAACTATTTCACTGAGAACAGGGTGGTCCAAAATGGGCTTTTTCAGAATTTAGTAAATTTATGATATTTTTAGTTAATTTTTAAAGTTTAAATGATTATAACTTTTTTTCAAGATTTTTGGACGAATTAAATTTTGGGTTGTAACTTAACTTATTTCCTATTACTGGTAAAAAAAATTGAAGCTCTACTGTTTTCAGAACAATTTAAATATTTTTTTTAAAAAAGGTAAAATTTCTCGGAAATTTCCTACTTCATAGAGCACAACTCCTGTGAGTCAAGCTGAGTCAAAACACAAATTTACTATTTTGTAGTCCTAACTCTCCCCTATATATACATGTCCATGCATCGGGACTGCACTTTTTGAGCTACAGCAATTTTTCTGACCCAAGGTAAGATATTCGGTACAAATACACGTCATATTTTTTGAGAAGTTATTTGTATGTGAAAGTGGCTATTATGCATATATTTTGATGAAATTGTACAAGAGTTCTTATTGACCCAAAAAATAATTCTGTTGAAATTAGGAGAAGTTGGCCCATATTTGGACCTAGTCCACATATAAGGGTGTATCAAAATTTTGACAAAAATGACAATAGAACTCTCAAATTATTTGGTATCTGGCAATTCATTTGGAAAAGGTAAAAAATGATTTTATTGCCATCTAATATTACATAACTTAAATACCTGAAAATTGCAAATAAATTTAAAACCAATGGAAATAACTGGTAAAACCAAGTACCTGTTATATTATGTTTCAAAGAGGTAAAAAAGATCATGTTGAAACTTCGAGCAATAGTATATTAATCCATGCATTCATTTTTTTTCTTCATTATTGTTTAAACAATGGCTAAATTCAGTTATAGTGTTCTATCTGATATATATTTTGAACGGAAAGATGAAAACGACATTATTTTACATATAATGAATAATCCATTCTTCAAAATATAAAACTAGAAATTAAAATTCATAACTTAAAAATAAAAAACTTTTTAAATACTTTAAGAAAACGGTACAATCAATGTTCCAGAAAGAAGAAATTGTTTTACTCATGCAACCAAGAATGGCTAAGAAATAAACTTATTTTTAAAAAGCCATCAAACTGGAAAAGGTGGTCGACCAGCAAAGCCAATTGATAATTGTAGTGAAAGATCACGAAGATGCAAGCTTAAACAAATCAATGAAGAAGTTTCTTGTAGCATCATAAAGGATTCATTTCTGCATCAAATTCAACCATCGAAAACTAAAAAGAGTAAAATTGCTATCATTGAAAAAATAGTGGAAGCAAGCCCCAGACGCACAAAAAGGATTTTAGAAAGTATGCCGACACCAACTGAAGAAAATAAATTTACTCCAGAAGAAGCATTTGCACTATTTTTGGATTTGAAAATGACTAAAAACCAATATACAGAATTGCGGAAGCGAACCAATAAAAAAAAATTGTGGAATTTTTTTCATCATATCGATATATAGTTTCTGCCAAAAAAGATTGCTTACCTTCACCAACTGCTATTAGTGTAACTGCAAGTTCAGCAGAAATAAAATTGCAGGATCTTCTTGAACACACTGCAGAACGATTATTAAAGACATTTGATGCTGACTATTTAAAGAAGTTTAAAAATTGCAGCATGACTTTAATTTCTAAATGGGGATGTGATGGGTCCTCTGGCCAGAAACAATACAAAATGCGGAAAATCCATCAGATGCCAATTTATTCATGGACGTAACACCTAAGCACGCATTGTGCATTGTGTTCATTCGACTATTAAAAAAAGAATAAGGCACATTTATTTTTAAACCTTTAAAGTAATACCATGTTAAACACGTAAAAAAAGAAGGTAACTTATGTTGAGATCATAAAAAACTAAAACAATGTGGAGTTTTAACTAAAAACAACAAAATAATTATATGTGTAACTTATGTTGAGCTGCAAACGTTAATAAGAAAAATGGTGGTTAATACTTATCGATACAAAGTCAAAAGAGCAACAATACAGTCAGGCAACAAAGTCTGTATGCAAACGATATTGGCAAAACGATTGAAAATATATGCATATCTATAAAATGAAAATAATAGAACCTATGAAGATGAAAACGTAATAATTTAATGTAAAAATTAAATTAATTAAAATTACATGTCATTTCATTTAGTTTATTTTTATTCCGATTGCTGACAAAATATGTTGCCTCACTGCATATTTGATGCTGCACTTACCTTGTAGCTTTTTTTGGTAATTTAAAACAAGTTCATAAATATCAGTCTTGAAATTGTTTGCCATTTGTGGCTTTTCTGTTGCCCATAGACGACCATTGGATGCTACAAAGTCGCCTACATCACTCCAAACATCACTTTTGGTACATTCAGCCATAGTCTGTAATGCATGTTTAACCACTTTGGAGTATTCGTCCTCGTTTTCCACGGCACAACGCTTTACTGCTGCTCTCCGCACTGTTGGCTGTGAGTCGTCCAAATCTGAGGAGGCTTCTGCACCATGCGGCGAACCAGGCGAAGATAATAGAGAATCCTAAGTTTTTAAGGACACAATTATTTAGGTAATACCTTCTAAACCATTTATACACATACATTTGGAAAGTTTGATGTTGTAGACGCTTGAGTTTGTAATGTTGGCTCCAAAAACTTAAGACTATTGTACAATGGGTTTGTTGGTGTTGTTTTTCCAGCAGCTTGTCCACTCTCTGTCTGCCCCATTTTGTTAAACAACGCCTAAAAAATTATTCTAAGTAAATAATAAATTGTTTATTTTACATGAACTTACTCGGAAAGAGCACCGAAGGCTATTCCATTTCGTTGCCACTTCGGATCGTGGCATTTTTAATACATCCGCTTCTTGCCATAGTGCCTCTCGTAAATTTCTGTCCCGATATTCTTTAGACAGGAAATTCCATGTACCTTCCCTAGCTTCTACCTCTTGAATTAGACTCGCTGTTTGCTCACTTGACCATTTTTCTTTAAGTTGCCGTACGGACTTTTTATGATCGTTTTGGCTCTGACACACAAAATTTCAAGTCATTTAATATATTGCTCAACTAAAAAACACGTTTAAAACTATAAATAAAGAACACGGTAGGGAGGTTTAAGACCACGAGGATGTACCATTTTTATTCCTCTTTTATTGTTGTGTTTTCTTGTTTTGGCAATTTAAAACTCGGAATTTTTATTTATTGTATCTTCAATATAATTGAACTATCAATAATTACTCATATCTTAAGTCTAAAAATATAATTATACTTGTTAAGTCCAACCAGTGCAACGTGATAAACTATAAATAATTGCAAATCACCTTATAATTCACTCGTACTATATAAAAAGGTTTAAACAATTGGCGTAAGAAGACTTTCTTTACCTTCAATAGCTTTGATCTCTCTTAAACTAATCAGTTGCTTTGAAAAAGTCGTATATACCACAAAAACTTAAAGTCACAAAAACTTAAAGTCATTTGTGACAGTCTATAGTGTCAACTGTCACAAAATAAATAGTTATAATTAATAATTGAAATAAAATCATCCTTAAAAATACACAAGAAAAATATTCATTAAGACAATGACTGAATAATTTTAGTCAATAAAACTAAAGCTTTTAAAATCATTTATAAACCAACCACACTAAAAGGCATCAATTCCAAAACGTAGTGAAAATAAATAAAAAACATAATTAAAAAAAAAACTCAACAGCAACATCACGAGAAGAATAAAAAATTTGTTGGTTTTTTAAGTTTTTTTTCTGTATATTTTCGTTGTTTCGACATTTTTATTATACATTAATTATCCCTAAAATAACATCAATAATAAAAATTTAAGAGTTTGATATCTTGTTTTCAAAAACATGAGAACGGCTTTCAAAACAAATAAAATAAAATAAAAAAGCAAAATAATAAATATATGTATATTTCATTGGGGGTGCAATATGAAAATTAGATTTTGTCACGCCCCTCCGCCCGCAGACAGTGTAACCCGCCTGAATATTCTAAAGATTCCCTGAAAATTTCGTCAAAATCGGTCTAGCCATTTTGGAGTCCATACGTTACATACATACACACATCCTGTTTTATATATATAGAAGAAGATAGATAGATAGATGAGTGATAGCAATAACTTACCGCAAGAGTTTCACAAGTTTCGATTTGACGGCTCAGTTTTCTAGTTGCCAATCTTGGCCCAGTGCTAGTTGATTTATCCAAAGCTTCAAACAAATGCCGAAACGGAAGCTAGTTGAAGTGTAGAAGGCAAACGAACCAATGCAACGGTCTTTTTAACAGCAATTCGAATCGTCGTATAATTCCAACGTGTGGACCAGTGTTTGTTGGCTCACCGTCAGTGCATATGCCAATTAATGCATCCAGTGATATATTTTTATCGTTGAAAAAATCATTTAATTTGGTTGTTTTGTATTCAGCGGTTTCATGTTCCAGTCTTACGTAACTAATCAATTCAGAATTCGGTTCTCTCAAAGTAGCAAGATGAGGTTCTTTTACCAACTTAGTATGATACTTCTCACCAATTTTATCTCTCGTTAAAGTATCATCTTTTCTGCCATAGAATAAAAACGCTAACAAATTGGCATCATCATTGGCGCAGCACTTCTTGTCTGCATTTCTCTTTTTCTCTGCGAACTTTCGATTCATCCATGATGAGAGGTTTGGCATGCTTATCTTTCATTTTTAAATCTTGGAAAAGAGCGGTTCCTGATGCTACTCTGTCACATATCAAGGCAATGTTAAAACAATCGTATCTTTCTGTGTATTGTGAAATTGTGCTTGTATCCATATCTTCTTGAACCGATCGCGGTGCGTATGTTAAATCATCGGGATCTTCGTATATTGGCATTGATGACATAGACGTAACTCCTTACTCTTCAATTTCCATTATAAATGCAGCCACTGTCAGTCTTCTCTGATTATGTTGATCGTGCATAAACTCTTTGTGGCGTTTTGGAACCATTATTTCCATACCAAGTGTTTCCCAAATTCCAATCAACTTAGTTTGTACTTGAATAGTGAATGATTTATAGGAAAGCTTTTTTTGGTCTGTTTTAGCACGTTCGCTCAAGTAACAATAATATCTCAAGATATCCAAATGGGTTGGTAAATTAAGATCAGTCAAATCAGTAGACACACCAAAAACAGTAACATCATGCTTGGGTATAGGACTCATTGGGTTTTCCATAGTTGTTGTGGCTGGATCTTGCGGTGTACAGGCTGGTGGATTCATTGTAATAGGATGATAAATGGATTTTTAAAATAGTACCAACAAGTTTATGTTTTATACTTACGACACTTTACCCCCTGCGATGGGTGTTCACCTTGAGTCTTCAGACACGGTGCAGGGGCTTAAACATCAAGTTGATGTGAACTAAGAACCACCCACCCATAGCTCGCGGCGTCTGTACTCCAGGTTAGGGGCGGCCGTGGGCAAACTTCTCCTTCTGGTCGACTTGGTCGGTCAATACCGCTCTGGTAGCGTCTGTTCCCTAGGTTAAGGGCGGCTACTGGAGACTTTATTCGTCCGTCTTTTTGTCGGTCCGTGGGGGTTTTTATTAAATCCAAGATGTGTCTGACTCATAGTGAGCGGCATCTTGGTCTGCGTCTGTCTCCAGTGGAGCGGCAGTTTTTCACTACACCTCTGGTGGAGGTATAAACCAAGACCGACAATTCAGTCTAAGCACGGACGAGTCTGACCACTTGGCGGGACTCGAAGGGTTACACCTCTACGAGACCGATGAGGAGGACCTTAGCATGGTCACCTCCGTATCGCCAATTGCGAAAACGGACGGAAAACCGGAGGCCCATGGCCCTGAAAAGGGTGACAAGGAAAAAGACGACTCGGACAGGACCGGACAGGACGAACGAAAAAGGCTAGCTGGCTACAAACGTTCTCTTAGGTACTTAAGGTCACTGGAATCTCGCGATCCAGCGTCCTTAACTACTCGGGAGAAGAGTTTGAAGCGGAAGCACACCTACCACGTTCGGAAGTATGAGGCTATGCTTAATACAACCGTCGTGGAGGTCAAGCCTAACAGGACGGATAGTAACCAGAATAAGCATGCGAAGAAGGTAATAACCGTGCCCCATGCTACTCCTGGACCGAACACGATCGTCACCTCCGCGATTCTGGATGAACGCCCTTCTACTTCTAGAGGGGCCTCAGCTGGATCAAGGAAGGGCGATGACCAATGCGGTAAAGCGAAGTCTGCTAGCAAAGGCTCCAAGATGCTGGCTGCACAAACCTCTAAAGGTCAAGCACCAGTCTGAAAGGGCCCCGCAAACAGACCTAGCGGTAAACGGCAAAGGTCGGGTGAAACGCAGGTACCTGACGGTAAGCGGTTGAAGCCTTCAACTAGCTTAACGTTAGCTCCTGAGTTACAAGTAGCCATTATTGATCGTAACCACCCCGGTGGTAAGATTACTAATGAAAGATGGCTGCTCTTAGAAGGAAAGATCCTACGCAGATTGGTCGATGAACTCGCTCATAATGACGACGACTCGTTCACTGCGTTTGACGGCGCTAAGTGCTCAAAGGGCGTCAAGATCATCGGATGCGGTAATGAAAAGGCCTTAGGCTTCCTCAAAGACTGCATCCGTGATGTTGGCGAACTATGGCCATGTGTAAAAATAGAAATCGTCGCCTTGGACCAGGTTCCGTTTCAGGCGACAGTGAAGGTATGGGTTCCTCCTCCTATTTTGGAGGATGAGGCCATCCTTACACTGATCAAGCGTCAGAATAAGAGCCTTGGCACCGAGAGCTGGACGATTGAAAGAGGACGCGGAAGGGACAAAGGGGAAGGAAAAGATCTCTGGATCAAAATCGATTCAGAATCCCTCCGTCTCCTACGTCCCTCCAAAGGCGTCATCAAATATGGGCTTAATCAGCTTCGGCTAATTCTGCCCGCAGAGAAACGCGATGGCAATTCCGAGCGGCATGAAGGTGGTACAGATTAATCTGCATCACTCCGAGGCAGCATCGGACGACCTGCTGCGTTTCATGGACCTGCTGCGTTTCAAGGTTCGCGGCGTCCGGTCGCGAAAATATATGCTCTTCTCTCCAACCCAAGAAGGTAAGATAAGAAGCTGCATTTTAGTTAGGATGGATGTTAACATGTTTCTTTTATCTAATTTCAGTGCGTGTGATCTGACGGTAGCAGCGTTCGAACGCAAGGGTCTCCCGACGGTGATCCTGGCATCAGCGTATCTACCATATGATGAAGATGATCCGCCTCCACGTGCCGTACGCAACCTGATTCATTGGTGCGATACAAGGGGCCACGATCTCATCCTAGGATGTGATGCGAATGCCCATCATACTCTGTGGGGGAGCACGGACATTAACACTCGAGGTGAGAACCTATTAGATTATCTTCTATCTACTAATCTTAAGATATGCAATAGAGGTAATAGACCAACGTTTTTCAATAGGATCAGGGAACAGGTCATTGATGTAACATTGGTAAGCGATAGGGACTCAGGGTGGGTTCGGCTTGACTGTTCTTTCTCTGATCACAATAGAATTGTTTTTAGGGTGCAACTTACCCTCGATGTAAGTAAACCCTTCAGGAATCCTAGGAACACGGATTGGGGGAAGTTCAGAAAGCTCGTTGAACTTATGCCACCTCCTACTGAGGGAATGTTGGCAGGCACACGAGAGCTGGATGACTCCACATCCTTTCTATCTAGGACACTAATTAAAGCTTTTCACTCATCATGCACTGAACGGCATCCGTCTAAGAGACTTCACAGGCCATGGTGGACTCCAGGGCTCAGGCAGTTACGCACTGAATGTAGGAGACTTTTCAATAAAGCGAAGCGGGACAAAGGACCCTCTGATTGGGCCGAATACCGCCGGAGTTTCAATAACTTCAAAAAGGAGACCAGAAGAGCGAAGCGAGAAACTTGGCAGCGCTTTTGTGGAGACTTGGAAAGTACCACTGAGGCGTCCCGTCTAAGAAAGGTGCTCTCTAAGGATCCCGGCATGCCGGGATTCTTAACTAAGCCAGACGGAAACTTCACTGAAAGCAGTGTTGAAACCTTGAATCTACTAATGGAAACTCATTTCCCGGACTGTAAGGATGTCGAAGAAGAGCCGCTTTCTTTTGCGGCTATCTTCTCATCAGCTGTCCATATTAGTGGTTTAGTGGATTCCATTGTAGATGAAGCTAGGGTAGCGTGGGCTGTGAGTTCTTTTAAGCCCTATAAATCCGCAGGGCCGGACGGCATTTTCCCAGCGTTACTACAGCAATCGATAAAGGTTATCATGCCGTGGCTGATTTCCATTTTTAGGGGCAGCCAGTTGTATGGGTATATCCCCAAAGAATGGAAAGAGGTTACTGTGGTTTTCATTCCTAAGGCTGGAAGAATAAACCATGGAACTGCAAAGGACTACAGGCCAATAAGTCTGTCATCGTTTTTATTGAAAACACTGGAGAGACTGGTGGACGTGTATGTCAAAGGTCTTCTATCGTCAAGTAATTTCTGCAGGGCACAACACTCATACCTAAAGGGAAGGTCGGTGGAAACGGCACTGCATGATGTAGTCGGTACAATAGAGGATACACTGGAGAGGAAGGAGTATGTGCTAGCAGCCTTTTTGGATATAGAGGGCGCTTTCAACAATCTAAATATATCCTCGATACTGGACGCCCTACAATATGTGGGGGCTGAACAGAAAATTATAAAGTGGACGGAGAATATGCTTCGAAGTAGAAGCATTATCTCCAGTCTTGGCCCTAGCACGATGAGGAAAGTTGTGACAAGGGGAACACCGCAGGGGGGAGTCATGTCCCCACTCCTTTGGAACCTTGTTGTAAATAAAATCCTCTTCAGACTAGGCAACGGAGGTGTTAAGGTGGTCGCGTATGCAGATGACGTTGTAATCCTTATCAGGGGTAAATTTTTATCCACGATAAGTGACCTTATGGAATCGGCATTAGGCCAACTACTCGCTTGGGCGAAGGACAACGGTCTGGGCCTAAACCCTGGAAAGACCGAACTTGTTCTCTTCACCAGAAGATATAAAATTCCGGAATTTAGACTCCCAAAAATGGGTAGCATTACTCTGGAATTATCAAAAGAAGCGAAGTACCTCGGCGTCATCCTAGACTCAAAGCTCTCGTGGAAACGTAATGCTGAGAGCAGGATGAATAAGGCCCTATGTGCATTTTACGCATGCAAAAGGACCTTTGGCAGGAGATGGGGCCTAAAACCGTACATGGTACACTGGATGTACACGGCAGTGATTAGGCCCATCCTCACCTATGGAGCACTCGTCTGGTGGAGAGTGGTGGACACTAAAGTTCACCTCTCTCTTCTGGATAAGGTCCAAAGGTTAGCGAGTCTCTCCATTACTGGTGTGATGAGGTCAACTCCACAGGCCAGTTTGGGGACAATGCTGGATCTGACCCCTCTAGATGTCTATATCGAATTAAGGCGTTGTCGTGTTGGACATGGCACCATCCTACGACAGGTGGGTGGCAATATCTTGAGGGAGCAGACTGATTACTTAACCCCTGTTATGGACCTCGACAAATCGTTTGTCGTGAAAATTCCTACCAGGGATGAATGGAAGGAGAACTCTGTAATTCGGAACAATGCGGTTTCAATATTTACGGATGGCTCCAAGATAGACACGGGGACCGGATCGGGGATCTTCTCTGAGGATCTTGATCTTTCAATTTCACTTAGGCTTCCCGATACATGCACCGTGTTCCAGGCTGAAATATATGCCATATCGGTAGGGGCAAGGAAAATTGAGGAACTTGCGATGGAGGCGTCGACTATCGATATTTTCGTAGATAGTCTAGCCGCCATTAAGGCCCTTAATTTAAAAGTAGTGAAATCTAAATGTGTGTTAGCTTGCATACAATCTCTAGCCCTACTTGAACGACATCGTATAAGGATAGTGTGGGTTCCAGGACATGAGGGCATTCGTGGAAACGAGATGGCCGATCAATGTGAGAGGAACGGTTCGAATCTGGATGTGACGGTTGCCCAAGGGGAAATCAATATCCCATTGGCCGAAATGTCTAACATACTGGGAGAATGGTCGCTGAAGGAAACGGCTCGCATGTGGTCTATACTAACCACTTGCAGATTATCTAGAATCCTTTGGCCCTCAATTGATAAAAAAAGGACAAAGGCACTACTGATCCTCGAGAAAAGCTCGTTAGCACTGTTCTGGGTTCAAGATTCTTTCTGGGTCAAAGATTCTTCCAGGACCTGGACTGTCTCAGGGATGTGACACTGAGTAGCCTATTAGGCTTTGTGAAAAGCTCCGGGTGGTTTACAAGAACCACCGGTATCGGAGTTCTTTAGGGAATGGTGGGGGTTGACGATCGTTGGGGCATCACAATGGGCCTTATTGGCCTCCGAGTGAACTCGCGTTTTTGCGGGCGGCCCGTTTAACCTAACCTAACCTAGGACACTTTACACTTTGACTGTTAAAATTCAACTATGTCTGCCGACGTTGATGTGTGCAGCTTATATGCTCTTAAGCCGAATGGCCACACATCAACAGAGTGCTTTAAACAGGGTTTTTGTGATTGTGAAACTCTCACGGACTGCTTGACGAAAAATCAAAAAGATTTAGATTTTCGGTATCTGTTCGGTTTATATGCAGTTAAAAAAAAAGAAAATGAAGAATTACAGCAGCAAATTCTTTTTATATTTGTATCACAGATTGGGTTGCGGTACCTACTTGCCACTTTAAGTCATCAACCTTTTGAAATAAACATCAATATTTACAAGATTTTTTCTTGTAAAGTTCCAAAAATGGTGATTTTTGAAATGTTTGTATGGGGTACCCCCAGGGGTGGTTCCAGGGGGTGTGCCACTGGCATGGGTGGGTCGGCCCTCCAAAGTTAGTGGGGGTCCGTACAACATTTGGACTCTATTGGGGCACTCTAAATGGGTCAAAGTGGGATTTTTAAAAATTTGGTCATTCGGGACAAAAGTCGGGAAATCAAAATTCTAGTTGTAGACGCCAGGTTTAACGTCGTCGACCTTTTCGGTGGCTACCTTAGGGATTCCACTCTATTTCGTTTATCGCAGTGTCGGCTTGGGGTCTTTGCAAGGCATGTACGATCCAACACTATTTCCGTTTTAGTATTTTCGACTCAATAGGGGTTTGTTCGCTTATTAGAGATAATGTTTGGCCAGAAAATTTTATGAATTCGCCGGACGCAACGGTTGATGAATCTTTGCAAGGTTTGAATGTCGCACTGGTTTGAATTCCAGGATTCACATCCACAAAGCGCGACAGATTCACGCAGCTATTAAAGATGATAACTTTGGTGCGCTCCGACTTGTTTCGGCTTTATTGATACGATTTAAAACGTCCTCTCTCGAGCCTCCATTCCATGTGACAATGCTGCTTAGGTAACAGAAAGATTGGACATCTTCAATTTGTTGTTGTTGCAAGATGAATTGTTGTGAGTTGCTGGTATTTATTCTCATTGCCTTGTTTTTTGGGATGTTAATTCTAAGACCACAACATGCAGCTTCGGCTTCAATTTCTTTCCGTTTCAATCGCTATCCTGTCATATTTCGGACGCCTCGTAGGTAGGCTTGCCATTTCTATTTTGAGAAAAAGAGGACGCCAGTATTAAAAATGTAGGACATTTGCTCGAAAAGAGAGGACACTTTTTAAACAACCTAATTTTCATACAATTAATGACAACATAAAAAATAACAACCAAAATTTGTTTTTACAAAAAAACTTTATTTACAAAAATAAAAACTTAACAAAACACAACAAATCATTCTGATTTAATGGTACAAAACAAAAACTTAATAACAAAAAAGAAAAACAAAATTCATTGCATAAATTATCGGCATTGTACATTTTCAAACATTTTTAATACGAAGTGTCAAAAGTTTCACGTATATTTTTCAACACTTCCAATTTGAGCCAATATATTACCGTTGCATCTCTTCAAATATTTGTAAAACTCTTGGCAATTCATATTAAAATTATATTTGACTCTAATAATATCGGATATAGTGTCTGTATTTAATTTATTTCTTCCTGGCGTCCACTACGCCTTGATCAGAGAAAATATACGTTCTACGTTGGCATTATGTGCTGGTAAACAAAAATAAAATTCAACAAGTTTTTTCAGTTGATGGCAAACATGTTATCAGCAGTGTCTAATAAATTTAAGTTTTTTACATAATTTTTCAGGACAAGAAGTTCATTAAATAAATGTTCATCATTTAAATCAATGTTAAACTTTTGTATAAACTCAACAGATTTTTGTACATCAGTCCAATTAAAATTCTGCAAATTTTCAAAACATAAGCAGTCAAATACTTCCGAATCCTTGAGAGGTAATGTCTATGATTCAATATAGTTCTTAATATTGTTATAAAATGTTTTAGTCTCTTCCATCAGAATATCTTTTTGTTCATTAGTCACAATTAGTTAGTCACATTTCTTTAACCTTTATTGGAATAAAATTATGTTCTATTCTTTCATTTAAATTTTCTGGTATTTCCTTTAAAATTTTCTTTACTTCAAGCAAGGAAATATCACCCTTTCAATCTTCTTAATATTTTTTTGAATTATATTCATCAAGGAATGTATTAGAAACAAATATGCCTCGCTTATATTATTTAAAAAAAAACATTTTATAACCTTAGGTGTGCCTTCTAGCTCCAAAAAATAGTTCTTCAAGGGCTCAAATAATTTAAGTATTCGCTCAATAGCGGGATATAAACTAAGCCATCTTGTTCTACTATGATAAAGTAGCTTTGCATATTCTACTTCTGACTATTCACAAAATTCTTTCAATGTTTCCATTCTGACAGTGTAAGTAGAAAAATGATTGTAAATTTTCATTTTTTTTTTTCATAATTTATTTATTGTATCTTCAATATTTTTGAACTAACAATAATTACTCGTATCTTAAGTCTAAAATAAAATATTCTTTTAAGTCCAGCCAGTGCTAGACAAAATTAATGTTTGTTTCACGAATTTTGCAATCATTTGCGGGTCATCCCTCTAATGTACGGCCAAGAAAAGCAGTATCTCTTCTTTTTAGTCGAATATAACCAGGTTTATTCAGCATGTTACGCGCCAAAGGGTTTGGATGAGATTCAAGCCTCTTTAGATATGTGACTGCATGTTTCGCTATTTCTGCTTTAACTGATGGCATGTTTAGGTCTTTGTGGATGTTCGAATTTTTTATATACCAGGGAGCAGATGTAATAATACGTAAAATCTTATTTTGGCGCCTTTGAATTTTTTCTACATTGCTAGCTGAGGCAGTGCCCCATGAGCTTTTAAATTTTCATAACAATAGATTCCACATCTATGGACAATGTGTCAAAACCCTTGTGAACTGCATTATTAATTATATGGGCTGGACAACCAACACCAATTATTTTTTTATGCAAAGCATTTGTTAATTTTGCGAATACATTATTTTGGCCGTATCTGTGCATGCCACCAAAATTGGTATTGCAATTATAAAAGCAACACATTTTGATTTTAAGCAATATTCTTCCAATTTCTTAAGAATAGTTCCCGCTATAGTCTCTGATGTTTCATTTTTAATTGATAATACATCCAATATCTTTGTTTGGATTCCATTGTTTTGTGCATCGAAGTATTGAGCAACTATTAGCAATAGCTTAGTAGCACCGAAATTACTCGTGTCGGATGATATACTCACAAAATGAATTTCTTCCATGTTTTTCGTTATCATTTTCATTGAAAGGGGCACCAAAACCTTTTTAACTATTGCTGTGGCCTTAGTACGGTTGCAAGATATATTTTTAGCTATCTGAGAATCATGAAAAAGTAATTTATTTAATTCAATTGTGCAGTCCAAAGATAAAAAAGATATGTTATGAACAATGGTGTGATAGGCAATGCAACCCTCAATGACTCGAAGTTCATTGTCGACCATAATTTTTGGAAAAACTTTGTCGATTTTCGTGGAACAATATTGGCTGGAAAATCCCTTTTTATGTTTTTGTGTCTCCAAATGATTATAGATGTCTTGTACTCCTTTATTTGCAATCGAAATTGTAGAATTGAAACGTGTGCATTTCACTATCCAGTCTTCAATCCCCCTTTTCATAAAGGAAAATTTCTTTTTTAGCTCCTCGTTAAAAGTGCACTTGTGTATAAGATTAATCAATTTTTATGCTTTAATTTCTGTTCAAAACTTACATCAATTTTTGGAAAACAAACTTTATGAAAAACACACAAGCTGACAAGCAGGGATCTTTGTCGACTATTATAACCGGCGCACAGTGGTCAATTTCGCGAGATAGCGGTCAAAACTCTATAACTTTTGACCGGATTGGTATTTTTTTACGCAATTTGTTTTGTTCAATAGGAGGGACTTTAAGCTTCAATTTGCGTGTTCAAACGTAAAAATCGACTGATAGGAACGTAAGTAATGTGGAGTTAAAAATGCATTTTAATTTTTTGTTGAGTTTCCATGTAAAAGTTGAATATTTTGACATTTTAAATAGGTATTTTTTATAATTTCTTATTTTCTTCAATCGTATTTTACAACCAATACTTATTTATTATTCCTAAACTTAATTTTGGTCAGAAAATGCCAACATTTGGCCCCTGACATTTATTTAGTCTCAATATTCACAGGGGCCAAAAGTTGGTTTTTTTGGAAGAAAGCTAATTCTTGTGAGGATTAAACTGAAAAATAACACTGCAATTCCCAACAATATCAATACCATTTGCATATACATATTATGTACAGAACACAACATCGATAAAATTTTAAGAAAACTTTTACTATTAATTTAAAGTGCACATATATTTTATTTAAATGTATTAATAAAAATTTATACTAAAATTAGAAACAAATTATAATCTTTAAACTAGTATTAATTAAACAATATTAGTAAAAATTTCTTCCAAATAGCTTTGATTTTCATTTTGCAATAGTTGTTTAGCTTCTTCATCTAACTCTAATGAGGTTGATTTCCATTTTTGTCGAATACTGGACATATATGGGTCTGATGTGCACAACAAAATATTAATAAGATCTTCATTAGTACAATATCTGTAAATTTTTCTTGTATTATGCTCGCGAAAGAATCTGTAGTCTTTGTTCCTTTTTTCTTGCGCTTCTTCTGAGAGATCTCCAATTGGAAGCATATTGTGCTGAATTATTTGTTCCCCATGGAACAAAATTTTGTGAACTGTGGTTGGCATATGTCTCCAAGAATATTTTTGGTTATAAAGGGTTGCTGTCTCATTAGCATACTGACCAAATTTTTTTGCATCTATCTTTTTGCTACATGCTATGATTTGGAATCGTCGTATTAAATCATAATCTACTCCAGTTATAGAAGCTGCAGTTTCTGGATCGGAAAAAAATCTCCTTGCTGTGTTTCCATCATTAGAATTTCCTTCTCCTTGCTTTGGCTGGTCAATTATAAGGCCAATCTCACGGTATTTTTCTTGAATATCTTTTTTTTGCTTTCTTTTTTCCAAATTTTCTTTGTTGTTTCTCACTGTTTCGCCTAACGGGCCAAATTCCAAATCGTATCCCAATTTAAGAATATGCTCCATAAAAGGAATTCTAGCATGAAGAGGTCACATTCCAAATTCATATGCTTCATTAAAACTATCGTCTTGTGTTGGTGGTTGGCTAAATTGACTTGATGTTTTTTGGCATATGGTGCAGCTTGACGAAGACTTTGTTTGGGTTAAAGCTTGTGCAACTTTTCCATCGATCATTGTAAGTGACATTTTAAAGTTAACTTCGATGCATTGGTCATTAAATTCAAATATCACTGGTTGAAGTTCTTTAATTTCATCTGTTATTTTGCCAACTTCTTCAGTTATGACATCTTTAGTTTCTTTTTTGTAAGCAAACTTTATTGGTCTACAAAATTTTGTTGACGAGGGAATTTCATTCTTCCATACATCTATCTCTGCAGCTCTACTAGTTGACGGCTCTGAACCAATATAAGTTTTTGTTAAACGTAATGGAACGAAAGAAATCATGAATAAATTGGCATCTGATGAATTTTCCGCATTACATTGTTTGTATTGTTTCTGGCCAGAGGACCCATCACATCCCCATTTAGAATTTAAAGTCATCCTGCAATTTTTAATCTTCTTTAAATAGTCAGCATCAAAGGTCTTTATTAATCGTTCTGCAGTGTGTTCAAGAAGATCCTGCAATTTTATTTCTGCTGAACTTGAAGTTACACTAATAGCAGTTGGTGAAGGTAAGCAATCTTTTTTGGCAGAAACTATATATCGATATGATGGAAAAATTCCACAATTTTTTTCATTGGTTCGCTTCCGCAATTCTGTATATTGGTTTTTAGTCATTTTCAAATCCAAAAATAGTGCAAATGCTTCTTCTGGAGTAAATTTATTTTCTTCAGTTGGTGTCGGCATACTTTCTAAAATCCTTTTTGTGCGTCTGGGGCTTGCTTCCACTATTTTTTCAATGATAGCAATTTTACTCTTTTTAGTTTTCGATGGTTGAATTTTATGCAGAAATGAATCCTTTATGATGCTACAAGAAACTTCTTCATTGATATGTTTAAGCTTGCGTCTTCGTGATCTTTCACTACAATTATCAATTGGCTTTGCTGGTCGACCACATTTTCCAGTTTCCGTGGTAGTTACTGATGGCTTTTTAAAAATAAGTTTATTTCTTAGCCATTCTTGGTTGTTTCTGGAACATTAATTGTACCGATTTCTTAAAGTATTTAAAAAGTTTTTTATATTTAAGTTATGAATTTTAATTTCTTGTTTGTCGCATATTTCGAAGAATGGATTATTCATTATATGTAAAATAATGTCATAATTCATTATATGTAAAATAAGATGAAAATCTTTCCGTTCAAAATATATATCAGATAGAACACTATAACTGAATTTAGCCATTGTTTAAACAATAATCAAGAAAAAATGAATGCATGGATTAATATACTATTGCTCGAATTTTCAACATAATCTTTTTTACCTCTTTGAAACATAATATAACAGGTCCTTGGTTTTACCAGTTATTTCCATTGGTTTTAAATTTATTTGCAATTTTCAGGTATTTAAGTTGTGTAATATTATATGGCAATAAAATCATTTTTTACCTTTTCCAAATGAAATGCTAGATACCACATAATTTGAGAGTTAACAGGTACTGGCAATAATATAACAGGTACTTGGTTTTACCAGTTATTTCCATTGGTTTTAAATTTATTTGCAATTTTCAGGTATTTAAGTTATGTAATATTAGATGGCAATAAAATCATTTTTTACCTTTTCCAAATGAATTGCCAGATACCACATAATTTGTCAAAATTTTGATACACCCTTCTATGTGGACTAGGTCCAAATATGGGCCAACTTCTCCTAATTTCAACAGAATTATTTTTTGGGTCAATAAGAACTCTTGTACAAAATTTCATCAAAATATATGCATAATAGCCACTTTCACATACAAATAACTTCTCAAAAAATATGACGTGCATTTGTACCGAATATCTTACATTGGGTCAGAAATTGCTGTAGCTCAAAAAGTGCAGTCCCGATGCATGGACATGTATATATAAGAATTTAGGGGAAAGTTAGGACTACAAAATAGTAAATTTGTGTTTTGACTCAGCTTGACTCACAGGAGTTGTGCTCTATGAAGTAGGAAATTTCCGAGAAATTTGACCTTTTTTAAAAAAAATATTTAAATTGTTCTGAAAACAGTAGAGCTTCAATTTTTTTTACCAGTAATAGGAAATAAATTAAGTTACAACCCAAAATATATTTCGTCCAAAAATCTTAAAAAAAAGTTATGATCATTTAAACTTTAAAAATTAACTAAAAATATCATAAATTTACTAAATTCTGAAAAAGCCCATTTTGGACCACCCTCAGTGAAATAGTTGAAGTAGAGTTCTAATTTTTTGGCTCCCGAGGTTTACTACTGTCTACTTTCATATTATAATAACTTTAAAATAATAATAACTTTAAAATCGGAGAACAAAAACCAAAAGGAGTTTTGGCCGCTATCTCAAAATATTGACCACAGTGCGGCGGCCACTTCGAAAAATAACGACAATCTGCGATGATAAAACTAATTTTATACAAAGAGGAACTTTAAAATTGTATCGTACTTTTTTAAAACTAATTGTACGAGGACCTAAATCTTTTTTTTAAATTTTGCGACCTGTGATTTAAAGTTTAAATGCAAAAAAAAAAATTAGGGAAGGTGTAAAAAGCCGGACAACCCCGGAAACTTGTTGAAAAAGAAGTAGGACTGCCGCGGATGCCCAAAAAAAGAGGACGGTGTCCGGGGAAAAGAGGACGGATGGCGGATGATTTTGTGCGGGAATAAAGTTGAGCCACTGACAAGGTTGTTGGACGTATACAATTCCGCAAATAACATTTTCCGACATCCTCCCTAATGCGTGCCGACCCAAGGTGCTCTCCAAGTTTGTGTTATCTGATCCTAACTGTGCATTAAAGTCTCCCATTACTATATCACCCGATGTATTGAAGATGTTACTCTCGAGAGGTTACTAAAGATCTTCTTCCAGTGTTAGTTCTGATGACTCTGTAGGAGCTTAAAATTGAACAAACGTAATGTTTTGAGCTCTAGTTCGGAATCTAGCTGTGATTATCCTGTCTGAATGCAGTTTTCAATCGATGAGGGAGTTTTGGGCGACTTTTGAAAGCAGTAGTCCAACACCACTTGATCTTGGTTAGTTTGAAGTTTTTCCAGAATAGATTAGGGTGAAGCCGTTTGTTGTTGTAAATTCTCTGAAATCTAGCCATCTGCTTTCGCTCAGTCCCATTAAGAGTAACTTATAATTGTTCATCTCCTTGCAAGGTTGGGCCAGTTTGGGCGAGTCTAAAAGCGATCTTATGTTCCATGGTCCAATTCGTGTCCGTTGTTTGAAGCTAAAGGTGTCATCAGGTTAGTCAACCGGGATTCAGTAATCATTATATTTAAGATGAGTATCTGATTAGGCTACTGCATCCGATCCTGGATCGGGGCCTGCCAGCGCCTCCAGGCAGGCAAATTAAGAAGAACAATTCCGTTACCTCTTGAAGAGGGTTTACCGCCCATGGTCGGTCGTCAGAGCCTCGTTGGCTATAAGCAGAGTACATCACGTGCAGATGAGGTTGATATTTGAGTAGGAGAGGCTGTATTTGGCTCATCAATACCTTATTAGTACTCCTTTTATTTATATAGACTTTCTTTTATTAATTATAGTATTGTAATAAATATAAGCAAAAGATTTATTGTTATTTGTTTGGTTATTTATTTATTTAATTTCATTTAAATAAAAATTAAAGTCGGTAATATTAAAGAAGAAAAAAGCAGAAGGAAAAGTGTTTTTTAAGAAGTGAAAACAAACTTTTTATATGTATAAAGTAATTAACATATTTTGGTATTTATAGTAATAAAAAAATTATATGAATTATGTGTCTATATAGAATAATGGGTTATACATAATTTCTTTCTATTGTAAAGTAAAACGTAGAAATCAAAGATTCGCAAGGTTTCATACCACTACATCAAATACACGGTGGGTGTTGTTTCTAGGCAACAACAGATGGCACTCCATTTCCTTTATTCTATTACCCTCTACAGTAGAGCAATCATCTACTCTGCTGGAACATTAACCGTTTAACGAAACTAGCACAAGGTAAAATAACAAAAGACTGAATCTTACGGCAACACTTTTGGCACACGAAATCAATAAAAGAATGGAGGAAATGAGAGTTTAAGGCGGGTCTTGCCTTATATATTCAACACAACAAAAATTGGCTGTTGTGAATTAATAACAAAAAACCCCAATATAAACGAATAATCAATCCTGTTCTTATCTGTAAATTGAATAAAATTGTTTTTTATCTAACGAAATATTATTTTTTTACAAGCAAAAGAAAAATAGAACTAAATCTATATTTTATTCTTTATATGGGGTACTTTGAGTCCCACTAGGCTCTAGAAGGCAACGTCGGATGGAGCTAAAACTGAAGACCAAATTTATGACAGCAAACCTCTTATTGTAAATAGCGCATATACTTATATCAAAACAACAAAAATATTTTGCGACCAGTCTACTGCACAACCTTATACAGTACGTCGGATTCCGTGCACAACTCCTTGTAGGAATTATATCCAATATCACCTGAGCTGTACTTTTTATGGCACCCCTGATACGCATTGATGAACAGCTCCAGGTCTTCGCAAAAAGCAAAGTGAGGCTATCTGTTCTCACTACTTTCCATTGTACAATGCAACCACATATAATTGATCTACCTCCGATGTGTAAATCCAATTAACCATCTTACATAAAACCCTCCTTCCAGGGGGAAAATGTTTGTAAATAGTGAAATAAGAAAAAAAATGTTTAAATTTATTTTTCAGGGTTTATCTTTCAACAGCAATAGTACTGTTACAATAACCACACTGCTAAGTAAGAGCATTTCATGCTATAATACAAGTAATAATACTTTTGAATGAAATGCAATCCTGATCTAATCGCTGTTTAAAATTTTTCGAAAAACAATAACAAACCATCCTGTCAATGTGTTATTTTCTTCAAAAGAATTAATACTAGTATTATAGTGTGAAACGGACTTTACATGTAAGTTATGTGCTTGCCTTGTACTTCTACCAGTTCTAGTTACATGCATGTGTTTTGATAAATTTTTATAGATTGCGGATATAGTGTGAAATGACATTAAGGGTTGATTTCTTGTTTGTTTGTACACTCAAATAACAATTATTTGGATTGTGCGCTGTTACTTCCAAAAGGGTTTTTTTGTTTGTTAACATTTTAGTATAAGAAAAATTTAAATGTATATAGAAATAATTGTAATGAACAAATTAAAAATAAACTGCAAAATTTTTGGATAAATATTTTAAATACCACAACTATTTGAGTAAAAGTAGTAAGTGTATACTAAATTGTTTAAAGAAACAAAGAAAACATTGCCAAAAGTATGTTAATTATAATGATAATATGAAAAAGTGTATGAGTGGTAATACGATGTAACAGTATATACATACATATGTATGTATGTACATATGTTTTTATATGAAAAGTGATTGCTGTGTGTGTATTTATTTACCTTTCGTAATAAATTTTAAAAGAAAATTTCTTAGCAATTATTGTACATACATATAAACTTACACACACATTAGAATATCTAAAGATTGGATAAACTATTATTTACATACATTTATGTACATAAAAAGTTCAACGTTTGTTAGACTATAAGGGTATCTAAGGTATCATTTACATGAGTACATGATCCTTTAATATTTCTAGGCAATGTTTGAATATAATTAGCAACGAATTTATAAAACAAAAAAAATTCATATGTATATATATATATATATATATATATATGCGTGTGTGTGCATATGTATCCTTATCTATAGATGTGTAAGTACATAAATTATATGTACATATGTTTGTGAGAAGTTATTAGCGGCTCATTATTGTTTACAAAGACGCATTTCAAAAATAACACACAATGTACATACATATTTCACTTTAATTTATAATCTTATTGATATTACAAGAACAATTTGATGCTTCTGTGACTTTTACTACAAAGTATATTTTTCCCGGCAAAAAGCGTTTCATTCCACAACATAGCCTCCTTAAACCTCGATACATTTAGTAGTGCGTCACTCCAAATAATAAGATTTTTCAAGGACAACAAAATAGGCTTTTGCACAGTCGGTAGCAGTTTGTAGAAAAATTCATGGAGTTTTGACACAGTAACTACACACGTGTGCACCTGTACATTGTCTCGAACAGCTTGGAACAGCTTTTAATTTTTTTGCACATGAAGTCGTTTTAGATTCAGTATTAAATCTGTCTAAAAGCTCTCAATAATATTCGCCGGCCATCGTTTTACCTTTTTCAAGACAATCGATGTGACATCGCGTAAACCCCAAAAAACATAAACTATTTGGCAGTTAGAACCATCTTAGCACTCTCTGGTGTAGTTTCACCCGAAGAAACGTACTGTTTTGATTGTTATTTGGTCCATGTTTCGTTCACAGTTAAAAAACGTCGCAAAAACTTGTTCGGGTTGAGCCTGAATAACGCCAAAACTTTTTTGTAGGGGTCAAGCGGTGGCGCTTATAGTCGAGTAGCATCCATCGTGTGGATAGCTCTTTGATATCCATGCATTTGGCACAATATAATGTACCCGCTCGTTTGGATTGTAGTGAGATCGATCTGCTAGTGCAGCCATTACATAAGTACTGTAATAAACAGCCTTAATTTCCGACACATTGAGGCACGTAACAGAAGTGTTAAATATCCAATAATAAAATGTGCAATAATTATTATTTAATTTTATATTTGCATTTAAAGAAAGCAACAGCTGATGACGACACCATACCATCAGGGTATAGATATATTTACTTTATACGGTATCGGTCGCAAATCATTGCTACCTGCTTGATACCGGATAAAAATATCAATTCTTACACCAATCATGCGATTTATCTTAGGTATAAAGCAAAATAAAATTCTTGAAAATAAAAACTTTCGATGTGTTTCCGAAAAATAACAGTTTTTTATGTGCTTACCTATGCGGTGTGGATACTATACACAGGTTTTAAATTATATACATTTTCCAGTCTATTTGGTATAAAAGTGCAAACAGGATTAGACTAATTAAGTAACAGTTCATCTGCTTTTGAATTAACAAGTAATCTGCCTTCGTTGGAGACTTCTACTTCATTTTTGGTTTTCTGTATAGCTCTCTCACTTTCACTAGGATCCCTGATGTGGAGATTTAGATTTTTAAGTCGCGGATTTTACACTCTACGTACTTATGTGTTGAATTCTATCATACAAAATATTTTCCTAATTTACCCCATAGTTTGGTTTGCAACTGTGTAAAACATTCTACCAATAATGGAAAATGTTGCTATAATCTTCGAATAGCTGGAGTGTTTGTCTCAAATTTTTCTCAATGTATCGGATTGAATTTCACTGTTGTGATCCATTTTACTATTTATTTGTCTTAAGCTTTAAGCTAAATATGACACATTTTTTGCATTACAATCAGCTATCTTCTATGCAGTAACCATATTATCGCCATACATAAAGTAATGATTTTCAAAAAAAATCTTTTTCATTACAAAAATTTCATTAATATTTATTCCTCCGTGAAGGTAAATAAATTTACTATTTATTTACTAAATAAATCTATTATTATTTTTTAATTTATACTTGAGAGCTCTGTAAGGGAACTTTGTATATACATATGTAAATATGTTTAACAGCTAACTATTGTTTATTATAGTTTTGTAACTTTCTAATATTGTAAATTAATAAACAAATAAAAAAAAATATATCGCCATTGTCAACACGCAAGTAATTTTATGCAAGGGCATATTCCAGTCTTATAAATATTGACAAAATCGAAAAAATTGTTAAAAAAAATATTACAAAATAAACTTTACTTTATATAAAAACTTTAAAGATTGCCACTATGGAATTCAAATTATATTTCTATTGATTTCGCCGACATTTATAAGGCTGGAGAATGCCATTGCATTAAGTTAATTGCGTTGCGAAGATACATTAATTTCTGTATTGAAGAAAGCTGCTTGTCATGCAAAAAATATGCAATGTTTTGCTCAAAAATTCAATCTGGCAAGCTAAGAAAAACTTCAAAACAAACAATGCAACTGCTTAAGGGCGGTTTACATTATACTACAAGTAATACAACATGTCAAATTTTTGTGTAGAATAGTACAAGTAGTATCGTCTAAACATTATATGTAATGAAACTGTCCGACATTGAGAGAAAATACGGATGGAAATTCGACAGTCTTATGGCTCTCATTATGTTTTGAAATTTTTCAAAAACTATTCTACTTCATTAGATCAGGGTTGTGTTTTTCTAATTAATGCTAACTTTTCAAAGGCAAAACTCGTCAAAATAGCAGAAAATCGCTGAATATAGTGCAAAATAGATCCACCTGGCATCACAAATAAGTTTGTAAACAATAAAAAACTTTTATCAAAAGAACGTGAACATTTTTTAATTTTGTTTTAGTTGTTGATTTCCAGTTTTTTTATTATGGCAATGGCTAGTACAACACCAAGAACCTTTTCCTTGTTACTTTTTTTTTTTAAATTTGGCATATTTTACACAAGTACGCGCATTATTTATTTGTTTTCACTTTTTTTTATTGTTTTAACAACAGCTGTTTCAATTTTACTTCATTTTATTCAACACCAATGGTATAAACGTAAGAAAATAACCATACGATTTTTAATCTCTATTTCTCTATACGGATTGATTTTCATTTTATTTTCTCTCAGAATTTACGTACGTAAAGTCTTACGGTCTAAACTGCCCTTTAAAGACATTCATGTTTACCGACCAAAAGTCACTTTAACGAAGATTTTACAAATGATATACTTATAGTGTCTTACATCGAAGCTTCAAAATTTTCCTTATAAATAATAATATTGGGTGAATCAAGAAAATAATTCATGCAATAGATTTTGTAAGATAAGTACGTAGAATTGGGATCCACCTCTAACCGCGATTTAAAAACTTCCACATCAGGGATCCTAGTTAATGTTGGTGGACCATACTGAAAACTAAAAATAGTTTTTTAGTGGATTAAAATTTGAAGTCTCCAACAAAGGCTTCAATTTTTAGATACAGCACCTAGCAGTTGGCCAAAAGCTGATACTACGAATAATAATACTGTTTTTACTTTTAAATACACACATTTTTTAACCCAAACTCAAAGCAAATTTAAAACCAAGTGTAATTTAATTTTAGCCAGCTGCAAACTTTATCTGGATGGGTTTTTAATTTTGGAACTTGCTCGACCAACCTAATCCCAAATTTTATTAATAACCCGATTCTACACACATGTTGCTAGTTGTATGTGTATTAGCATGACCACTTTTTGTAATTTTGCGGGTATTATTGAAGCTAAACTTACATTTTTCAGTTTCAACACACATAGGGGATAGGCGCGATTTCGGTTTGTCGCCATCACTTAGAGCCACCATAACCTGGCTATCTTTAATAATAACTTCTTTTCGGAACTTCTACCAAGATTTTGATTCATAAATGACCATCTTTTTTATTTTTGTCAGGTTGCTAGTATAATAATTGTTTATGGCATCCTGGATTTTTTAATAAATTATTTTTTTTAATGAATCAGCTACATATGTATGTATATCAGTGTTTTCAGTAAACATCCTTCTTAATTTAAATAATCTTTCTTTGTAGGATATAAGTTTTAATAAATTACCATTAATCCAAGGAGTTATTCTTTGCTTTAACAGCGTGCTGCGATTTTTAAATACTGTTGATTCTCGACGTGAATTGCTTATACACGATAACATATCGCACTTATTCCTCAAAAGCGTAACAACTCAAAATTCATGAATTTTCAGTAGAGGCCAAAAACTGTTTCCGTTAATTGAGACTAAAGTAGTTATTCAATGAACAAAAAGAGGGTCATAACGGGTTTTTTCATGGAAGAGAAGACAAGTCAAAGGGAGATTTTTACAGTGGGTAGATATGTCCTCTGTGGTTTGGTTTTTTGCAAAAAGTGAAAATTTGAAAATTTTGAGTTGTTACGCTTTTAAGGAACAAGTGCGATATATAATGCATCAAGAGATGGGTGTTCTGAAATTTGTGTCTTCCATATGCATTGGTATTTCTATAATAACATGTTGCAAGTTTTCCAGTTATAATGTCATTTATTTGATAATTAATATCCATAGAGCTATATAAGACGTTATGATCAGACAAAAGCGCACTCAACCGAATTATTGACGAGTGTTTTTGTAATTTAAACATGATCTAAACTAAATTAGTAGAAACATTTGAAATATACCTATATTTAAAATTAAGTTTTCGATTTGGTTGCTATATTATTGAATTTTGTTAATATACTCTTTAGTTTTAAATTGAAATTAAATAACTTCATACGAGATTGAAACCCAAAAAGGGTTTTAAATATTAAAAAAAAAATTAAGAAATAATGGCGAACCGTAAAGAAATCGATTGTAAATATGACATTGGAAGGCTCTTCATCGTGTAATAGCTAATTTAAAACGGCGAAATGTAGTTCTATAAGAGCAGGTTTGAGGCGGAAAGCTATGAACTGATATGAACGCACCAAGGTTTTTATGTATAAACGATCTCTGTGTATTGGTTCATGAGTTATAGCCATTTTTGTGAACACTGCATTCATTTCGAAATATTTGAGTTAGTATCTTGAAAAACTCTGAAATTTTCACAATTTGTTATTGGATATACGGATGGTAAAATAGGGTACTTATTTTTTTGATATTCGATTTGTATGGCACCTCCCATACAAAGTATATATTAATCATCGTATATCTTGGTAACAGTAATAGGTAGCGTCTTGAAATTTGGCACCCGTAACCTCTATATTAACGTAAATAGTTTAGCGAAGCAGAGACTGAATAGAAATAGTAGGTGTGGTACCTCCCATACAAAGTAAATATTTATCATCGTATATCTTGGTACCGGAAATTTTGCAACAGGAACCTCTATATTAATATGAAAAGTTAGAGAAAGATACACTGGATTGGAATAGTGGGTGTGGTACTTCCCATACAAAGTGAAAAATTATTATCGTGTATCTAGAGAACTACAATAGCTAGCACCTTGGAATTTCGCACCAGTAACCCCCATATTAACGTACATAGAAAAGATAAACACAGACTGAGAGAACTACAATAGGTAGCGTCTGGGAATTTTGCATCAGTAGCCCCTATACGAAGATACATTGTTTAGAGAAACACAGACTGAATTGGAATGGTGGGTGTGGTACCTCCTATACATAGTGAGAAATTATTAATATGTACCTAGAAAACTGAAATAGATACAGCCTTGAGGCTTTGCACGAGTAGCCCCTATGCTAATGCACATAGTCTACAAATATAAACTGGATTGGGGCAGTCGGCGTGGTACCTCCTATACAAAGTGAAAAATTCTTATTCAGGTAGCAGAACTACAATAGATGGAGCGTTGAAACTTTGTACCTCAGAGTAATGTGTATAGTGTAGCAAATACTGACTGAATTGATTAAAAGTAAAAGCGCTTACTTAGTATCAAATTACATTTTAGTAATAAACAGTTTAGGGCTTTAAGAATGTTGATTTAGCAACAGTGTGTAAATAATATTTTACTAGCTGTGCCCACACACGTTGTTTGCGTCCTGACAATATTTTGTTCTATTTTGTTTTGCAAGTAATTCACACCAAGACTTACGTATTTACTTTATATAATGTTACCCATCCCTGGAAAAAATTCTAAAATTTATATAAAATTCTAAAATTATTTTCAAGCTCCGTAATAAGTGCTTAAAATATTTTAATAATTATGTAATTACACAAAGTAAAAATACAAATCATATTTTGTTATTATCTTAAAACAGCGCCATCTGTTGTACAACCGTGTTTTAAAATGAACCGCATTCAAAAATAAAAGTATGCAGTACCTTTGAATCGTTAAAAAAATCGGCGTAATTAGACTGATTTGTCTCCACTTTCTCTTGGATTTTTGTGGGAAAAAAGTATCCTATATTGGAATCAGTTTACTAAATTTTATTAAAAACCACCCAGTAGTTTTTACGTTATGCGAACGTAGACAGACGTAGACAGGAAATGAGTTACTATTTTATTGTATGTATAGGCAACAAATAGTTTATTGACTTTCTAAAAGTGTTGATTTAGTAAAAAATGTGTCGATTGCACAATTTTTATTTGGCTATTGAACTTTTATCACTTTTTCCAATCAACAATTTATTTTTCAGTTTTCTTTTGCATGTCGAATTAAACGGACTCGTTTATTTAAGCTCGCAAAAACATAAAATAATTTAACATTTGTGTGTGAAAAAAAACAAACAAAAACAAAATCAATAAAATCTGTTTCAACAACAACGTTGTTGTTATTTTTCTTTTTTTTGTCAACGGTATTATTACTTAAGTAATAAGTAATTTAAGTAATAAGTTAAACCAAAACAACAGTGTGCTAAGTGGTTACAATAAGACAAATGAGAATAAACCAGCATCGACTGCTGATGACGGTATAACCAAAACTGTAATGGATAGTGCCCTTAAACCCACGACACAAGTGGGTATGGATAGATACGTGACTGTACTGAAACGAGGACGGAGCCCTAAGTCCTCGCAGGTAGCACCAATCTCAAAAGTATCTAAAGATGCGGAATCGAATAGGATTAGTTCTCAAAACTGCTTTGCTATATTGGATAGTGAGACAAGTGAGTCCACAACAGTTAAAAAATCGTTCAAACCACCTCCTATATATTTAAGAGAAACAAATTCAAACGAATTAGTGAACAATTTAATTAAAATAATTGGAGAAAACTATTTTTATGCGGTTCCAATTAAGCGTGGAAACATAAGTGAAACAAAAATCCAAATAAAAGATGAAAGCAATTTTCGTAAAGCAGTTAACGAATTTGAAAATCAAAAAAAGAATTTTTATACTTACCAATTAAAAAGAAAAAAAGGTCTTCAAGTAGTTATTAAAGGCGTTGATTCTTGCGTAGATTCAGCCGAAATAAAAACTAGCCTGCTAGCAAATGGATTTAAGGTTAAAAGTGTAGCCAACCTGAGAAATCGTGTACGCATACCCCAACCAATATTTCGAGTTGAATTGGAGCCGGGTGATATTAGGTTGAAAAGGAACGAAACGCACCCCATTTACAACCTTAAATATTTACTGCACCGAAAAATCAACGTAGAGGAACCACATAAACGGTCAGGACCTGTTCAGTGTTCAAACTGTCAAGAGTTTGGTCATACTAGGGCCTATTGTAAGCTGCCTCCAGTCTGCGTTGTCTGTGGCGAGCTACATTGTACAGCCCAATGCGACAAATCTAGAAGTGATGCAAAAGTCAAGAAATGTAGCAATTGCGGTGGAAATCACACTGCTAACTACAGAGCCTGCCCTGTTTATTCTATGGTAAAGAAGTCTTCTAAAAATTTTGTTACTCCACCCAAGCAGGCACAATATCAAACAAACGCCTATTACCCGCAGTTACCCCAGCCATCCGCTCAAAATATTTCATATGCAGATATTTTAAAAACGAATCGTGCTGCAGTGCTAAAACAACCACCTAAATCTCTTCCGAATCCAATTTTGCAGCAGGAATCTAAAGAAAAAAGTCCTTCTTTTAACACTAGTCGCCTCGAAACAAGCATCGAGACACTAGTGCATTCGTTAAACAGTTTTATGAGCTCTATGAGCAGCATGATGCAAGAAATGATACGCATGCAATCTATGTTGTACTTAACAAACCATGAACTGTTTAAAAATATGTTTCTGGAACGCTAACGGCATACGCCAACACAAAAATGAACTAGAGTATTTCAAATAGCATAGAAATACTTACAAGACCACATTTCTTATTTGGAATTATGGTTAAAAAAATGGAGAATAAAAATTAACGATCAAAAATGCACTCACGTAACTTTCACACTGCGTAGAGACTCATGCCCTCCAATACAAATTAATAACCAGACCATACCTCAAAACTCAGAGGTGAAATACCTCGGCATACATCTCGATAGACGCTTAACCTGGAAAAGTCACATAGAAGCAAAATTGACCCAAATGAAGTTAAAAGCAGTGCAAATACATTGGCTCATTGACAGAAACTCAACCCTAAGTTTAGATTGCAAACTTCTACTTTATAATTCAATCCTTAAACCAATTTTCAAATTTAGAAAAAATTCAAAGGCGCCAAAATAAGATTTTACGAATAATTACAGCCGCACCCTGGTATATTAAAAACTCGAACATCCACAAAGATCTAAACGTGCCACTAGTTAAGGCAGTAACAGCGAAACATGTAATAACGTATTTGAAGAAGCTTGAAACGCATCCAAACCCGTTGGCCCGCAACATCCTAAATGATCGTGGTTACGTTCGACTAAGAAGGAGGAACATTGCTTCTCTTGGCCGAACATCACAGATGTGACTAATTTATTATAGCAACAACCGTGTCATCATACAGTTTTTTGTCTAGTATTGGCTGGAATTCAGTATATATGTACATATATGTATTTTAGTTTAGTTTAATTTTATTTTTTTGCTTTAACTTTTTACTTTAACTTTTAAGATTTGAGCACTTATTGTTAGTTCATAAAAAATTTGAAGATACAATAAATAAATAATATGAAAGAAAAAAAAAAACATTTATTTTTGTAATGAAATTCTTCTGAATTTTTTGTTTTAGTGTTCTTCGTATTTTTACTATGTATACACTGACCGTTGTTAATAACATGATTAATAAGAATATTTATATGTATAAATATAGTTATAATTGATGTAGTACTATATTTTTTGTTCTACTCATTGGTTCCCTTGTAGACTAAGTAAAAAACAACTTTTAAGAGCGACTCTACTTTTTATTTATTTAAAAAATATTTTCACAAACTAAATGGCTTTAAAACAATTTTTGTAAACTGCTGGGCCTGATGCCATCGTTGACGAAGATTGTAGTTAACTTTACATAAGGGTTTGTATCCATAAGCGGACCCGAGAAGTTTGGTGTAAGGGTGTCTTCATCTGCATGGTCTAGCGCCACTAATGTTAATATAAGGGGATTTATTATGAATTCAACCTCCCATAGAGCATTTCTTAATGATTCATCGTTAAATTTGAATGCAGGACACATAGCGTAGAGGGTTAATTTTATTGTGCGCACAAGTATTTCCATTCGCCGCCTTTATTTGTTGCTGCAGGTGGGTTGAATCTCCATTTTATTTCGTCGTATTTGCAGATAACCTGGTGGAGATTGAGATATTCCTTTTCTTTGCGAAGAACTTTTTCAACAAATTTAAAATATGAACCGTTATCGGTATATGTATATTTTTTTGGGAAATTCACGACGACTTATAAAATAATGAATACACATGATGACATGAGCAACTTCAATATAATTTGGGCGAATTTTTAGACAGGTAAATATTACTACCCATCTTTTTTCTTTGCGCATGCCTACTACCACAAAAATTAGCCGAAAAAGTCGATGCATACATGACGTCGTTAAAAACTGTCGAGCCTTGCTCTTGGTAATGATGCCATCAAAAGCGGCTGCGGAACGGCTGATTGATTCTTACAACGTTGACAGTTTGTCCACACAATTTTTTAAACGACCCTTAGTTTTGGAATATACCAATTTGTTTTTATTCTGCTAGGGAGTCAACTCTGCCTCAAGCACGTAAAATTTCGTCATCATCAAGGAATGCAGTTAGTAGTTTGAGCTTTCTACTAGGGTGTATTTTCTTTTAATTTTTAAGACACCATATTTCTATTGTTCGAGCCCAATATTGCTCGTACAATAGATTTTAATTTTGCAATGTAAAGCACAAATTGTGAAAGTCGTTTCCAATTCGAAAAATATTCAATGCTGATTCAGAGACTTTTTGTGGCGATGACAAGTAAGCGATTTCGAATGTTTTCTTTACTATGTTCATCTAGATCCGGGAATTTGGCCCCCAAATTTTTGTTTTATTGTAAAAAGGCAGGCCCGTTGAGCCACCATTCGTCGTCGGTTGACCCAACCTTTGTTGCGAAGTCTGCGGGTATTGATTCTGACGGCACCCAATGCCATTGATTTAAATTTGTGGTTTCCAGAATTTTACCAACTCGATACATTACAAATGTTTTGAAGTTTTTTGGGTCCATTGTTATCCATTTGAGAACTGTTTTAGAATCTAACCAATAAACGTAATCTGTAATATGAAGACGGGGTGCTTCGAATTTTTGAAGTCAGCCGTGTTCCTATTAGTGGCGCTTGAAGTTCTAGCCGAGGTATCGATATCAGTTTCAGTGGGGTGACCTTGAATTTGGCTGCTACAGTAGACACATCGACATTATCATGAATTTGAACACGAAAGTTGCATACCGCAGTATAAGAATTTTCCGCAGAATCGACAAACGTATGCAATTGGACCTTTGTCATAAATTTGAGCAGCTTGGAATAGCACCTGGGTATGGCAATTGATGATATTTTGTTTAGCTGTGAAAGCCACGAATGCCATTTAAATTGTTTAGTTCGTCATCCCATGTTATGCCTGAGCGCCGATGGTGTAGTGGGAAACAAGACCTAATGGGTCAAAAATTGGCATTAGGACTTGGAGAACTTCTCTTTTGGTAGGAACCACGTCTTTGTGAAAAACATTTCTGCGCAGCCTTGAGAATCTAGAATTATACTGAAACACATCATTATTTGTCTCCCAATACATACCAAGGATTTGTAACTATGAATGAATTTTGAGTATCTGAGCCTTGATCGCATAGGTGTTTGCGTGCGAGTTCGGAATTAGTTATCGAGTTCTCATATGAAAACCGGCGGCAGAATGAATCATTTTTACTTGAAGTGCAAGTTCTTTTACCTCTTCATCGCTGTCAACACTATCGATAAAATCCATATAGTGATAATGTTGTATAGCTTTAATAGCTCGAGGATACGATTGTTTAAATTCTTTAGGATTTTTATATCTTATAAAATGAGCGATGCAAAGTGCGCAGCTTATACATACTACGTTGTAGTTTGCCTTCATCGTTTTCGAGCCATAAAAATCGATGAACGTGCATATCTTCGTCTCTAACGATGAAACATATCGGCTCTGTCACCACAAATTCCAATTTTCCCGACACGAAACTCGATTAAAATATTGAAAAGTGACGTAAGTAAATGAAGGACGCAAATGAAAAATCATTTAGCGTTTTGTAGTGTGACTTTGCTGATGCGTCCTATACAAGGCGAACCTTTCCTAGTTTATTTGGGTTAAGTGCCACAAATATTGGCAGATATCATGCACGACCCGGATAGGAAAATATTTCAGATTTTAACACCTTTCGAGCATAATTATTAAATATTAACTTATCAATTTCGGCTTGCAGAGTTTGTTGCAACTGTGGGTCCTTTTTTGACCTTTTCTGAAGGCATTTAATACGATGACGGGCAACCTCATAGCTTTCGGGTAGGTTCTGAGCTTCTTCTTTGCACAGAAGAACCACTTCGAATTGTTTGCTTTTTTTTATGGCGAAGTTTTCTAGAATTTCCATAGCTCTTTTATTTTCAGCCGATAAAATACACTTTTCTTTGGGCACTTCGAGGGCAAAATATTCTTTAACTTCAGCGTGTAACGCGTCATCCACATGCTCGCATCCACAAGTGTGTATATTTAACGATGAAATTTTAATTGATTACACTACCTCATAACGTCCACCCCAACCTTACCTTCCTTAATTTTTAATGGTATGGCTACATTCAATTGTTGACACCTATGAGGACCATTGCAGAATGTCTCGATTGAAGAACTAGTACAATGTATACGGATAGGCATGATTCTGAAATACTGAGTACCTTGACTGCTATCACTGTGTACGTTTACGTTTCCGCTGCGTCGCTGCGCCACTATTTCAGCTGCATTATTTATTACTGTATACCAAGGCGAATTCATACCAGGTGGAGTCGATAGCCCAGCTGATTGTTTTTTGCTCTCGTTTTTTTGCTAATATCTTGTCAAAAAATACATTGTTTCATATCTGCTAATCTAATGTCAAAGTTGTTGTTTTGTTGTAGTTGTTGTCCTACTGCTCACACCTGGTATGAATTCGCCTTGCTGTATACCTATGCAACCAGGGGTGATGCTTTGCGGAACAGTTGCTAATATCGCATACCTTTTTTAAAAAACATCTGCGTCGATGATCATTTAAACACTGGTGGAATATACCACGATCCACTTTTCGTGAAAGCTAAAAGCCTGATATTTTTCATATTCCTGGATGTTTTCTTTTCAAACTGATCACATATCTTTGTACATGAAGTAATTTTTTCAGCTTCTTTTATTTTCGTCGTCCATGAAAGAGCACAGTGTTACCAGAACAAATATGGATAGTGTAGAAAAACCTAACACGCAAGTAGGAATGGACAGATACATAACTGTATTGAAAAGAGGTCGAAGCCCTAAATCTTCGCAGATTGCACCAATGGCTAAAGTACAAAAAACAAGGACTCTAACGGAATAAATTCCCATAATCGTTTTGCTATTTTAGATAGCGAAAAAAGTGAAAAAACGGCACCCAGGTCGTTCAAAACACCTCCAATTTATTTAAGTGAGAAAAACTCCAGCGTCTTAATAAAGAAGTTAATTTCAGTTATTGGTGAGAACACATTTTATGTAATTCCCATTGATGAAACAAAAATACAATTTATTAATGAAAACAGTTATCGTAAAGTAGTAAACTAGTTTGAAAGATGCAAAAAGAACTTTTATACATATCAGCTGAAGAGTAGTAAAGGTCTACAGGTAGTTATAAAAGGTGTAGACTCATATGTTGATCCAATCGAAATTAGAGATGGCCTCCAAAAAGCGGGATTTAAGGTAAAAAGAATAGATAATCTCAGAAATCGAGAACGTGTCCCTCAACCTATATTTCGCGTTGAACTGGAACCTGGAGATATGAGATTGAAAAAGAATGAAACGCACCCTATTTATAATTTGAGATATCTGTTGCACTGCAAAATAAGCGTAGAGGAACCGCATAAGCTATCAGGACCCGTACAGTGTCTAAATTGCCAAGAATACGGCCATACAAGGGCTTACTGCAAGTTGCCTCCGGAATGCGTTGTGTGTGGAGAGCTTCATTGTTCCGCCCAACGCGACAAACCAAAGGATGACTCGAAGATTAAAAAATGTAGCAATTGTGGAGGAAATCACACTGCTAACTACAGAGGCTGTCCAGGCTTTTCTATGGTAAGGAAGTCAACTCAGAAGACAAATACTCCCGCTAGGCAGCCACAATATCAAGCAAATGCTCATTACCCTCAGTTAGCTCAACCAACAACCCAACATGTTTCATACGCGGATATGTTAAAATCCAATCATATTTAAGCACACAAAGCGATTCCTACAACCAATTCTACTCCAAATTTGCAGCCAGAATATAAAGAACAAACACCATCTGGTAACTAAAATCGTCTCGAAGCAAGTATCGAGACATTAGTGCGTTCGTTAAACAGTTTTATGAGCTCTATGAGCAGCATGATGCAAGAAATGGTTCACATGCAATCTATGATGCTGCAGGCGGTACAAACCATGAACTGTTTAAAAATATGTTTCTGGAACGCAAACGGTTTACGCCAACACAAAAATGAACTCGAGTACTTCTTGAAGAACCAACAAATTGATGTCATGATGGTTTCAGAGACTCATTTAACAACAAATAGCTTTGTTTAAATAAATGGCTATATATCATTTGAAACTAAAGACCCCGTGGCAGAGCATGTGGTGGTACAGCAATACTAATAATGGCTCGAATTAAATATAATTTACTGTGTGATTTTTGTGAGGACTATCTTCAAGCAACAAACATCTGTATTGAAGAATATCATCAAAACTTTGTTATTTCTTCGATTTATTCACCTCCTAGATTTCAAATATTAGAGAGTCAAATCACTAGGTCCCTGTTTCATAGCATCAGACGACTACAACGCTAAACATACATTTTGGGGATCAAGACTTATTACTCCAAAAGGTCGTGTTTTATTTGACACTATTTCAAAAATGCGTCTGAATGTGACATCAAGTGGACAACCCACCTATTGGCCTACTGATCGACACAAATACTTGATGTTATTGATTTTGGCGTGACTAAAGGTATTTCGAGAGAAATGATTAAAGTATTGTGTCACCAACAACTAGCGCAAGCACTAATTGGTTGAAAAATAGAAAGTATCTCAGTACTCACTGTTCGGAAAATATACCGCTGAGAAAACCAGAAGACGTGGATCAAAGTCTTATTAATTTTGATCAAATCCTCAAATCAGCTGCCCAACATTCAACAGCTAGATACAATCAAAATTACTTGGTAGATGTCGAGCGGCTCTTGGCTGGAAAAAGGAAAATTAGAAGAGAGTTGCAAGCACACAGATCACCTCAACTCAAATTTAGACTTAAAGATTGCACGAAACGGCTAAGACAGCTGCTAGAATCTCGAAGAGTAGCATCTCTTAAAAATTACTTGGAAGACCTCGACGCAACTGCACAATCAGATTATTCATTATGGCGTGCATGTAGAAACCTTAAAAGACCAGTCGTACGTAAGTCCCCCATGCGAACTTCTTGTGGAGTCTGGGCAAGAAATGATACCGAAAAAGATAATTTATTTGTTGATCATTTGAAAAAGGTTTTCACTCCAAATATGGGTACTGATATAGTTGAGTTGCCACCAGTAGAGACTAGTGCCGTAGTTCCCCTAAGATTTGAATTTAGCAATATTGAAAGGGCAATAGCAGATTTAAGCACCAAAAAAGCCCCTGGCGTTTATATAACAAGATGTTAGTTGAGTTGCCACGTATAGGTCGCAGAATTATTCTGTTTGTTTTTAATGCCATCTTCCGTCTTGAGTACTATCCCACAGAGTGGAAGGTTTCTTTGTTTACTATGATTCCTAAACCAGGAAAAGACCACACAAAAGTAGAATAATACAGACCTATAAGCTTTTTATCAAACATGTTAAAGTTGCTTGAGAGAGTATTAATAACTAAGCTGAATCCAATTCTTAGCTCGAAAGGATGTATTCCGAACCATCAATTCGGCTTCAGAAAACAACATTGTACGATCCAACAAACACACAGATTAGTAAATGTAATTAAAACGACCTTTGAAGAAAAAAATACTGTTCTGCGCTTTTTATTAACGTTTCTCAAGCATTCGATAAGGTTTGGCACGAAGGCCTTATATTTAAGCTAAAGCTGAACTTGCCTGAAAACTTGTATAAGCTCTTAAAAGATTGTTTAACGAATCGCAAGTTTTTACTAAAAGAAGGTGACTTTTTAAGCTCGCTACAGCTCATTGAAGCCGGAGTTCCCCAAGATAGTAATTTTGGGACCAATTTTATATTTACTGTACACATCAGATATGCCAATTAGCACCCTAGTGCACACATCAACTTTTGCAGATGACACAGCTTTTTTAAAAATTTATGAAAGTGCCCAAGAAGCATCACAACTTTTACAAGAACACATACTCAATTTGGAAAAATGGAGAAAAAAAGTGAATGAACAAAAATGTACTCACATATCTTTCACACTGCGTAGGGACTCATGCCCTCCCATTCGCATAAATAACCAAATGATACCACAGCTTTCAGACGTTAAATATCTGTGTATACATCTTCACCGTCGCCTTACTTGGAAAAGCCACATTGATTTCAAGTTAACACAAATGAAACTAAAAGCAGTACAACTGAATTGGCTTATTGGCAGAAACTCCACCCTGAGCTTAGATTGTAAACTTCTACAGTACATATCGATCCTCAAACCAATTTGGTGTTATGGGATTCAGTTATGGGGTACTGCCTCAGCTAGCAATGTAGAACCAATTCAATGGCGCCAAAATAAGATACTACGTATGATTACATCTGCTCCCTTGTATATAAAAAATTCAAACATCCACAAAGACCTAAACATGCCATCAGTTAAAGCAGAAATAGCGAAACATGCAGTCACGTATCTAAAGAAGCTTGAGCCTCATCCAAACCCTTTGGCGCGTAACATGCTGAATGAACCTGATTATATTCGACTAAAAAGAAGAGATACTGCTTTTCTTGGCCGTACATTAGAGGGATGATCCGCAAATGATTGCAAAATCCGTGAAACAAACATTATTTTTGTCTAGCACTGGCTGAACTTAAAAAGTATATTTTTATTTTAGACTTAAGATGTGAGTAATTATTGTTAGTTCAAAAATATTGAAGATACAATAAATAAATTATGAAAACAAAAAAAGTTAATTTGTTAATAACATTTTTAAAGCTGTCCAAATATGGAAACAAATAATAAAATCAACAATTTCGAAAGCAAATGGTGAACAAATTATGAAATTAAGCAACTACTGGTATTATGCTTCTGTTACCGCAAACACTTGTTGAATGAATAGAAATGGCTCAAGGAGCTCTTATAAATAATGATACTAAAATTTCGAACAACCCTTAATGTGGTCCTATTCTTTACCTATTCCCAAGAATCGTAAAAAACATTAAGGAATGCTATGCAAAAAATCAATCTTTACAGGTAGCCAGCGGAAAAACCCAATTCGGCGTGCACGCAAATTTATGAACGTTTATTACTTTGCCGCCGCAATTGTCAAAATGAAGCAAGGGCGACAGGTAGCCAACAGAAAAGGAGCATTTCATCGTTTATCAGATTTCTACTGAAATCGTAAAAATTAAAAAACTTTTCCTTTATTGCTTACTTTTTTTAATTCTGAAAATCATAAAAATGCCATAAAGATCTGTTCCAAACAATTTTCTACATTCAATACTGTATTTCCACAGTAACACGTGTCCCACAGAAATACGTGTTTTGCCCAAAACAGTATTTCGCGTACTTGTTTTGCCATACATTTCTCATTCATCCAAAACACTTTGGCAGTACCTGGATATTGTATAGTGGTTTCAAAAGCATCTAATTTTTTTATTTTGTTGCGTTGTGTAATAGGAAGATATCAGTCAATTTTAGCGAAATTTTATATTTTATTGTTAAAAAAGAAAAAAATAAAAAATTTTAAAAGTAAAATGTTTTTGTAAATTGTCTTCGACAAGTTCTCAAGGACATATAATGGCCAGTGAAAATTGTAATAACTCGAAAACTTAAAGACATGTAGCTTATTGTAAATCTCATTGTGTTTGCCCTAAGGACCAGGATCCACTTTTTTGCAAAAGGGGAAATAAATAGCGTTAATTTTGCAAAAACTGAAAATTTGTCAATTATTTTCGATTTAAACGCTTTTTTTCAGATTTGGGGCATATGCGCTACGTGTTAACGTTGTCGAATTCGACTAAAATTTTGTGGGTGGAAGTTTCTCATGAAATCTAACATTAATCCGACATGCACCCCTTGAAATTGGAAAATTTATGTTTTTCACACATTTGAAAACCCGCTATAATGCGTATATCAAGCAAAAAACTAAAATTTTGTGAAAATGAGCGAATTCACTAAAATGTGAATAAATTCGAAAAAAATCAATCGATTTTTATGGTCGATATCTCATTTTGTTGCTATTATATGTCGCTATGCGATAAAAAAATGAATCTGGAAGTTTTTTGCCGTTTTCGATTTTTTATGATTTTTTTAAAACGAAAATTTTTGCCATTTTTACGTAAAAAATATATTTTTTTCTTAAGTTTTTTATTATAACTCCGATACTATTGATCCGATTGAAACGCGATATATAGACGAATTAAAGGCTATGCAAATCTTAATTTTTCTGAATTTATTTTAATAATATCGGACTAGTAGTTTTTGAGTTATCATTAATTATTTGAAGAAACGTCTCAAAAAAATTGCAATTTTAAAAAAAAATTTTTTAAAAAAAAATCTATCCATAGAATTTAAAAATTTTACCATTTTTGTACTAAGGTAGCCATGATACATCAAATGTATATAGTAGTTACTCGAGCATATTTTTGCTGTTGCCCTGTGTAATTTATGAAAAAAAAATGAAAGAGCAAACATTTGCATCAAAAATTGTTTACCACCATTATTCTTCTATTTTCTTTACCATACATTAAATATTGATGATTTCTGTCGTTTGTACGAACATGAAAGAAAATAAAAAGATGTGTCATTCATTATACAAATGTATATAAGTGCAAAGAATATATTTTAAAGCAATAGAAAATGTTCTATTGAAAAGGGTTATAAAATGTATGTTCTTACCTATATGTTCGTTATGTACCTACATATAAATGAAAATATTTAGGATGTGTAATGAAAATGTGTATTGATTTCTTATTTTTAATTGTAAAAACATGAGAGCGGGTATTTGCATATGCTAGGAAAATGATAATGAAAATAGATATTTTAAAACCATAGAGAAATATTTTCAAAAGGGATTTTATTACCTATGAATGTTATAAATATTTATATGTACGTACTCGTGTGTATGTATATAAATGATCAAAAACACTTCACACAAACGAAATAAATCATTAATATTTAATGATTTTTAAGAAACAATAAAAAAAGAATTTGTTTCAAAAATGGTGAACAATTTTTATTTATTTTTTTTTTAATTTTAGTTTAAAATGGCCAACACTAGTGTGTTATATTGCCAGGGTCTATCAACATGTAGGAGCTTTCCTCGGGAAAATCCAGCCGACCTTTACCTTTGCACAATAAGTAGGTCACCAGAGTGGACTCCTAGAGTATTACTGGTCTCCACCAGTACCAATCTTAGTTATTTTTGTTGGTACTGCACCACGTTAAAAAAGTGAGGTTGAAATCCTCACAGCGAGTTTTAATTTGGTTCTCTACCAGGTTCTTTCATCCAATTGTCTAATTTCTTCTTATGTTACTTAATATCAAGTAATATTTTTAATTTGGTCTTCACCAGGTTCTTTCATTTACTTTTATCTTAATGTTTACCATCTCATCAACTTGTGTTTTAAAACTTTTGCATATATTGCATTGTAGATTTTCTTCGATTTTCTTTCTTCTTAAAGTTTATTATTCTTTTAATGTAATTTATTACATTTTCACAAAAAACAGACAGTACAATTTAATACATATGTACAGTTAGTCCCGTGCCACACTTGCAATTTTTGTTTCGGAATCATTTTTTATATTCTCTTTTGAAGTTGCATTCGTGTCCATACTTTAAAAATTGTTTTTCTGACGACTGTATACCTTTATACAGCCATTCTCATGACAAAAAGAGAAAACAGCAACAAAAATAGAGAGTCGCAGTAGAGTTTCAAGTACATGAAACATTTTAACGCAGCCATTTTTATTTGCTCTCCCAACAACAAATACAAGTGTTGCAGAAACAAAAATTACAAGTGTGAAACGGGACTTGAAAAACATATACGAATGCATGTGGTTAATGGAAAAATCCACCAAAAACTGTAATTCGATACAGTTAGTCGAGGCAAACCGTTAGCCAATGCGAGAGTGACACGCAAAACTCTGGTGGTGAGTTAAACAGAATCAGGCCTGATCACCCTTAAAAAATAATGACAACGACGCGAGAGTTGTTTGTCAAACCGCAGCTGCTTTACGACTGAAACAATTTTTGCTCTTTCATGGACGATGAAAAAGAAAGATGCTGAAAAAAAAAGTGACAAAGAGAAGTGATCAGTTTGAAAAGCAAACATCCATGAAGATGAAAAATGTATGTGTGAAACTTATTTGTGTACAGTAAAAAAACAAACGCAATACAAAATTTCTTTCATGGACAATGAAGAAAACAAAAAGGAAACTAACAGTTTCTTCATGAATATGTAAAATGAAAGAAGAGAAAAATACGTACTCTGGTTGCAAGTACGGAATTTTTAGATTCTAATGCTCTAATTTTTTCTGATATAGTGCTATGTAATCTTTCTACATTCGCATTTCCTGTATGATTATTAGGTCTAGTGAAATGTCCTCAATATCCTCTTGTCTTAAAAATTCCTTAACAATTGTCGAATTAAATTCATTATCTGTAATTATTTTCTTAGGCTTGTTTCTGATGGATAAAAATTGTATTAGCTTTTCAACCTGTTTCTGTTTTCTAGATATATCGCAACTGCATGCTTAGAAAATTTGTCTGTAAATGTCATAAAACTATTGTTACGAAAGAAGAATTTATTCATTATAAGCTCTGAACAACAATACTCTCGAACAACAACAACAACATTAATGGCTTATTTTCTTACAATGAATGAAGAAAGAAACGCCTCATACAAAAATTCGCATTTACGCATACACACACACACAGATTAAATAAACACTCTTCTGTTAAATACACAGCCACATACATAAATACAAGCATAAACAAATAAACAGCCACACACACAGGTATAAAGAAATAAATAGCCACAAACACAGGTATAAAGAAATAACCAATCACACAAACAGAAAACAAGAGCAATAATAATCGAACCTGCCAGACCTGTCTGGAATAGAACATTCTGGTGCTTTTAAATCAAATATATAAGTGAATCGTGCTGGCGAGTAGTATGGCAGTATTAATTTAAAAGTCAAAGAGTTAAGTTGTCGAATTGTAAGAGTGTTTAACAGTTTGCTGTATTTTTGAACAGTGGTATTAAATAAATAAAGTGACTTACAGTAAAAGTAATAACAGAGTGTATTTATTTTGCAATTAAAAGAACCCAACGTAAAGTAAAAACGTAACAATTGGTGACAGAAGTGAAATTGTAAAATAAAATAACTTAAAAAAATATAATAATAAATAAAAATGAAATTTGAAGATCTTAAAGTGGAGCAGCTGAAAAAGGAGTTGAGTAAGCTAGATTTGCCAACAGCAGGTAATAAAACAGAACTGCAGAAGAGGCTCATAGATGAATTCAAGCGTCGTGGCATGGACATTGGCGCATATGAGTTCGAAGAAAAAGAGGTGACAGAGGTTTGTAGCCGTGAAACAACAACAGCAAGTAGCATGGACTTCAATACGATGTTTGCCGCTATGATGGAGAAAATAGGAGAAAACTCTAGAATGCTTCTAGAAAATGTAAACAAAAAGCTAGTCGAAGTACAAGAAGCTTCTAAAAGAAGCGAAGAAGCTTCTAGAACAAATAGCGAGAAACTACTGGAAACAGTAAATGAGAAACTGGAGAAAAATCAACAACTTCTAGCTGAGATTCAAGAAGTTTCTAGAGCGAATAATGAGAAACTTTTGGGACAAGTCAACGAAAACCTTCTACAAATTTCTGAAACCATTAATAAGCGAGTAGACTACGTAGAAGTCAAGTTCGACTAAAAAATCTCTGCCGTAGAAGTGCAACTGTCCGGTTTAAACAGAAAAGTGAATCTTCTAGAAACTAGTGGCGTCGAAGTACAGGTAAAGGATGTCGATGTAAATCTGCAGCAGCTTGAAAACAAAATTATGAGCCTGGAAATAAGAGAAGGTCCAGTACGAGTAGTGACTGAAAACACAAATAGGATAAAAGCTCCCAGTTTCGACGGCAACATACCCTTCAACGTCTTCAAATTTCAATTCGAGACAGTGGCCAGTAAAAATCTATGGAACAATGAGGAAAAAGCGGTTGAGCTGATTCTGGCACTTAAAGGATTTGCAGCAGAAGTCCTCGAAAGCCTACCAACTAGCTGCAGAAATAATTATGAGGACATAATGGTGGCGTTACAGCGTAAATAGGGCGGCGATCATAAAAAGGAGCTGTATAGAATGGAGCTACGTGGCATGCTGCAGAGAGCAAATGAGACGCTTCAGGATTTCGCCATGGAGATAGAGCGCTTGGTGCAGCTAATATACCCTGGGGAAAACCATCCACTTTTAGAACAGTTCAAAGTGGAGGCATTTGTTAATGGTATTCGTGACCCAGATATTAAGCACGCAGTTTGCGCTAAGCAAAACACATCCTTTGCTGAAACCATTACTTACGCTCTGGCTCAAGAAACAGCAAAAGTCATTTCGAGGCCGCAGTCATACAAAGTGCGAAAAGTTGAAGTTGCTGCTGAAGATGAGAAAACAACAATGGACGACATAAAGCAAGTACTTGAGTCGGTAAAGAAAGTCTTAGATGAAAGACAAGGTAAAACAAACGCTAAGTGCTTTAATTGCGGCAAAGTCGGCCATTTTCAACGAAACTGTAAGGCATCAAGAAAACGAGCCAGATCTGTTTCGCCGCCAAGAATAAATAAACGTGCGACTCATGGGACATCTCGAGAGTCGTTAAACTAAAGAGAGCTAGCTCCCACAACCGAGGGCCCCACAATCTCCATATCTGTGATGCAGCAGCAAAACAGCAATGTTACTGCAAGCGGGTATATCAACGGAGGAAAGCGTATTCTGACAATAGACACAGGAGCGTCGCAGTCTATAATAAGGCCCGATTTAGTAAAGGGAAAAGTGGAACAATTGAATAATGTAAGCCTGCGCACCGCTACCGGAGAATTTGCTACTGTCTATGGTAAGGCCAAAGTCAGATTAACTATAGCCAACATGAGTGTGGACCATGTGTTCATTGTTGCCAATATCGTGGACGAAGTTATTATTGGCGCAGATTTTATGATCATGCATGGAGTCGATCTGCGCATGGGGCAACAAATAATGATCTGGCGAAACGTCGAAATACCCCTTGATATTGGATATGTGAGTAAATCTGCAGTAAGGAAGTTGGTTGCTGTAGCATCCCAGAAATTACCACCTCAGGCAGAAACTGTGATATGGGCACGTATGGAGGAAGATTGTGAGGACAACCGGTTGTGGGTGGTAGAACCATCAGGAATTAAGAGTGAGACAATAACAGCAAAAGCCCTCGTGAGAACCTCTAAGAATGGAAAAATTCCTGTGAGAGTGTTAAATCTATCCAACAGTGAAAAAGTAATTGGTAAAAACTCTCAGATAGCTCAATGTACACCAGCAGAGGTCATAATTAATTGCGAGAGAGACTCAGAGCCTGAAAAACTGTCAACTAAAGAGCGCGAAATACTAGCAGAACACGTGGGGAAATGGGTAGCAGAGCTGGTGCCACCTGACAGAAACAAAGCCAAGCAGCTGCTACGAAAGTACGCCTCTGTCTTCGCCCTAAAAGATAAAAGCCAAGGTAGAACGGCAATAGTGAAGCATGAAATAAATACTGGCGAAGCGAGGCCCATAAAACAAGCCCCCAGGAGCATTCCCCTAGCCAAGCGGAGCGAAGTAAAGCAGCTAGTCAACGAAATGGAGCGAGACGGAATCATCGAACCATCTTCGAGTCCCTGGAGTTCGCCGGTAGTTTTAGTAAAGAAGAAAGATGGCAGCACTAGATTCTGCGTTGACTACAGAAAGCTCAACAATGTTACCAAAAAGGACAGTTATCCGCTACCAAGAATCGATGACACCTTGGACACGCTAGCAGGAACCAAGTGGTTTTCTACGCTAGATCTACAGAGCGGTTACTGGCAAGTCGAGATAGCTGACAAAGATAAAGAAAAAACTGCTTTTAGTGCTCTCGATGGTTTATGGCAGTTTAATGTTATGCCATTTGGTCTCTGCAACGCTCCAGCCACCTTCGAGCGTTTAATGGAACGAGTGTTAAAGGGACTCAATTGGAAGACATGCCTGGCGTATCTGGATGACATAATTGTCATGGGAAAGACCTTCGATGAACACCTAAGGAATATGGAAGAAGTCTTCAGGCGTATATCAGCGGCTGGACTGAAGCTCAGTGTTAAGAAATGTGCATTGTTTCAGAAGGAAGTCAAATACTTGGGGCATCGTGTAACAGCAGAGGGCATATCAACCGATGAAGATAAAATACGGGCAGTAAAGGACTGGCCTCGTCCTCAAAATCTTCAGGAGTTACGAAGTTTCTTGGGACTCTGCACATACTACAGACGATTTGTGCCAAATTTTGCTAGTGTTGCTGCGAGCCTACATGAGCTAACCAAAAAGTCGCGACCCTACCAGTGGAGTGAAGCAGCCGAGGAAGCATTTCAGAAGCTCAAGGAATTATTGTGTGTGGCACCTATCCTGGCATATCCAGTAGCTGGGCGAAAATTCATGCTAGACACTGATGCAAGCGGATATGGAATAGGAGGCGTGCTGTCGCAAGTGGTAGATGGGACAGAAAAGGTTATAGGCTACTACAGCAGAGTACTTTCGAAGCCTGAAAGAAACTATTGCGTAACGCGACGAGAGCTTCTAGCAGCATTGGAGTGCATAAAACACTACCACAAATATTTGTATGGCCAACATTTTACGTTGAGGACAGATCATGCCGCACTCAGGTGGTTGCTGCAATTCAAGAGCCCTGAAGGACAGCTTGCACGCTGGATAGGGCGACTTCAGAGCTATGACTTTAGTATTGAGCACAGAAAAGGAGGCAAGCATAACAACGCAGACGCCCTTTCTAGGCGGCCATGTGATCTGGGGTGTAAGCATTGCACAAAGGCAGAGAGAAAAGAATTCGTTATTGATGTTCGGCTTACACATATAGAATCTAGTGAAGACTGGCCGACTGCACAAAGAAACGATCCCATATTGGCAAAAGTTATAGCGGCTAAAGAGGAAGACAGAAGACCGACGAGAAGTGAGATCTCACCAGAAAGTCCACTGGCGAAGGCATATTGGGCCCAGTGGAACAGTCTCAGGTTGAAGGATGGCTGCTTATGTCGCACCTGGGAAAGCACAGACGGTAAAACTGTGATAAGACTTAATCGTCGTTCCATCCTCCAAGATCAAAGAGGTCATGAAACAATTCCACAATGGTCCTAGCGGAGGTCACCTCGGGGTAACGAAGACGCTGGAAAATATAAAACAACGGTTCTATTGGGTCGGCTGTCAACAAGCCGTAGCAGAGTGGATAGCCAATTGCCAGGAGTGCATTGCAGCAAAGGGTCCAGTACGAAGGAGTCGGGGGCAGCTTCAGCAGTACAATTCAGGCGCTCCCTTTGAACGTACAGCGATGGACGTAGCAGGTCCCTTCCCTGCTAGCAATGCTGGAAACCGATACGTTTTAGTGGTCATGGACTATTTTAGCAAATGGCCGGAAGTATATGCTATTCCCAATCAAGAAGCCAGAACGATTGTAGACGCTTTTATAAGCAACTGGGTGTGTCGCTATGGTGTTCCCTTAGAACTACACTCCGACCAAGGCCGAAATTTTGAATCCGTTATATTCAAAGAGATGTGCGAGGTATACGGAATAAGAAAGACCAGAACGACTATGTTACATCCGCAATCTGATGGTATGGTCGAACGATTCAATCGAACCCTGGAAGAATACCTGAGAAAAGTGGTCAGCGCACATCAGAGGGACTGGGATGAGCATATACCCAAATTTTTGTTGGCATACAGATCAGCTGTTCACGATTCAACCTCACGAACACCAGCGAAAATAGTCTTTGGATCTGAGCTAAATTTGCCTGCAGATTTAGAGTTTGGTGTTAAGCCAACATCGGCAGAAGGAGACGACGAAAACTCTAGTCAGGCGCAAAGGGACCTTCAGGAGATTCACGAATTCGTGCGGAGTCGGATAAAATTAACCAGTGATAAAATGAAAGCCAGATATGATCGAGCTGCCAACTCTGAGGGATTTAACGAGGGACAACTGGTTCTACTTTTTAACCCACAACGGAAGAAAGGATTATCACCCAAACTACAAACTCATTGGGATGGACCTTATAAAGTAATAAAGCGGCTAAACGACGTAGTTTACAGAATACAGAAATTCCAGAGCCCAAGATCAAAAATGAAAGTTGTGCAATTGGAGCGGCTAGCCAACTATGGAAAAGGTACATCTGTGTCTGTTCGGGACGAACAGGTTTGAGAAGGGGGTAGTGTTACGAAAGAAGAATTTATTCATTATAAGCTCTGAACAACAATACTCTTGAACAACAACAACATTAATGGCTTATTTTCTTACAATGATGGAAGAATGAAACGCCTCATACAAAAATTCGCATTTACGCATACACACACACACAGATTAAATAAACACTCTTCTGTTAAATACACAGCCACATAAAGGGTGTTTTTTATAGAGGTATAGAACTTTAAGTTGAAATAAAACAACGATGGATTATTCGATTGACATGAATTTTATTTATCCGAAAGATAATCTTGTGGCATTACATTCTAAATATGATTTCTGGCATATGACCGCCACGGCTGGCGCGGATGTAGTCCAATCTGGACGTCCAATTTTCGATGACTTTTTCCAACATTTGTGGCCGTATATCGGCAATAACAAGGCGAATGTTGTCTTCCAAATGGTCAAGCGTTTGTGGCTTATCCGCATAGACCAATGACTTTACATAGCCCCACAGAATGTAGTCTAGCGGTGTTAAATCACAAGATCTTGGAGGCCACTTCACAGGTCCAAAACGTAAAATTAGGCGGTCACCAAACGTGTCTTTCAATAAATCTATTGTGGCACGAGCTGTGTGACATGTTGCGCCGTCTTGTTAAAACCACATCTCCTGGACATCATGGTTATTCAATTCAGGAATAAAAAAGTTAGTAATCATGGCTCTATACCGATCACCATTGACTGTAACGTTCTGGTCACCATCGTTTTTGAAAAAGTACGGACCAATGATTCCACCAGCCCATAAAGCGCACCAAACAGTCAGTTTTTCTGGATGTAACGGTGTTTCGACATACACTTGAGGATTACCTTCACTACAAATGCGGCAGTTTTGTTTGTTGACGTAGCCATTCAACCAGAAGTGCGCTTCATCGCTAAACAAAATTCGCTTATGATAATCGGGAACAACGGTAATCTCGTTTTGGGCCCAAATTGCACTATTTGCAAGCGTTGTTCAGGCGTGAGTCTATTCATGATGAATTGCCAAACCAAACTGTGAATAAATCACTTGACAGCTGTTAAATCGTTCTCCATCTTGCAAAGTAATGCCAACTTAAAGTTCTATACCTCTATAAAAAACACCCTTTACATAAATACAAGCATAAACAAATAAACAGCCACACACACAGGTATAAAGAAATAAATAGCCACAAACACAGGTATAAAGAAATAACCAATCACACAAACAGAAAACAAGAGCAATAATAATCGAACCTGCCAGACCTGTCTGGAATAGAACATTCTGGTGCTTTTAAATCAAATATATAAGTGAATCGTGCTGGCGAGTAGTATGGCAGTATTAATTTAAAAGTCAAAGAGTTAAGTTGTCGAATTGTAAGAGTAACAGTTTGCTGTATTTTTGAACAGTGGTATTAAATAAATAAAGTGACTTACAGTAAAAGTAATAACAGAGTGTATTTATTTTGCAATTAAAAGAACCCAACGTAAAGTTAAAACGTAACACTATGTACATATATATGTACGTCTAGATGTATGATTTGATTTACATCCGACGGGGTTTCTGTGATATGAGATTTTGGTTTTATAGGATTGCGATAATATTTTGATATATTACAAATGTCGCAAATATTAATATATTTGTGAACCAATGTTTTGAGGTTTCTGAAGATCTTTTTTTTTAATCCCTCAAGTTTTCTATAATACCGCTGTCTGGTTTCAAACTTTGTTATAAGTTTCGTCTTAGTTTATCTGTTGACGAGAACAGACGCATTTCTTACTCGCATTAAAGCAAAATATTTAAGTGAAAAAACACAAACAAAATAAAAAACACAACAAAGCATAAATAAACATAAATAAACCAGATTGCTGAAACATACAAAATTTTTTTTATAAATTTAACGGCACAACTGTTTACTAAAATAAAAAAATACAAACACAATACACTCTTATGAGCCTTAAAATTTTAAACTGTGCTGAAAATTCAGTTAGAGCTAACAGCAGAAATGCTTAATTTACTTTTATTAAAGGTATGCTAAGGGTGCGTACAGAGTGGCCGCCAGGATTGTCAGATTTATTTTCACCTATTTCGCCAAAATCGATGTGAAAAATCGCCAAAACAGTTTATTGTAAACATTTCCCTCTAATATATCGTTACGTTTTTATTTTACGTTGGGTTCTTTTAATTGCAAAATAAATACACACTGTTATTAATTTTACTGTAAGTCACTTTATTTATTTAACACCACTGAAAAAATACAGCAAACTGTTAAACACTCTTAAAATTCGACAACTTAACTCTTTGACTTTTAAATTAATACTGCCATACTACTCGCCAGCACGATTCGCTTATATAGGTGATTTTAAAGCACCAGAATGTTCTATTCTAGACAGATCTGGCAGGTTCGATTGTTATTGCTTTTGTTTTCTGTTTGTGTGTTTGTTTATTTCATTATAACTGTTTGTGTGGCTGTTTATTTGTTTATGCTTGTATTTATGTCAGAGATTGTAATGATTATGAGTTTTATTTTAAAAATTGGGTTTTAATGATTATTTCTTGATTTTTATTTTCTACTCAAAGAATAATAATTATTCTCTAAGCTTTTTTTATGCTTAGAACATAACGATTATGTATTAAGTTTTATTTTCTGCTCAGAGAATAAAAAATATTGTCTGAGTTTTATTCTTTGCTCGTCATTTAATAATTGATGTTTAAGTTTTATTTTCTGTTTGAAGAATAAAAATTACTCTCTAAGTTTTATTTTCCGATTGAAGAATAAAAATTACTTTCTGAGTTTTATATTTCACTTAGAAAATAAGGATTATTTTCCAAGTTTTATATTTCGCTTAGAAAATAAAAATTATTTCTTGAGTTTTGTTTTTTACTTAAAAATAAAAATTATTTCTTTCTCTTGTTAATTTGGACATATGTATGTATATAAATAGTACTTTTTGGAACTTTTTTACTGAAACACATATCTCACTGAAACCCTATCTCAAATAACGATACTAATATTATTTCTATGTGTTTCAGTAAAAAAGTTCCAAAAAAGTACCAAAGTACACGTTTTATCCCCCAAATATTGAAATAAAGAAAAAGTACCAAACACTAGTTTGATACTTTTACTATATCAGAAGAATGCCAACTAAACTAATTTCTATGTTTTTTAGTTAAAAAGTGTCAAAAAATACTATTTATATACTTACAAATGTCCAAATTAACAAAAAAAATAATTTTTTGAGTTTTATTTATTTATAAGTAAAAAATAAAACTCAAAAAATAATTTTTATTTTCTAAGCGAAATATAAAACTTGGAAAATAATCCTTATTTTCTAAGTGAAATATAAAACTCAGAAAGTAATTTTTATTTATATAATTTTTATTTATTTATAAAATAAAACTTAAACATCAATCATTAAATGGCGAGCAAAGAATAAAATTCAGACAATAATTTTTATTCTCTGAGCAGAAAATAAAACTCGGAGAATAATTTTTATTTTTCAAGCGAAAAATAAAACTCAACAAGTAATCATTGATGTCTGAGGAAAAAATAGAACTCGAAAAATAATTTTTATTTATGATTTTTTTTCAATAAAACTTAAAAAATAGAAATCATTGGCGGAACGGACAGTCCCCTTAAAGACGATTGCAATGGTGTACTCCTTTTCTTTTAAAATGTGATGGGTAATCATTATTTACGATCCCTGATTTATGTATGTGCCTGTGTATTTAACATAAGAGTGTTTATGTAATGTGTGTGTGTAGATGCGTATATGCGAATGTTTGTATGAGGCGTTTCTTTCTTTCATCATTGTAAGAAAACAAACCATTAATGTTGTTGTTGTTGTTGTTCGAGAGTATTGTTGTTCAGAGCCTATAATGAATAAATTCTTCTTTCGTAACAATATACAATATTTTTTAATTTCAAAAATTTTTTTAAATAATCATAAAATATAAATCGAAATAGCTAAAATTCGCCAAAAATAGATAAAAAGTCGCCAAAATATATAAATATTTTGTTTTTTATATAAAAAGGTTTGAGAACACGAAAAAGGTAAAATTTTTACTTAAAACTAATAAAAAATTAGTCGTTATTACAGTCGAATTCGGTTAATCGCACGCCGGTTAAAAGAAAAAATCGCTTCATTGAAATTAAAAATTCTTAACCTTTACTTCCGTTGAATTTTTAAGCCTTTTAGTTCGCTTAAAGGAAAATTTGCTTGACTGAAAAATCGGTTTAATGACACAAAATTTGTTAATTAAATAAAACATGGTAATAATAAATTCGTTTAAATGAAATCCGTTTTCATTTATGCGTAGTCCTTATAATTGAAAATTACGGATAAGTGAAAAATAAATCGTGTAATTTTTCATTTGCGCATAACCGAATTCGACTGCATAATAAACATATCCATCTATAAGATATTTGTCACCGTGTTCTTATTTAGAATATGTTTTATAGGAATTAAATTTATTTAACATTACTAAAGATCAACAGATGAGTGTCACATGCCCTATTTCAATTTATAAGATATATAGCATGTGTTTCGAAATCGATCTTATCCAGCATATAAATTTTAAAAAAATCCAATTTTTCTACAAAATTAAATTTCACTCGAATATCCAGAAAGATCTAAACTTGCCATAAGTTAAAGCAGAAATAGCGAAACTTGCCATAAGGTATTTAAAGAAGCTTTAAACTCATCCGAATCCACTCGCCCGTAACATACTAAATGAACCTGGTCACATTCGACTAAGAAGGAGGGACACTGCTTCTCTCATCCATACATCAGAGGGATAACCCGCAAATTACAGTAAGCGTGAAACATAATTTTTTTTTTAAGTTTGTTAGGATTTTTAAAAATCTTTGAAAACAATAAATTTTGTTTGTGATAAGGAATTGCAACATTTTAAAATAGAAGCATTTTAAAATGAAAAATGTTTGTTGATGGAAAGATGTTCCTGAACTTTAAATAAGTTTATATGTTTCGAAAGTTTCCGAATTCCTGAATTAAAATCATATTTAAATACGAATAAAAAATTACTTTTAAAACTTCAATTTCTTTGTTATCCATTTTGAAATTCCTTAATTCAGTTTTTAATGTTGGCCAAAAGTCTATGAAAAATCGTCAACAATATCTCCAATTATTTTAAAAATTAAATTAAAAATTAACAAGCGGCCACTCTGTACGCACCCTTAGACTGTAATACTTTTGGTTTGATTTTGTAGTAGCAAAAGTAGAATGAAATACGCTCCGTACCTAAAAAAATAAAAAAATCCGATGTAAGTCTTTTATACTTTTAGACTATTAGTGTGCAGTAGAAACAAAGTAGAAAAAAAAAATTGAAAATGTGTTACTATAACTAAAAACATAACAAAGGTTTTAACATTTAAGAATAACTTTTGCTCCGATTTTAAAAAACTTCTTAAATAAAAATAGTTTTATTTATTTGTATTAAATACCTTTCAAATTGAGCTTGTTAAATTTATATTTATTAAAAAGAAATAAAAATATATGATAAATCTTCATACTCGGTAACACTGTTTATATTCAAATACACCACTGGTCTAATGGAAAGTCTTAATTTTTTCAAATGGTTTACAAAATAAAAGTTACCATCTGCTTGTCAAATTTCTATTCGTATTTTATCTTCTATTCAGCATATTTTACTTTTACACTGTTCTATTTTTCTCATTTGACAAAAATGTATAACAGATCTAATTACATGTGGGACAATGTAAAACAGCCTTAAGTAGTGACAAAAAAATAATCGGGAATACATCATTGCCAAGTAATGCACATAATATAGTAAATGCGCAAAAATTAAACACATAAATTAGCATGGTTTTTACGAAACTAGATTTTATTATCAAATTATTCTTAATGCTAATATTTGCAGTGTTGTAATTAAAAAGTAAGCTTATTCATTGTTGCAAGTTAAAGGATTAACTTATGTTAGAATTCTAATATTATTGTTAGTTAATAAATGGAATTCAAGTATTAATGATATATATTACATTACTCCGCCTCAAAATTTTAAAACATGGTTGCCAAAACTAAAAAGTAATAAAATTCATTGAATTAAAATATTGTTTTTTGGGTGAAACCAATGCCAAAATTTGGGGTTATTAAATACCAGTTCTTAAATAGTTTTGTTCAATGTTTAAAATGTTCTTAAATATTGCTGGTATCGTGATACTTCTCTACGATTTCTGTAGTTCTGCACACTTGAAGATTCTGTGGATTATTAGTAGTTTGCTGATTAGATGAATTTGAAGATGTTGCTCTAATAATTGTTTTAGAAGTAGGAGTTCTTGATTGTAAAGGAGGCAAACTTGATGATATCGATGATGATGACGGTTCTTCTGAGTCGGTTAGCGTAAGATGATCTGTATCGATAGTTGGACAGCTGCGGTATTTCATTTGGTTAACATGTTGCCTACAAATACCTTTTCCTGTTTGTATGACGAAAATTACTTTACCAATTTTTGTTTTAATAATGCCTTCTTTCCGTTGCCATAATGGAAAGACATTTATGAACAGCATCTTTGATAGGCAAGTTGTCTTCGATGTTTTTACATACAGATGTTTTAAAAGTTCTAACAAATCCTTCAGCAAAACCATTAGAAGCTGGTGGAATGGCGTAGCTGTAATATGTCGATTACCAAGTTTTGAGCAAAAAATTTCTAACTTTTCAGAACCCAGCTGCGGACCATTGTCCCTGACGATTGCATTTGGTAAGCCTTCTGTGGAAAATACCGTAGAATCCGCGGAAATAGTGTCTTTTGTAGTTGTGTTTTTCATTGATGAAACGTATGGAAACTGTAAAAATGTATCGACGCATATGAGTCACATGGAATTAAAAATGGGCCCAGCGAAATCTACGTGAATTCTCTTCCAAGGTTTTGTTGCCTTTGGCCATCTTTCGTATTCTTAGAAGGAGCTTGATTCTGAACTTTAGATATTTCGCCCTCAGTACATATTTTTGGTATGTCAATATCAATATTGTTCCACCATATATATTTTCTAGCGAGTTGCCTCATCTTAACAATACGCCAATGTACGTTGTGTAGAGTTTTTAAAGTTTGACTTCCTAGAGCATCTGGTATAACGACACTAATATAGTCGGTTTTTAAATAAAGCAATTTGTTATAGATAGTCAAATTGTTTCTGCGATTGAAAAAGGGTTCAAGGTTTGATTGTTCTTGTTTAAGCGCGTACGGCCAACCATTTTCTACAGAATAATAAACGGAGCATAATATTTTGTCTTCTTTTGAATATTTGTAGATGTTTACTTTTATTGGAAAATCTTCGAAATATATTTCGAAGCACGAATCTTCTTCCTTTTCGCAACTTTCATCTGTCCCAATAGGTAATCGTGAAAATGCGTCTGCATTGCCATGGTCAAAGCCCAGCGTTGTATATGTTACGCGGTAACTTCATTAGGGTTAAAAATGCTTACCACTGGTTTGTGGTCAGTAACGAAGAAAAACTAGCAGCCATACAGGAACTGGTGAAAACGTTTGACACCAAAAATAATTGCAAGACCTTGTTTTTCAATTTGGCTGTAGTTTACCTGATGTTTGTCAAGAGTCAGTCCATATCATCAGGATAAAGGTGTGAAATAACTGCACCTATGCCAAACGGAGATTCGTCGGCAGCAAAAATAAGCGGTAAATTGTCTTGAAAGTGAGTTAGACTATGTTTGATTTAAGAAGATCAAAATATTCCTGTTGACTTTTTCCCCAGCGAAATTAATGCTTTTTCTACGTAGCTTGTTGATTGCAGCTGCAAAAGTTCAAGTGTTTCTCACAAAATTGTGGCTTTAAATTTTTCCCGCCAAGAACACTAGATCCATCCGGCAAAATTCCTTTAGAATTTATTTGACGGCTCAAGTATGTTATTTTATTTTGCAAAAACATACCCTTCTCTTGTTTACATCGAATACCATTTGAAAACAAAACAGAAAACAACTGTTCGAGTCACTGAAAATGTTCCGATAAAGCGCTGATATAATAATATCATCTAAGTAATTTGCACATCCTTCTATGCCATGAAGAAGTTCCTCTACATACTTTAGCAAAATAGCTAGTGCGCTAGCTATGCCATAAGGCAAACGTTGGTATTGCAAAAGTCCAAGCGGTGTGTTAATTACCATTATTTTTTTTTTTTTTTTTGATGTATCATCCAGTTCCATTTGAATATAGGCATCCTTCAAGTCGATTTTTGAAAAATATTTACCGTCGCGATTGGTATGAAACAAAACTTCACGGGTATTAATCGAATACTGTTCGATGTCAATTTGCGTGTTGACCACATATACGAATAGAACTATTCGGCTTTTTTGCTAAAACTATGGGAGAAGCTAAAGTTTTATAAGCCTTTCTATTTCTTTTTTAAATTGAGGCATTTGTGCAAATGGAATGGGCCGAGATCTAAAATATTTTGGCTTAGCGTCAGGTTTTAAACGTACACTTGCTTTAAAGTTTTTTTTACCGTTCCAAGAGTTGGTTTAAAAACATCACCCAATTTTCACAATGTTCTTTTACGCGTTTGTCTTTTTCCATAACCGAATTTGTTTGTTTAATTTGAAATCCAACAGTGTTACAGTATCGATAGATATATTACGGTGTTAAAATATGGACGAAATCAAAAATCTTCGCAAACAGCACCAGTGCCAAAAGTATCAAAAGGAAAGCTAATAGTACAACTTCACAAAACCGCTTTGCAATTTTAGATGGCGAAACAATTCAGCCTACAGCATTACCAATTTATTTGAGGGAGCAAAACTCAAATGACTTAATAAAAAATTGAGGAAAACTCATTCTATGTGGTCCCAATCAAACGAGGTACCATAAAGTAAACCAAAATTCAAATTATTAATAAAAGCAGTTATCGCAAAAATGGTTAAGAATTTGAGATCCGCAAAAAAAGCTTTTACACCTACCAACTGAAAAGTGGCAAAGTTCTTCGAATTGTTTTGAAAGGTATAGATGCGTTGATCCAGATGAAATAAAATCTGAACTTAATAAAAATGTGTTTAAAGTTAAAAGCGTAGCCAATCTCACAAATTAAGATCGCGTTTCCCAACCACTAGTTACAGTAGAATTTGAATCAGGAGACATCATACTGAAAAAAAAGGAAACGCCCCTATCTATAGTTTAAGATACCTACTTCATAACAGAATTACAGTTAAAGAACCGCATAAACGATCAGGTCCCGTCCAGTGTCTAAACTGCCAAGAATTTGGCCTTACTAGGGCCTATTGTAAGTTACCAAATACGTATTACCCCCTGTTAGCCCAGCCAATCGGTTAGAATGTTTCATTCGCAGATATTATTAAAACTTACCGTGCTCAAGTACTCAAGCAGCCACCTTAATCAAACTCAAATCCTATTTTACAGCTGGAATCTAAAGAACACAATCCTTTCATTAACTCTCGTCGTCTTAAAGCAAGCAACGAGACATAAGTGCATTCATTAAACAGCTTTATGAGTTGTAATAGGAGCATGATGCAGGAAATGGTACGCACGCAATATATGATGTTGCAGGCGGTACTTAATAAACCATGAACTGTATAAAAATATGCTTCTTCGAGAAAACCGTTATAATAAAATTTATTTTGTAGACGTCAAAAATCTGTTGACTGAAAAAAGGAGAGCTCGTAGAGAGTGGCAAAAACACAGATCTCCTCAATTAAAGGATAAATTAAAAGAAATTACAAAACGGCTAAAACAGCTACTAGAATCTGGAAGAGTAGCATCTCTGAAAAATTACTTGAAAGATCTCGACGCAACTGCACAATCAGATTACTCATTATGGCGTGCAACAAAAAATCTGAAACGACCTGTTATACGTAAGTCTCTTTTGCGTACCCCATGTGGTAGCTAGGCAGGAAACGAAACCGAAAAAGGTAATCTGTTTGTAACTCACCTAAAAAATGTATTTACTACCCTCCTCTTTAGTCATGTCATCAGTTAAGAGTTTATTAGACTTGTGTAGTTCGCGAACGAACTAGTTCAATTGAGCGAATTGTTCAACGCTCTGTTTACTGAGCTCTTTTAGATCAATTATCTAGTTCAATTGAGCTATTCGCTCTTTAGAACTAGATGAAACGATTTTGTACTGAGCTGTTTTAGCTTAGTTACTGAGCGTTTTTTGTAGTTCATTGTAAAAAATTTTTGTTTTATGACATTCGGCTTTTGCTTATGTCTCTATCATACTGACCAAGCCAAATTCACTTATCTTGATATATGTGTATAAACTCTAAATACTGTTGGTATACCTTTCGGTGAAGACCGTCGTCACTGGCTGTTGGTTTGGTACGTTTGGCGAGCGCTTTTGATGTAAAGATATAATTTTCAAGCCGCGTTTAAAATAGTACTGGAGAGTTAGTATTACCTGCTTTAGTATAAATATTTATTAGTTTACGTAATTGTTCATTAGGGTTGTTTTTATTTAAATGCTCTTGTACAGGTAAATTGTTTGGTACCTGATATATTTATATGACGTCAGTTAATATCGGTTAAATTTTAAGGGTCGATGTTGAATGTGAACCACACCTCAACGTCAAGTTTTTTTCTACATTTAATTTGACATTTCTCAATTTCAGATTAAACCATGGAAAGATACACAATCGAGCAACGCATTAAAGTTATTCAGGCTTATTATGAAAAAGGGCATTAAAATCAAAATGCATATCGAGCACTTCGTGATTTTTCCGGTCAATTTAATCGTCCAAATGTACGAACAATCGGAAAAATCGTGCAAAAATTTGAGCAAACCGGGTCTGTAGGAGATGTGAAAATACCAATGCATGCTCGTACAGCTCGTACTGCAGAAAATATTGCTGCTGTTCGCGGTAGTGTGCTAAAGAGCCGTCCACCTCAACTCGTCGTCGAGCCCAACAATTGCACCTCCCACGCTCGTCGTTGATGAACATTATGCATAAAGACTTACTTTGACATACTTACAAGGTGCAATTGACTTAAGAACTAAAGCCTCTTGATCATTACAAACGTCGTCAATGATCAGAATGGTGGCAAGAAATGGCAACAGTGAATGATCAATTTTATAAGAAAATCATCTTCAGTGATGAGGCACATTTACACCTCAGTGGATTCGTCAATAAGCAGAATTTAAGCATTTGGGGCAATGATAATCCAATAGTGATTGTCTAAAAATCAATGCACCCACAAAGAGTGCCGTATTTTTTTACAACATAAGGCCGGTCAGGCAGTTACTGTGAATGGTGTTCGCTATCGTGAGATGATAACGAATTTTTTATGGCCCCAATTGGAAGATATGGATGTGGAAGATATGTGGTTTCAACAGGACAGTGCCGCTTGCGACACAGGTATCGAAATAATGGCTCTTTTTGCGCGACAAATTCAATGGCGTGTTATCTCACGTGGTAGTGGTATCTATTGGCCGCCAAGATCATGTGATTTGACACCGTTGGACTTTTTTCTTTGGGGTTATTTGAAAGAATTCAAGAGCTAAAGCATGAGATAATTCGGCACATTAATGGCATAGAACCTCAATAATGCCTCAGCGTCATCGAAAATTTGGAGTATCGAATGGAGGTGTGCAGCCGAGGTCGTGGTGGCTACTTGGTCGATATTTTGTTCCATACATAATTGTATGGAGTTCGAGTTTTGTAGATTTCCATGTTTTCAAGAATGTCTAGTCTTCGTCCTCTTTTGCTAGGATGCAGCAATGTCATACTTTCATCTATTTTCCATGGTGTGTGTTCGTGAAAATGAAGGTGTAGTACGAAGTTGGAGTCCTCTCTTTTCCATTTGTACGAGTGCATTTGTTCTGTAAATCCTGATTTTAGTGCTCGTCCCGTTTGTCCTGTATATGTGTGTATGGTTGCATCATACATATACCATATATATGTATGGTTGCAACTAAAGGGCTGCACAAGTATATTCGTTTTCTAAACTTCAATGATTGACATGCTTCAGTGTACAATGCACTGCTGTACAAATTTTCCTTTTGCACTCAACAACGAATAAAAACGCAAACAAAAGCAAGCATTGTACATGACAACAACATAGCAAATGTGCGTAAATTTCGTATTCACCCATACGTTTAGATGTCATATAGATAATTTAAATTTCGTTGTTGAAGTGTTGTGTCTTCAATTGTATTATCTATTTCGCGAGTAATTCGAAACATTTTAAATACAGCAGTGCACTCTATAAAGTTTAATTTTATTACTCATACATGATGAAAATAAAAGAACATGTTTCTTCACTGCACAGCGATCTTTTGTGTGTTATTTTGAAATGCAAAAATTGTTTGTTTACTTATAAGATTGTATGGTTACATGGATCTGTATGTATAATAAATATTTGAACATAAAATTTGTGAAAGAAAAATATTTTCAACTGAGTTTTCAAAAAAGTAATGCAAAATAAAAGTAAAAAAAGGAAAGGGATTATTGCTATAACTTAAAAAATAGGCAATATTATCAATATGCACTTATGTGAAATCCTATAACATTGTATAATTCATGCGTAATTCCTTTTATTAAAAGTTATTTAATAAATAAATTTTAATATTTCCTTCTATTAAAATTAATTTAATAAATAAACAATAATTCGAAACATGAAACACATGAAAAATGCTTCGAATTATTGTTTGTATTGTTGTTTTGATTATTGCTGTAGTGTAAGTTAGTTGCAAATTTATTTTATTTTTATTTGTGTGAGTTAAATAAAAGAAATATAAATTGTACTTCAAATACATACATATATAACTCAAAAAAGAAAATAAAAATCATTTAGTTTTCGTTTTTATTTTTTTATTAGATAAAATTAAATATTTTAAAATATAAGTACATAATATGTATAAGAAAACCAACAAAAATATTACAATAACGTATTTCTTTCTTCAGAATTTAATTCTGACCTTAAGTTGGATGTGGAAGAGGTGTTCCAATTTAACATTCGTACCGTATTTTGCACCAATTGAAATTAGGCGTTCCGCAACTTTTTTGAAACCAAAATCCTGGATTAATTTGAATGGTCTGCAATTACTTATAGTCCATTCTGTGATGTCCGTTGTTAACAGCTTTTTACATTCACTATCGACATCAATTTTTGTCATGTTCTTATTTTCCATGAGGGTGTTAGCCTATTCTACCAAATTAGATGTTGATCTGTTGTTGTATTTGTAGATATTAACACATTGCCGACATGCTACTAAATTAGTCAGTTCTTCGCTAGATGCATGTTCAATTTTGCCATATATATACCCAACTTGCTTGTACCTCTTTTGCTACTAATTTTAAATTCACTGCTCAATATTTTTGATTTGATTGTAGCATTGTTAAACATGCCTGACGTACTGGATTTTTGACAAAAACAAATATTTGTTATGGCTTACCTTATATATGTAGTATGTATATAACTATTAAAATAATTCCTTTTATGTTTTTAATTATAAATTAGTACAAAATTATTACAATTAAATTTTCACGTTTCCTTGGTTACAAGATAAAACTGAACTGACCGTTTGCGCAACAGGCATTTCCTTTTATATATGAATTTTTTTTAGAATTTTAGAAATAGATTTTACCTAGAAAGCAACTATATTTAGGTAAGTTAAATTACTTGAAATTTTTCAAATAATCGGTTAGTTCATAAAAACTTTTTTAAAGAAAAGGATAAAGAAAAATATCAATAATACTTAAATAATATAAGTAGAGGAAAAAACCAATAAAATAAACAAATTTCCCACTTACAAAAACAACAACCATAAGTTGTAAAAATACTTTTTTGAAAACTCAGTTAAAAATATTTTTCTTTTACAAATTTTAAGTTAAAAAATTTATTATACATATATATATAATGGGTGATTTTTTTGAGGTTAGGATTTTCATGCATTAGTATTTGACAGATCACGTGAGATTTCAGACATGGTGCCAAAGAGAAAGATGCTCAGTATGCTTTGACATTTCATCATGAATAGACTTACTAACGAGCAACGCTTGCAAATCATTGAATTTTATTACCAAAATCAGTGTTCGGTTCGAAATGTTCAAATGTGACAAATTTTGTTCAGCGATGAGGCTCATTTCTGGTTGAATGGCTACGTAAATAAGCAAAATTGCCGCATTTGGAGTGAAGAGCAACCAGAAGCCGTTCAAGAACTGCCCATGCATCCCGAAAAATGCACTGTTTGGTGTGGTTTGTACGCTGGTGGAATCATTGGACCGTATTTTTTCAAAGATGCTGTTGGACGCAACGTTACGGTGAATGGCGATCGCTATCGTTCGATGCTAACAAACTTTTTGTTGCCAAAAATGGAACAACTGAACTTGGTTGACATGTGGTTTCAACAAGATGGCGCTACATGCCACACAGCTCGCGATTCTATGGCCATTTTGAGGGAAAACTTCGGAGAACAATTCATCTCAAGAAATGGACCGGTAAGTTGGCCACCAAGATCATGCGATTTGACGCCTTTAGACTATTTTTTGTGGGGATACGTCAAGTCTAAGGTCTACAGAAATAAGCCAGCAACTATTCCAGCTTTGGAAGACAACATTTCCGAAGAAATTCGGGCTATTCCGGCCGAAATGCTCGAAAAAGTTGCACAAAATTGGACTTTCCGAATGGACCACCTAAGACGCAGCCGCGGTCAACATTTAAATGAAATTATCTTCAAAAAGTAAATGTCATGGACCAATCTAACGTTTCAAATAAAGAACCGATGAGATTTTGCAAATTTTATGCGTTTTTTTTTAAAAAAAAGTTCTCAAGCTCTTAAAAAATCACTCGTTACATGTAATCTTATAAGTAAACAAACAATTTTTGCATTTCAAAATAACACACAAAAGATCGCTGTGCAGTGATCATCATGAATGAGTAATAAAATTAAACTTCATAGAGTTCACTGCTAACTTTGTTGTATTTTGACCGTCAGTGTCAGGTATTGTCCACTACTCGTTGGTTATGTTTTCTCTTTTCCTAATATTGTTGTTGACACACACTCGCTCATCTCGCAACGCAAAAGGTATACGACCTGAAGTAACTGCTTAGGCATAAAATGTTTTGTTGTTCATTTAAATGGTTTTGTGCAGCCCTTTAGTTGCAACCATACATCCAAGTATGCCTAAACGCATAAATATTTTATTACAAAAAAAAAAAAAAAAATGGTTATGGCCCCGATACTAAAAATACACAATATTTTAAATATTAACAGAAATCGAAAAATTGAGTACATAAGAGCAACCGATTTTTAGCTGCGTTGTCAAAAGGCAACGCAACTGGCAAATAAAATGGTATTACGTACGGCAAATTCTTTCAGTTGCCATACAGTTATCGATATTGCTACTTTGACAGTCTAGCAACTGGAAATAAATGTAAACAATCAAAATGTTTTTAATAAATAAGCAAGAAAAAATTAATTCAAAGTAAAAAACGAAAAATAAAATAATAAAATGATTATTTGCAAAGGGTAACACTTATATTATTTTCCTTTTCTCATAATAAACGCTGAAAGTGGGTCGTTTTGTTACTTTTAGATTTAGATTAACCGCCTTTTTTGCTTAATCTTTGAAAAAAAATCAACAGCAACCACAAATTTATGGTTGCAACTTTATAGTTGGCAACTGAAATTAAGAACTTTCAGTTGCAAGTTACAATATATGAGCTGGTTTTTTTGAAAGTGCAAAAAACTAAGTTATAATAGAGTTCTATTTTGACATAAAATAAACAGTTTTGCTGTACAATGCTATCGCACAAATATTTCTTTTGAAAGTGGAAAAAGTCCATTCCTAATAATTAAAATTCAAACAACTTTTTTATTACAATTATTATTGATTATTGCTACTTCAGCGCACGCTGCTGCAGTTATTACTAAGGCCCGTTTCACACTAAAATACTGAGTATTAAGATTTGGATTGGATTTTGTAAGAAAGAAATCAAATGAGAGTTGCTGTGATTGTTAAAAAAAATCTAACGGAACATAACACTATTAAACTTCAAAATAATTCTTGCAAAAAAAAACCGACTTCAAAACAGACAAACTTAAAATCATGTTTCTTTAAGACGGTAACTATTGAGACACCCTGTAATTTCCGAATTCAAATTTTATACTAGTTATAGCGGTCGTAGCAATACAGGTTCATTGTAAATTTCAACCGTCTGTCTGTAACGGTTTAAGAGTTTGGTCATATACATCAAATTACATAAACTATTGCGACACCCTGTAATTTATAATTTTAAATAATTATACTTATTATAACAGATATAGTAATGGAGATTCTGTCTAATTGTTAAGTGCTTATCAATAACTGTTTAAAAGATAGGATCATATATATCAAATGACGTCACCTATTGGGACACCCTTTAAATTCAAATTTTAATATAAATACTTTTTAAAGAACACTTTGTAATACAGATTCTTTTTAAATTTTAACTTTGTGCCCATATACATCAAATTACATCAACTATTGGGACACCCTTTAATTTCCAATTTTAAATATTTATACTTGTTGTTATACCAGACATAGTAGTGAACATTCTGTCTATTTTTCAAGTGTCTGTCTATAACGGTTCCAAAGATGAGGACATAATGGTAAAATGAAATCAATAATGGGGACACCCTTTAATTTATAGATCCAACTTTTATACTTAATTTAATAGCGGACTAAGCAATATAGGTTCTTTGTAAATTTCAACTGTCTATCTATAACAGTTGAAAAGTTTGGCCATATATATTACTTTTACATTAACTATTGGGACACCCTTTGATTTCCAAATTCAAATTTTACACTTGTTATTTTAGCGGACTTATCAATACAAGTTCTTTGTAAATTTCAACTGTCTGTCTATAACGGTTCAAAAGTTTGGCCATATATATCAAAATAAACCAACTAATGGGACACCCTTTAATTTCTAATTTTAAATATTTATACTTATTATAACAGACATAGTAACGAACATTCTGTTCAACTTTCAAGTGTTTGTCTATAACGGTTCAAAAGATAGGAGAATAAAGGTGAAATTAAGTCACCTATGGGGTCACCCTTTAATTTTTAATTTTATTTTTTAATTACTTTTTGTTATTGGGAGCTACAGTGATACGCACTTTTTTAATTTTTAATTTTAAATTGGTGACCTATAATGTTCATAATACACGTAAAAAACATGTATGTTCTATGGGGACACCCTTTAATTTTGAACTTCTTTTAAAATGGGACCAATCTGTAGCCATAACCTTTCTAATAGTGCAAAAATTTTTAAAATCGGTTCAAAAATGACCGAGTTATGAAGGCACAAACATACAAAAAAAAAAAAAAAAGCAACACACAGACGAATTGATAACCTCCTTCTTTTTTTGAAGTCGGTTAAAAAGCAAAGGAAGAAGCCGAGACGAAACATTAAACAAGAAATTTTTTTATTTAGTTATTTGGAAAAAATCAAGACCAAAAAACCTCAGCAAAATTAATATGTTACTTTATAAAACTTCAAGGAGCAAAACAAGAGAGAAATATAATGATGTGATAAGTTTGTTATACATATACCACCTATTTACCATAAATACTTCAATATACTAACTGTAAAAGAAATCTAAATTTTAAATATATTTTTTTTATTTAAAGATCTTAACGAAGTAATTTTCATTTTTACATTTTTAACACCTAATAAATTTGGTTAAACGAGTATTTAAATGTCTTCATTTCAACTATTATCTTTTACATAAAACCCCATTTTAGTACAGTTTATGTCTAAAAAAATATGGACTAAAATTTGCTCCTGTTTTTATTTCTTGTTATATGTTATTTTTAAAAGTGGTATAGGTCCATGTGGAACTAAAAAAACGTGTATTTTTTCAAATAATTTTAGTAATAATTATTTCATAATAAAATTTAAAAGGTGTATAGTGTAAAAAAATTACTCGAATTGATTAACGTTTGCCAATATTTTTAAATTGATTCAAAAAAAGCAGTTCATATAATACAATTTTGGCAACTGACAAAGCAACGGAGGTTGTTAACAACTGAATCTATATTCTCGTAAATAAAGCACAAAATGGGTTTTTTTGTTGGAAGGCTATAGCTGCCTACACCAGTGGACCGATCTTCGTGAAATTGGGTACTTATTTTGTTGATATTTGACGTCGGCGTGACACCTCCCATTCAAAGTAAATTTTTATTATCGTATTGCTGCAATAGGTAGCGCCTTGGAATTTCGCGTATTAACCCCCATATTAACGTAAATAATTTAGTTAAACAGAGACTGAATTGAAATAGTGGTGAAAAGAAAATGTGCTAATGCACATAGTCTTCCAAAACGCAGATAAATTGGGACGCGGTACCTCCAATACAAAGTGAAAAATTATTATTATGTACATTAAAAACTTTAATAGGTATAGTCTTGAAATTGGGTACAAGTAACCCCCATACACATGTGTATACTCTAGAAAAACATAGGCATAGTGAAAATTATTATTGTGTACCTAGCAAACTGCAATAGATGGGGCCTTGAAACGCTGCACGAGTAGCCCTTATGCTAATGTTCATAGTCAAGCAAAATCCAAACTGGATAGGGGCAGTGCGCGTGGTACCTCCCGTACAAAGTGAAAATTTATTAAAGCGTACCTAGAGAACTACAATATGTAGAGCCTTGAAAATTTGCACAAGTAACCCTCATTGTAATGTACATAATCCAGCAAAATGCAGACTAAATTAGAATAGACGGAGTGGTACCTCCCATACAAAGTAAAATACTATTATAGTGTTAATACGCATAGTCTAGCATATTGGATGGTACCGGTGGGCGTCGTAGCTTGCATGTAAACTGAAACAGTTTTGTCGTGAGAATACCGTTTTCGAAATAAAGGTTGGCCATAATTTTCTTCCAAGAGTTTATTGCATTTTTTTGGAAGGGTGCAGCGCAGCGCACCGGGTATAGCTAGTAATAAATAAAATAAAACATTCAATTGCTTCATTATTATTATTATTTGTATGCGCCTACAAATGCAAACATGTACTCACCTCTGCTCTCCACACTATATATATATATATATATATATATATATATATATATATATATATATATATATATATATATATATATATGTATGTACAATGAAAGGCTGAACCATTGTATAGATTGCGGAATTACAACTACGTTATATTTAAGTGCAATTAAACAGTTTTAATTTGCAACTATAGATGTTTTATAAAGTAATATGTTTGTTTTATTAAAATTACTTTTTTTTATTTCAGAACAGAATGTAAAATCCTGAAGTATAAATAATCAATTCAATTGGCCACTATATTCGAGAACCGAGTTGAAAGCTTTAACTATGAGAACTTCATCATCAGTGAGCCATATCCTGTTTATTTATAAATTAAGACCAATAATTTACATCATTTTGCATTTGAATATATATTTCTATCTTATCAGTGGTGGTTTATCCTTATCGAATTCAAATGGTAAGTTTAACCTTATTTTGTCATTGATTTGCCTTTTTTCGATTCTTATTATTTGAAATATTTTAAATTTAAGTTTTAATTTTAAACCAGAATCAAATCGTCATTAAATAAAACAAAGTTTCAAATTTACAATATTTGATAATTAATTTGTATTAGGGTACTCTCCGCCGCTCTTATCTATGAGCTTTTAGAGTAATTTTCTGATTTATCATATATACAAATGAATTTAACTGGTGGATACATACCCCTCCCCTCGCTACTATCCTGAACATTTTTTGTTTTACTACCCATTTGTTGTGCTTGTAAACCAATTTAAACACGGCTTGAAAATGATGTCTTTACATTGAAAGCGCTCGCCAAACGTACCAAAACAACAGCCAGTGACGACGGTCTTCACCGAAAGGTATGACAACAGCAATTTTAACCCCCTTACTTTTAAAGTTCTGCATATATGGGATTGTTTAAAATTGCTTTGTATCGGGGATCATAGCTCTGGATTTTTCAATACCAGAGATCCGAAATAACTGTTATTTTTATTTTAATATTGAATTGGTTACAAAATAATACTTGCAAGAAAAAAACCGACTACAAAACAAATATAAGTGCATCAATTCTCAACTAAAAATTTAAAAGGAAGTTATCTGTAAAAACTAATACCCAAATCAAATACTTTTATACTTGTTGCTCTAACGGACATAGTTTTATACGTTCTGTACATTCAAATGTTTATCCATAACGGTTCAGCAGATAAAGCCATATCCGACAAATTACATCAGATATGAGGACACCCAAAGATATGGCCATATAGGTTAAACAATATCACCTAGGGGATACCCTTTAATGTATAATTTTAAATTAAACACTTATTTTAAAGGACAGATTCTTTGTAAATTTCAAATGTCTGTCTAAAACCGTTAAAAACTTTGCCCGTATGTATCAATTTACATCAACTATTGAGACACCCTTTATAATTTTAAATATTTATAAAAGTTATTATACGGGACATTGTAGTGGAGATTCTGACTAATTTTCAAGTGTTTGTCTGTAACGGTTCAAAAGATAGGGCTAGATAGGTAAAATTACATAAATTATGGGGACACCCTTTAGTTTCCAAATTTAAATTATATACTTGATGTTATAACGGACTTAGAATTATAGGTTCTTTGTAAATTTTAACCGTCTCTCTGTTACGGTTCAAAAGTTTTGCAATATACATCAAATTACATCAACTATTGGGACACCCTTTAACTTCTAATTATAAATATTTAATTTCTGATTATAAATATTGGACATACTGTTCAATTTTTAAGAGATTGTCTACAATGGTTCTAATGGTTCATATATTTAAATTGACGTCACATATGGGGACACCCTTTAATTTTTAAGTTTATTTTTTTATTAATTTCTGTTATTGGCAGCTATAGTGATATGCGAGTTTTTTAAAATTTTAAAAGGGTGCCCTTTACGGTTCATAATACACGTAAAAACACGTATTTGTATGGGGACACCCTTTAATTTTCAAAATTATGATTTTCTTTTAAAATAGGACCAATCTGTAAGCATTTCCTTTCTAATAGAAAAAAATTTTTAAAATCGGTTCAGAAATGACTGAGTTATGCGGGCACAAACATAAAAAAAGCAACATTCAGACGAATTGATAACCTTCTTCTTTTTTTGAAGTCGTTAAAAACAATATTTGGTCCTTTAGTAACAATTATAAACAACCACAAAAAAGTGGTCCTGCCATAACCATTATAAAAGATTTTTAATTTTTAGATCTTTCATAACATTATAATTAATATACAAAAAATTATATTTGGAATCGGTTATATATATTATTTGTTTTTAATCACGCATGATTCGTTTAGAAAAATTTATTTAAATAAATATTTTATAAATATAAAATATTTATTTTCAAAAAATATAATAATCGAAATTGAATACTATGGAAAAGCCTATCCAGATAGCTATTTCGCTAGTGCTCAACTAGCTCATCAGTGGATTTTTCCCAATTTTTCTGAATAAAAACTCAGATTCTTATGCTTAAAATCTTAATAGACTAAATGAGAAGTTCAATCAGACTAGAAAGAAAGCCAAATCTAAATTTCTAAACAAAATAAAAAAACCAGTAGACCATTTCGATTTCAACAAGTTTATTTTATTCTTCTTTTTTTCTCATTTAGTCTATTAAGTTTTAAGCATAAGAATCTGAGTTTTTATTCAGAAAAAATTGGGGAAAAATCCACTGATGAGCTAGTTGAGCACTAGCGAAATAGCTATCTGGATAGGCTTTCCCCATAGTAATCAATTTCGATTATTATATTTTTTGAAAATAAATATTTTGTATTTATAAAATATTTATTTAAATAAATTTTCAAAACGAATCATGCGTGAATAAAAACAAATAATATATATAACCGATTTCAAAATATAATTTTTTGTATATAACAGCATGCGCACGCTGAGTAAATACGATTTTGTCTATTTTTAATTTTTTTTTAATTTGTATTTTTATTTTTGTTTTTCAAAACTCTTTTTGATACATTATGAATGGTATCCAATGGAAACCCTTAATGTAGAAAATTGAAAGAAGAATAAAATAAACTTGTTGAAATCGAAATGGTTACTATGGTTTTTTATTTTGTTTAGAAATTTAGATTTGGCTTTCTTTCTAGACTGATTGAACTTCTCATTTAGTCTATTAAGTTTTAAGCATAAGAATCTGAGTTTTTATTCAGAAAAATTGGGAAAAATCACTGATGAGCTAGTTGAGCACTAGCGAAATAGCTATCTGGATAGGCTTTCCCCATAGTAATCAATTTCGATTATTATATTTTTTGAAAATAAATATTTTATATTTATAAAATATTTATTTAATTTATATTTATAAAATATTTATTTAAATAAATTTTCAAAAGGAATCATGCGTGAATAAAAAACAAATAATACATTATATATATTTATTTTTTATTTTGGTCTATTTTAACAATTAAAAATGATTTTTAATTTTTTATGTCTTTAATAACCATTACAAAATTTTTGGTCTTCTATAACTATTATAAGTAACCAAAAAGTTTTTTGGTCTCCAATGGTTTTGGTATAGTTCTCTTGAAATTTTTACGGTAGATGTGTTCCACAATAACATGTTTTTTGACTTATATTGCCATATTTTTCGAACCGCAATAGGTAGGATCTGATATATTCATAGAAAGTAATTATATTTGAACAGCAATAAAATATTTAGTGTAACATCAATTAGCGAACATTTTTCCTAGATTTCACGAATTTTACCTTCTCTTCTAAACGTTATAGGCAGACACTTCATACATAGGGTATTTAGTACTATGTCTCTAGTATAAAAAATAATTCATAATTAAAGGATGATAAAATTAACAACTTGTACTTGTACTAAACATAGTGCGGAAACCCTACGTGTGTGAGTCTGACTCGCATTTGACTGAATCATTATAAGTATAAAACTATATCTTTTAAAATAATAAAGGATTCAGAAAAACATTAAGAAATATGTCTATTTATTTACAATTCAATTTAAGAAACAGTAATGAACGCAATGTTATTTCAGATAAATTGCAACGTAACTCAGTTAATCAGGGCTGTCACAGAATCCAATGTTGTCGGAATTGAATTTTAAACCGACAAAAAAATACTTTGGTGTCATGAAATCCAATTTATCGGTTTTAAGTTCGAACTTGAATTATTGTCGGTTTTAGATGTCTAGAAAGCCAATATTATTTTATTGGAAATAAACCAATCAGCAAATAGCTGCCGGTTTTAATTTACTTGATTTTGCTTTAATTTTTACAAAATTTTGCAAAAATTAAATTAAATTAATTTTATAAAAGGTAAATATTTATCAATTAATATTTATATTAAAAATTAGGAGAAACCATAAAAATAACACCGAAAACACCATGGAGTTTATGGATAAATATCCATGGAGTTTATGGAAAAATATCCCCTTGGAAGAATCACAGAACAGTGCAGGTCCTCCGAAAAGTATAAATGTTCGTCACAACTAGGCTTAATAATTGTATTTGCTGTAGAAATAGTCCCTTTATGTACGCTTTTCGTTCGAGCTTATTTTAAGTTGAACCCTGACTGAGGGCAAATGAACACGCTCCATAATCTTAAGCCACATCATGTAAAATTGTTGAGACCATGCTTCTACTGAAAATATTAGATCTCCAACAGATCTCTGATAGGATACCTTAGCTAAAAATCAAAATAAGCTGCAAGTTGTAGCAATCGCGGAATCTTAGAACGTGGCATGTGTCCTTTGATTTTGCCAAGGACCATTCGCAAAGGCTCCTTTTTACCGATAATAAGCTATAATTTTGCAAAGCAGCTTTAAAAATGAACGTTCAGTGTAAAATACTGTATACTTACGCTAAACCAGCAACTCAAGTGAATTGGTGCAATTTCGAAAAATTCTTCTATTTACCTCACAACTGTAGTCATTTTGTTTTATTGTAATTTTATTTTTTTTTAATATTTTAATAAAAATGCATAACTTTTAATAAAATTGAAACAAAAACAATTATTTTGTCTTAAAAACGTAACAATAAAATGGTAAACAAATGTGCAAGTGACAAACAACAGCTGATTCGATTTTTTTTATGTTTATTTATTCATATACAAAATTTAAATTATTACAAAAAAATGATTTGTGCCTCAGCGTCCATAGGACATTTTTGAGGCCAGTTGGCAAGTGTTTAGAAGCTTATAAAAAGTTCAAAATATATTTTAGAAAAAAAAAGAAAAAAACCAAAAAAAAAAAAGTTTAAAATGTAGTAAGATTACAATAGAAGCATTTCCAGGTTATTAAATAAATATTTTTTAACGTTTCCAATACACTACCCTGCGGAACTCCATACTCAACCACAGCAACTGAACTTTTGAGATTATTTACTTCAACATACTGTTTTCTGTTGGACAGGTAACTTTTTAACAAGGCTAGCGCTCTATTCTCCACTCATAATATACAAGCTTCTCAATAAGACTTTTATGATCTACAAGATCAAACGCCCTTCGAAAATTCGTAAAAGATACCCACCACACCATTAAATTCTTCATCTAATCCTTTACATATATTATTTACTACATTTACAACAGCTTCCTCTGTACCAGATCCTTTTTTGAAACCATATTGACATTCATATAACAGCCTGTTTTCATTCAAATATGACGAGAGTTGTTTATGAAGTACTTTCTCAAAGATTTTGTCGATAATTGAAAGTAAAGCTATTGGCCTAAAGTCTTCCACTCTCACAGCATTAGTTGTCTTGGGTATAGGTACGATTTTAGCAATCTTTAAATCTTCGGGATATGTAGCAGTACCAATCATGTTGTTGAATATTGTTGTAAGATGAGTAGATATGGTATCTTTACATTGAAACAAAATTTTGGTGAAATGTCATCAGGTCCACAGCTGTTCTTTAAGTCAAATTCTGTAATAATATTAATAATTTCAACCTCTGTTATATAAGAAAAGTTGAAAATGCTTTGACAACGTTCTAGTGTCCTTAGGCTATTACACGAATCTCCAGGTAAACATAAAATTTCCTCTTTTAAAGTTTTTGGAATTTGAAGAAAAAACTTGTTGAAGGCATCACTTCTTTGGTAATCAGTAATAATAGCACCGCTATCGTCAATAAGATTAATTTCACCTTTCATTTTTCGACCCAGGTTTTCATTTAAAAACTTCCAACATTTCTTTGGATCTTGTTGAATTTGGTTTAAATTATCGTGAGAATAATTATTCATTAACACTCTACAAGCTTTCCTTATGATTCGACTAACTCTTTTTAGTATGTCTTCAACATAATATTTCCCTTGTCTTCTCATTTTGAGCAAATTTTTTTTATAATTAATTAAATGTAATAAGTTTTTGTTCATCTATGGAGTCAATTCATTTCTGATAATCTTTTGATCTCGCTTTTCGATGGTAGCATTTTCGACCGTTGATGAAACAATCTGTATTAATTTAGAGATATCTTCAGATGGGTTTCCAGTTTCATGATATAATGGCAGAAGGTTATTAAGGCTATTTCTCACCTGTTCATAGTCACAAGTTTTCTTTATTGTTTCAATATAATCATAAGTATTGACGAATGTATTTAATTTAATGGATAATATATAATGGTCAGTTAAACTGCAGGCAATAGTATCTATAAAAATATCATCTGTGATGTTACTATAAACATGATCAATACACGTACCAGTTCCTGGACGCGTTATCAGGTGATGACAATTTTTGTAGCTGAAGCTTGAAAGTGTATCAACTAAATCAGATTCAAACGAATTTTGCAAACAATTTATATTTGAATCACAAACAACCATTCTATGATAGTGACCATATCGTGTTAATAAATTTTCCATAAAGCTTAAAAAAGAGTTTAAACTGCATTTTTAGGATCTATAAAATGATGTAAATTTTAAAAATTTCCCATCGATTTTTAGGCTCTCTAATGAAATTGTAATGGCTTCAATGAAGTCATTGCTTTCGCAGCTTTCTATTTTGTATTCAATGTTTTTGTTTATATAAATCGATGTTCCACCATATCCATCTGTTCTACAGCAATGTATAGCATTATAGCCAAAAATATTGTAAATTTGTGTCATATTCGAAGAAAACCAAGTTTCTTGAACCGCAATGATGCTGGGTAGTTTAGGAAAATTAGAAATTGTTAGCTTAATTTTGTTAAATTTTTCAATTGAGGAAATGCTTCGCATTTTTACAGATATAATATCAAATATTATTATTCATAAGTGAGAGGAAAAAAAAAGAAAATAATAAAACTTTAATAGTAAAAGAAAAAAAAAAAAAATATATATATATATATATATATATATATATATATATATATATATATATATATTTAATATATAATATATATACAAGACTTGCGGTCATGTCCAGCTTGCCAACAGTTGAAGCAAACGCTTATTGGTCTCTCTTCATACGGACACTGCGGTTTCATATGTCCCATTCTGGAGCAATTGTAGCAACGTACACCATCGTTGTTTGTTTTTGGTGCATTTGTTTTCACTTCATTCGTATTTACCTTTGTAACTGCTAAACTAACCTCGTCCCCTCTAATACTTTGCCGTTGTTCATACATTTGAATAGCATTTTTTACATCATCCATTGTTCTTGCTGCAGCAAAGAGAATAAAATCTGATATACGCCCTTGCAATCCCTCTTGTACAAACGCTACGAGCTCAAAGTCTGTCACATCACTACGCATAGCAAGAGATTCCATTTCCATAACATATCGGCGAACGCTCTCCTCTGGTTTTTTTATTTTGCGACGTAATGTATTGTAAATTTCTTGCCGGCTAAAAGAACATCCAAATTCTTTAATGAGTTTTGCTTTAAGTTCTGCATATGACATTGCTCCTCTTCCAAGTATTAATCTTGCCGAGCCAATTAAGGAATTTCGTAGCGTTATAAATTTAAGTAATTCATCGGCATTTACATGCTCTAACAACTCCTCAAGGTTTCGTAAAAACTCTACTATTCCATACGAACGATCTTCTCCACTAAATTTTACAATAGCATGTTCAATATCTTGATAATGAACAACACGCTCACAAGTGGTTGAGTTGTGCTGCGCAGTTTCTACATTTTGTTCCATTTGTTCTATTTCTCTGCGTAAGCGTAGAACTTCATGACGTCGTCGTAAAACTTCTATTTCGTCATCCAATTTTTGTGCCTCAGTTTTAAATCTTTCATATACTGACGTCATCGGTAAAGATTTTATGCTGTTGTCTACTGGTGATGCTTCTGCAGCAGCATTTTTTGACGTCGTCGGTAAAGCTGTTGTGTTATCATCAGCAGCTACAGTTTTGCAAACAAACGATTTTAAAATTTCTTTTGCTGGTGTATAAATAGGAACATTTAAAGCAGCGGAGGAGGTTTTAATGCTGAAATTGTCTGCGATTTCGGCGGTTGCATCAACGGTTTCTAAAGGGGTAAGCGGAGGGTCTACGATGGTAGCAGAATCACCTAAGGCTGCGACGTTGTTTTCACTGTTGACTATAGAGGGGTTCTCATTCAATGCGGCTTCGACTAAACTTCGGTTCTCAGCAAACAATTTTCGCAGTCCTTCTGTGGAAGATCTGGTCGAGACCTGAATTCCAACAGATTTCAATGCGTCTTGTAATTGCTTTTTATTTAAAGATGACTCCATGTTGTCTTAAGAAGGAAAAAATTTTTTAGGTTATCCCACTTCTGACGTTGTAACGGTTGGACTTCAACACGTTTTCTTCTGCTCAGTCACTTTATTAATCATCAATATGTCGTTTTCTTTTACAAAATGTCGTCTTCAATACAAAGACGCTTAAAATGTACATATTTAAACAAGGTTGAATAAAGTGCATTGTTAAACTATTAACGATATATATATATATATATATATATATATATATATATATATATATATAAATATATGCCAGTATATTGAACTGGCGACATAAACGAAGGATTGCCATCATCATCAGTATCTTCCCTCACATCTGGTGCTCGAAACGAACTGCGCTTATTTTGATTAGCAGTGGCTTCAAATAACAAATTATCAACATCTGTCTCAGTTTTGATCAATTTTGGCCGTGATATTCCACTTCTCTTGACATAAATTTTTCCATTGTAGGTATAAACAGAGGTATATCCAACTTAGGTATATCCAACTTTCTTTAGTGACTTGGCATATTTAAAAATCTTAAGGGTTTCCCGACTTAAGTAATCATTAATATATATATCTTTGGTATCATCGTTTTCTTTTAGCTTAGATTTTGCAGCTATCAAAGTTTCTTTTGATTTTTTTGAGTTAAATTTAACAATAAGAAGTATGTTTATTTTTTGATGCATTTTTATTTTTTATTAAATATATACGCATTCTCAAAATTTTATTCTTTAACATTAACTCCAACGTTGTTCGAAATTTTTAATAACATATCTACGGCAGTCTCATTTTCATGAACTTCGACACCTCTGATTATACAATTTTTGCTGGCATGTTCATCACTCAGAAATTTTACAGTTTCCTTCAATTCTTTCACCTCAGATTTTAGCAAATTGTTTTCTTTTTTAACAGCATCAATTTTCTTTTTATTTTCTGCCACCCATATTTCATCGTATTGTTTTGACATAAACGTTATTGCATCTCTCATTTCAGAAAGCTGATCAAGCTTAGTTAATTGTTTTTTTATTTCACACAATTCTTCCTTTACGTCACCACCACGGCGGCTATCACATTTATGACACAAATATTCTTTTTCCTCATTATTTACCAAATGCAAAAATTGTTGTTTGCTTAGGCTAGTACATGATACATGATAGTTGTTATTGCATTTGTCACACTCAATGCTATCTTGTTCTACTTTCAACTGTTTTTTGCATTGACTACAATGAACAATCTTTTTATTCAAGCTGAGACGTGTTTTTCCCGGCATATTTTAATTGCTCACTTATTAATCACAATTGTTAAACAATATTTTTTACCAATTTGTATTAATTATTAAATCTTTTTTCAATTTTAACAAAAAATATGATAATTATTATGCAGAAATTGTAATTTTGACGTCTATTCGTACAGGGTTGCCAACTTTCTTTTGATATCGGTTTTATTTCCATTTGAAAATAACCAAACCGACTAGGTTTCAGGACACCAAATCAAACCAATATTGGTTTGCAAAACCAATAGAAAGCAAAACCGACTTGGATTCTGTGACAGCCCTGAATATGATTTTCAAAGCAGAAAAGACCCTTTTAACGCTGACTTGTGTTGCCGGAACTGCATCAACTATTAATGCTAGCTTCCTTAACAAAGGGTACGAATATTCTTTTTCTTGCCAGTACTCTAGTAAGGTCGCATCAATATCTACACGGGCCTCCATATATATCGATTTCAGTGAATGTGGATTTAACCAGTTCAATATAATGGTTTGAATTCTCTTCTTCGGAATCTGAGCCAACTTCTACTGCTCTTAAATTTTCTCCCACGGAAGAGGTGCTCGTATTTAAGGTCTCTACGATGAATTGTGTACTGAATATGTGAGGGGTAGAGGCCAAGTAATCTGCATCTCCCTTAAAATAAAAAGCTTATTTTTGATTAGATCATCCACATTTTAACATTTCCAAACCTGACGGGCTAGTTTTTTAGATGACATTTGGCAGCTTCTTTTCGGTTTAAATTTAGAATTCGGCGAAATAGGGTATCAAAGAACAATGCTGAATTCATTATATCTGTATTTATAAGCAACGGTTTTTTTTACAAATTAAATCATGCAGTTTCACTAAGCTATGGTTAGCTTATAAAAATCTCCCGTGAGAATTTGTTGGTGCTGAAGTTTCAGTGTTGCTTCATATGCCGGCTTTAAGCAGGTAACCAGGACATTAATTTTTTGCCATTCGACTTCCGTTATTTTGTTTTTGAAATGTTTTAAATTTTAAACATAATTCTTTCAAATTTTGGAACTTGAAACCATAATAAAAGTGGAATTCCAACGAGTGGGTACATCAAGCATCGGCTTGCACAACTTCAACACTTGCAAGGCTCTACTAAAATAAAATAGAAATATTTGTATTGTATCACATACATATTTTTATTGATCGCTAATTGAAGAGTATGTGCAGCACACCTGACTGAGTAGATTTGATGGTGCTCTTCGCAGAGTTTTTCGCAAAAGGCATCTTGATTTTCTGCAACAAAATCTTCAGAATATTGAGTACAATTGTCATCACTATTATCTCCATTCTCACTGCCCTTATCATTATCATCGCCTTCATAACTACCCTTAAACAAGTAATCCTCGCCATAAACGCCTAGTAAGTCAACTGATTTCAACATATTCCCACCATTATCTGTTGAAACTGAAACGTCTTCCAAATGATCCTTTAAAATTCGAGCATGCATTTCACTTATAGAAAGCGTATATATTTCAATTCTTCCACCATGTATTAACTGCACATTATTTCCCAGTATGGATCGTTCATTTCCTGTGGCACTATCCATTTTTATGGATATTATCTTTGCGTTAAGTTTTTGTAAAATCATGTCTTTCATTCGTTTATGTTCGTCATGAGGTATAGAAATTATGTGATGAGATCTAATTGGATCCATGTTAAGATCTTTAAAAATTTGATATGTAAGTATTTTAAACGCTGGAGAATCGAAGAATGATGTGATTATTTTCAAGCATGTATTTCTGATTTCCTTTTCTGAGTAGCAAACAGAAAACTTTTTGCCGCTATCATTTTTAGCCAAACCATCATCATCTCGTTCCTGATAATATAGATCCATATGGTATGTGTCTCTTAAAAATATTTCGCTTTCTACCCAATTTTGGCTTTCAGTTTGTTTTCACTATACACTTTCACTCTTTCACCGTTCCACTTATTGTATTTTTCAATTCAGAGCTTTCTATCTACAAACAGTTAATATTTTTGACAGTTATTTGAATTTAAATTTTAGTTTATTTTGACTTGTTTACAACTACCCTGATTGTCATGTTCCTATAACATTTAATTACACTTTCAGATTACAAAGCATATAAAAACATTTACTATTTGAGGATTAAATTTGCAATCAGAACTGCATCTTTAGCGAACACCAACTGCGGGAATTTTTTGCCGTTTACTAATGCGTTGACGTAACTCATGATTAAAAAAGAAATTTTGTTCGAAAAATGCATGTTTAGATAATTCTAGTATATAGTTTTGTAAAGATAGGAGACCAAAAAACTTTTTGGTTACTAATAAAGTTATTGAAGATCGAAAAAAAATCTTTTTTATTGGTTTTAGAAGATGAAAAAATAAGTTTTAATGGTTATTAATGACCTAAAAAATAAAAATCAATTTTAGTCTATCTATATATAAAGCACAAAATGTGTGTTTATGTACATATGTTTGTTTGTCTGTCAGAAAGCTATAGCTGCCTACACCAGACAACCGATCTTTTTAATTTTTTTGTAATGTTGTATATAAAACTGTACAAGTGGAATGGATTAAACTCTTTGAAAAATACTTTAGTATGCTGTAATTAGTTAAGTAATTTTGTAATTAGTTAAGTAATTTTAGTTATAAATTACCATTGTATTAAATTTTTTGGGAAAATAAAAAAACTAAACTAAACTGAAATTTTCACAGTTTGTTATTAGATATACAGTTGGTAAACTACGGTACTTATTTTTTTGATATTCGATGTGGGCGTGGCACGTCCCATACAAAGTAAATATTTATTATCGTGTAGCTTGGTATCAATAATAGGTAGCGCCTTGAAATTTTGCGTGGGCGTGGTACCTCCCATACACAGTAAAAAATATTATCCTGTATCTAGAAAACTGAATTAGGTAGCACCTTGGAATTTCTCACCAGTAACCCCCATATTAATGTACATAGTCAAGCTAAACACAGGCTGAATTGGAATAGTTGGCGTAGTACCTCCCATACAGTGAAAACTTATTATCGTTTTCCTGGCAAACTACAATAGATAGAGCCTTGAATATTTGCACGAGTAACTCTTATGCTAATGCGAATAATATACTAATATGTATATATATTTATTTGGGGCAGTGGGCGTGGTATCTGCCATACAATATTATAACATAACTTCTGATCCCACCATGGTCCCACTCTGAAATTTTTATGGTGTACTCACCAAGCCACATTTAAAAACATATGTAAATTTTAAAAAAATTAAAGATTTTTATAACACTTTTTTTTTAATATAAGAAAAAAATTTTTAAAAAATTTGTTTTTTTCATAATTGATAACAAATTGAAGTGTATGAAATCCCCTTTAAAGTGACCTATTACTCAACTTTTTAGGACGTAAAGGACTGGAATTATAATAAATTTAATCCTCGAGCGCATATGCAAAAAAGCGATCTTTTACCACTTTTATAACTATATAGCTAAAAAACTATAAGAGATTAAATTTTTTTAAATTATATTTGGATTCAGAGAGTCAAGGAATATAAATAATAAAAGTTTCAATAAAATTTGAAGTAGTAATTTTGAGTGCCTTGTTGATTTGACATGGAATTACCCTAAAACAAAAAGTAAGTAAAAGTAAAATAATAGTTAAAATAAATAAAAGTGTATCCCCATAGGTGTTGTAATTTCATGTATAAGGTCTATTCTGTCGAACCGTAATATAAAAGATAGTTGATATCTGGCCCTAATGTGTATTGCTGTGTCCTCTAACAAAAACTATATAAAATTTAAAACTGGAATTTAAAGGGTGTGCCTATAGCTAATCAAATTTGCTGTATATGGCCTTATCTTTTGAACCCTTATAGGTAGACACTTGAGATTCTAATTTATTATTTACTGTATCTTCAATATATATGAACTAACAATAATTACTCATATCTTAAATCTAAAATAAAAATATACTTTTTAAGCCCAGCCAGTGCTAGACAAAAATAATGTTTGTTGAATATATAATGTTGTTGAATATATGTACATGACCTTATCTTTTAAATCGTTTTAGACAGACACTTGGAATATATACAGAGTGTTTATTGATAAGTCAGCAATAAAAAGAAGTAAACAAATAAAAGTGAAAGGTTGTCAGGTAATTTAATTTGGCGTATATGACTTTATCTTTTAAGCCATTATATATAGACAACTTGAATTAACACAGTTTGTGTACTGCTATATCGCTATAACAACAAGCATAAAATTAAAAATTAGAAATTAATGGGTGTATGTTTTGGCAAGAACACATAAAAATATAAAGTAAATGAGAGGTACATATTAGTGCTCCAACTATTTCAGTGTGAAGAATCCTGTTGCGTCGGAGGTGATATTTAATATTTTTATACATCATTGTAGCACAAAAATATAATTTTTATTTATGGATCCACCCGTTAATTTATGAATCTTTTTTTCATTTAATTCTCCAGCATTTCATAATGCTCGTATGCTGTTGTTTTCCACTAAGAAATTTAATAAAACACTCAAATTTCAGCAAAAAGCAATTAATAGTTAAAAAAAAATATTTATTGTATTTCATATTTGCATCTTTTTAACTACACGCTCTTTTAAACTAAACAAAAACAAACAAATTCAAAACTTACAAAAACGTATCTACGATCGTAATACAGAATACATACAATCATAAAAAAATTAATGAAACGGAACACGAATACCAAAGTTGACAAACAGAGAAACTTTCATTTCGAATCGAAACGCAGAATAGGGATGAATAAAAAGAGTAAAAATACAAAATAGTAAATATTCGCATTGTTAGCAGGGTTGTATAATCCAAATTCCAATTCTCCTTCTCAATACCAATATTTATTTTACAATGGAGAACAAAAAGAAATAAAAATAAACTACATTGTTAATCCCAATAATCTTGAAAATCGTTCATGGATAACCCTTTGCAAATTTTTAGTCAACACATCTGCAACCATATCTTTTGTATTACAGTATTTTAAATTCGTCTGTCCATTTTTGTGCAAATCTCTCACGTGATGTTACGTAATGTTTATGTGTTTACTCGAGCATGATATATTGGCTTCCTCACCAGTTGCAATGCTCACATGCTGTCGCCTTAAACCAATATCAACAAGAAAACTACTAATAAATTTGGGCGATAATTCATTTATATTTGGGTATTTTTTTCACAATTTTTGGGCGAAATTTCCATTATTCTTTTTGGGCAAATTTTAATTTTTTAGGGTGATTATTCATTCGGCAATTTTTCATTTTTGTTTTTGGGCGATTTTTCATAGGGTCATTTTGCATGCAGCCAATTTTGCAACTTATAAGCTATTCATTCTAAGTAAGTCTTTGTGTATTTTAGAAATTTTTAACTTTTAAAAAAAAGTCAAAATTTCCCGAAAATCTCCTATTTCATAGAGCATAACTTCTTGCCTTTCAACCACGGCATTTTCACCATTTTGCAGTCCGTACCCTGCCAGGTATCGCCTGCGTGTACCAGAATAATTTCCCTGACCCAAGGACAGATATTTTGTGCAAAATTTATGAATACTAAAGTTTTACATTTTTTCTGCCCGTAGCTTTTTGCAAACTTTTTTTCAAATCGTCTTCTTGAGTGTTAATTCCTATTACTTTTGGCGGACCCTGCCAATAAAAACAACATGTGACTCAATATTAGAATAATTATCATAAAAATCATATAAAATAATAATTGTTTTCTGATTATATATGTATATATTTTTTTTAATTTATATTTTTATATTATTTTTATTTTAATTAATTATTTATTGGTTCACATGTTGTTTTTATAGTAATCTCTCAAGATAAAAAATTGATAAAAAAATTGTTGTCTTTAGATTTGTATTAAGAATGCCAAAATGCTGCAAAAAGGAACGATTCGGTTGGTATTTAGCATGTCTGTATTATACAACAAGTATAGAATACGTCCCAATATAATACGTTGGGGAACATCGGCTTCAATGGGCTGAGCTAAGTTAAAAAATTTCCTTCTTGTAGTATAAAATTTTGATCAGTTAAATAATTTTCTCGGCCTCCTTGCCATATCCTATCGAATGCTTGAGAAACATCTACAAAAAGTGCAGAGTAGTATTTTCTTATTTCAAAGGTACTTCTAACAACATTTACCAATCTGTTAGTCTGTTCTACTGTACTATGTTTTTAGGGTTCCGTACACAAAGTGTAAAAACTGTAGGAGGGAAACACTTAAAATTTACAAACAGTAATTAAAACTTAGTTGACTATATAAACAAGTATAAAAAAATAAAACTAAAAATTAAAGGGTGTTCCGATAGTGGTGTGATTTAAATGTGTAAGGCCTAAGTTTTGAACCATAATAGGTAGACTTTTGAAATTTTCACAGAAGGTGTATAACAGTGGCCGCTATAGCAACAAAAATTAAAACTTATAGGGTGTTCCGATAGAGAGGTGTTATTCACGAATATGTGTTTATTTCTTGAACTGTAGGAGGCATACACTAAATATTTACAAACTGTAATTAAAACTTAGTTCGCTTTATAAACAAGTCTAAAAAATAATCCTAAAAATTAAAGGGTGTTCATAAACATTGACAAATTTTTTAACCATAATAGATATATTCTTGAAATTTTCACAAATTGTGTATTACTATGACCCCTATAAAAACAATTTAAATTTAAATGGTTTTCCGACAGTGACGTCTTTTGCATGTATAACGACATGTTCTTTGAACCGTAATAGGTAGACTCTTCCAATTCGTATAGAAGATGTGTTGCCATGGCCGTTATGACAATTACTAAAAATTAAAGGGTGTTCTGACAGTGACATGTTTTTCAGGTATAGTAACTTATTTTTGTAATAGTAATAGATATACTCTTGATATATTCATAGAAAGAGAATTGCCATGGCTGCCATAGAAAATAACAAAATTAAAGGGTGTTCCGACAGAGAGATGATTTGTATGATCCGTAATAGGTAGACTCTTGAAATGTTTACAGTAGATGTTGTACTTCGGCCGCTTTAACAATTACTAATATCTAAAGGGTGTTTTATCAGTGACATGTTTTTCACGTATATTACCTTATTTTTTGAACCGCAATAGGTAGGCGAATGTATATTTTTATAGATAGTGTATTACCATAGCCGCTATAACAAAAATTGCTAAAATTTAAAGGGTGTTCCAACAGTGATGCAATTTTCGCGATTACGACTATAATTTTAAAATTAAAGGGTGACTCATAAGACATGAAAAAATTAGCAACTTGAATTTTTAATGCTGTACTAAACATAGTACGGAACCCTACGTGTGTGTGTCTAACTCGCACTTGACTGATTTATTTTCTTAAGCCGAAGGTGTGGTTTGGAATACATCCTTTTGCACTTAGAATTGAGTTCAGTTTAGTTATTAATGATTTCTCAAACAGCTTCGACATATGTATCAAAAGGCTTATAGGTCCGTATGATTCTTCTTTTGTATGATTTCTTTCTGATTCAGGAATCTTATTTATTAAAGAGACCTTCCACTATATATATCTATACAAAGTAAATATACATCCCATATCTGCAGCAAAAGTAAGTCTTAAAATTTTTTTTTTTTTTATTTCATATTTATTTATTATATCTTCAATATGTTTGAACTAACAATAATTACTCATATCTTAAGTCTAAAATAAAATATACTTTTTAAGGCCAGCCAGTGCAAGACCAAAAAAAATGTATGCTCCACGATTGCTGAAATTATTTACGGGTCATCCCTCTATTGTACGGCCAAGAAAAGCAGTATCTCTTCTTTTTAGTCTAATGTAACCAGGAGCATTAAGAATGTTACGCGCCAGTGGATTTGGATGAGTTTCAAGCTTTTTCAAATACGTTACCGCATGTTTCGCTATTTCTGATTTAACTGTTGGCACGTTTAGATCTTTGTGAATATTAGAGTTTTTGATATACCAAGGAGCAACTGTGATCATTCGAAGAATCTTATTTGGACGCCTTTGAATTTTTTCAAAATTGCTAGCTGAGGCAGCGCCCCATAATTGAATCCCATAGCACCAAATTGGTTTAAGTATCGACTTGTAGAGTAGTAATTTGTAATCTAAGCTGAGGATAGAGTTTCTGCCAATAAGCCAGTTTAGTTGGACTGCTTTTAACTTCATTTGTGTCAACTTGGATTCTATGTGGCTTTTCCAAGTAAGGCGCCGGTCAAGATGTACACCGAGGTATTTGACGTCTGAAAGCTGGGGTATCATTTGATTATTTATGCGAATAGGGGGGCATGAGTCCCTACGCAGTGTGAAAGTTATATGAGTGCATTTCTGTTCATTCACCTTAATTCTCCATTTCTTCAACCATTTTTCCAATTTGAGTACGTGATCTTGTAAATCTTGTGATGCTACTTGCGCGCTTTCATTAATACTTAAAAAAGCTGTGTGATCAGCAAATGTTGATGTGTGCACTTGATTGCTAATTGGCATATTGGATACTACCTTGTGGAACTCCGGCTTTAATAAGCTGAGGCGAGCTTAAGAAATCTCCTTCTTTTAGTATGAACTTTCGATCAGTTAAATAATTTTTTATGAGCTTATAGAAGTTTTTGGGCAAATTCAGCTTTAACTTGTATATAAGGCCTTCGTGCCACACCTTGTCAAATGCTTGAGAAACATCGATATAAAGTGCAGAGCAGTATTTTTTTCTTTAAAGGTCTTTTTAATTACATTTACTAATCTGTGTGTTTGTTGGATCGTACTATGTTGTTTTCTGAAGCCAAATTGATGGTTTGGAATACATCCTTTGGCGCTTAGAATTGGGTTCAACTTAATTATTAATATTTTTTCAAACAGCTTTGATATATTTGATAATAAGCTTATAGGTCTGTATGATTCAACCTTGCTGTTGTCTTTTCCAGGCTTAGGTATCATAGTAATCAAAGAAATTTTCCACTTTGTAGGAAAGTACTCGAGACGTAAAAGGACATTAAAAACAAAAAGAATGATTTTTTGGGCTATACGGGGCAATTCAAATAACATCTTGTTACTGATTTTATCAATGCCAGGAGCTTTCTTAGTGTTTAAATCAGTTATTGCCTTTTCAATATCTCGAAGCTCGAACCTTAGGGTAACTGCCGGACTAACATCGATAGGTGGGAGCTCAGCTATATCAGTCGAGACAATTGGAGTAAACACGTTTTTTAAATGATCAACAAACACATTACCTTTTTCGGTATCATTTCTTGCCCAGCCTCCACAAGAAGTTCGCAATGGAGGCTTACGTACGACTGGTTTCTTGAGGTTTCGACATGCACGCCATAATGAAAAATCTGATTGTGGAGTTGGGTCCAGATCTTTCAGGTAATTTTTCAGAGATGCTACCCTTTGAGATTCTAGTAGGTCTCTTAGCCGCTTCGTGCAATCTTTAAGTCTAGTTTTAAGTTGATGAGATCTATATGATTGCCACTCTCTACGAATTTTTCTTTTTTCAGTCAAGATCCGCTCGACATCTGCAGAATAAATGTGATTGCATCTGTCTATTTGCGGGGTTACAGTTGCATGTTGGGCAGCTAATTTGATGTTTCGATCAAAATCAATTATACACTGCTCTATGGTGCTCTTAGCGGGATGTTTTCCGAGCAATGCGTACTGAGATATTTTCTATATTTCAGCCAATTTATGCTTGTTCTGGTTGTTGGTGATACGATATTTTGTTGATTCCATATATAGACAATAGTGGGTGAATGATCTGAGGATAATTCTAGTGATGTTTCAGCTTTAATAATTTCTCTTGAAATACCCTTAAACACGCCAAAATCAATAACATCCGGTATTTTTTGTCGATCAGTAAGCCAATAGGTGGGTTGTCCACTCGAGATCACATTGAGACGCATTTTTAAAATTGTGTCAAACAAAACACGACCTTTTGGTGTTATTAGTCGTGATCCCCAAAATGTATGTTTAGCGTTGTAGTCGCCTGATGCTATGAAACAGGGACCTAGTGATTTGAAGAAGTCGCTATACTGACTCTCTGATACTTGAAATCTAGGAGGTGAATAAATTGAAGAAATAACTAAGTTTTGATGAAATTCTTCAAGGCAGATATTTGTTGCTTGCAGGTAATCCTCACAAAAATCACACAGTAAATAATGTTTGATGCGGGCCTTTATAAGTATTGCTGAATCACCACATGCTCTGCCACGGGGGTCTTTGGTGTCATATAAAATATAGCCATTGATTTTAGAAAAGCTATTTCTTGTTAAATGTGTTTCTGCAATCATCATGACATGAATTTGTTGGTTCTTAAGGAAGTACTCGAGTTCATTTTTATGTTGGCGTAAGCCGTTTGCGTTCCAGAAACATATTTTTAAACAGTTCATGGTTTTCTAAGTACTGCCTGAAATATCATAGATTGCATTTTTAACATTTCTTGCATCATATTACCCATAGAGCTCATAAAAGTGTTTAGCGACTGTAGTAATGTCTCAATGGTTCCTTCCAGACGACTATAGTTAACCGAAGGTGTTTGGTTCTTAGGTTCCGGGTGCGAAAGTTGGTTCGGGTTAACTGACGATGGCGCTTTATAAACTTGGTTGTTTTTTTTAGCATGTCAGCGTATGAAATATGTTGGGTGGTTGGTTGACCTAGCTGAGGGTAATGGTCATTTGGTCGATATTGTTTTTGCTTAGGGGGAGTATTTGGTTTTTGAGACGTCTTCCTTACAACAGAATAAACAGGGCAACCTCTGTAGTTGGCAGTGTGGTTTCCACCGCAATTGCTACATTTTTTAACCTTCGTGTCATCCCTTGACTTATCGCATTGAGCGGAACAATGCAGCTCAGCACACACAACGCAAACAGAAGGCAGCATACAGTAAGCCCTAGTATGACCATATTCTTGACAGTTTAGGCACTGGACAGGTCCTGATAGTTTATGTGGTTCCTCCACTGTGATTTTGCGGTGCAATAGATACCTTAAATTGTATATAGGGTGCGTTTCGTTTTTGTTAATCTTATATCTTCAGGTTCCAGTTCAACTCGAAATAGCGGTTGGGGGACACGTTCTCGATTTCGGAGATTATGTACACTTTTTATTTTAAAACCCGCTCTTTGCGTCCACCTCTTATTTCAGCTGGATCAACGTATGCATCTACGCCTTTAATGACGACCTGTAGACCTTTGCTACTCTTCAGCTGATAGGTATACAAATTTTTTTTGCAGCTTTCAAACTCGTTTGCAGTTTTACGGTAACTGCTTTCATCAATGAATTGTATTTTTGTCTCATCAATGTTACCACGCTTAATGGGTGAAATCAGTTTATTTATTAACTCATTTGAATTTTTCTCCCTTAAATATATTGGAGGTGGCTTGAACGACTTGAGTGCCGTTTTAGGTTCACTTGATTCACTATCTAAGATAGCAAAACGATTTTGGGAACTTATTCCGTCCTTTTCTTTATGTACTTTCGACATTGGTGCTAACTGCGAAGATTTAGGGCTTCGACCTCTTTTCATTACAGTCACGTATCTATCCATTCCCACTTGAGTCCTGGATTTTTGGGCACACGGTGAGCAAGAACGTGTGCGGTGAATTGGCGCGGCATTTAAAAACAAATCAGTTTTTTTGTTTTTGTTTATTTCGCTGTTTTCATCAGCAATTATCGTAACGTATTTCTACTGCTTATGTTCGCACTTTTATTAAGAATGTTTAAATTTGAGTGGCTCATAAATGAGCCCTCGCACTGTACTTTTGGTTTCTCTTAATAATCAACTAGTAATGCCGTTGTAAACAAGAAAAAAATACAACAACTTTGTTGTTCTGTATCAAAACAGGTTTTATTGTTTTTGTTTGTTTATTTAAAATTCACTCACTCAATTTTGTTTGTATTATACGTTTTTTGCGAGCTTGAAAAAAAACACGTCCGTTCAATTTGACGAATAAATTTGGTGTGGCTTATTTTCAAAACAAAAGGCATATTCGAACAAAATTTACTGGTACTGCTAGTAAATAATAGAGTATCCAATCGATCAATCATCGCTCGATTATTCGTAAAATTTTAAGTCGATTAATTGCTCGAGTAAGAAAAATTGCAATTTTCAATTAAAAAATAACTCGAACAAATTATATCGGTTAATCGGCAAAAATTATTTTTCATTAAGATCTCCATTTTTTACTGGGTTTTTACTTCTTAGTTGTTCGTTTAAAGAATAATTTCGAACTAGAAGTGTTTAGTAAAGATAAAGATATTAAATAATACATATCCATTATTTTTTTCATAAATCGAATATGAGTTTTTTCCCAAACTTTTTTCATTGTATTTATGTACATCATTATAAGAAATATGAAGAAACTTATGTGTGTTTCAAATTTTTTACTATTTATATGCTACATATGTAATTCAAATCTTCTTGACTGAAGTGGCGTTTACAGCATCATTTTCGAAAAAATTGACGAATTATGCCACCACTCCAAACTGATTCGAATCTTCTTAGTAGTGTATCCGAATAGTTTATCTTAGTAGATAAACAGTAAAGTGCAAAAGAAAACAATTAATACATATGAAATTTATAGTCAAGCTTAAGTTCGTTTTTATTCTCTCTAAGAAAGAATAATTTAAATTACAAATTAGGTGATAGTATTACAGAAAAATTGGAAAAAATTAAATTTTTAGACTCCAGCAGGGCGAAATGCACATTTTCTAGACAGCTACGTCCGTCATTAGCACTCTTCGTATTTATCTACCTTGGGTAGTGTTTAGTTGTAAGCATCATCTATTTAACCAACCAAACCCAGATAAAGGAATACGTGAAAACATGTATTCAATTATCATTCGTCAGTTGGTGAGAACGAAGTCTACCACTACCTTAAGCTTCCCTCTTGTTGAATATTTTTACTTCAATATTTTATTTTAATAATATTTTTCTTTAATCCTATAACCTAATTTGTAATTTAAATTATTCTTTCTTAGAGAGAATAAAAACGAACTTCTTAGTCAAGTTAAGCTTGACTATAAATTTCATATGTATGTAATATAAATAGTTCGACTAATAACATTTAAATTTTCAAAATTAAAAATCGCAGGGCACCGCGTAATCATGTTTACCCAACAAAGCTTTGGTTGATACTAGATTAGTATTAAATAAATAAATTAGTCAAGTGCGAGTTACACTCACACACGTAAGGTTCCGTACTATGTTCAGTATAATTTAAAAATTCCAGTTGTTTATTTCTTTATGTCTTATGGGACACCCTTAAATTTTAAAATTAAAGTAATATTCGCGAAAATTGCATCATAATTAGAACACCCTTTAAATTTTAATATGTAATTGATTTTATAGCGGCCATGGTAATACACTTTGTATTAAAATATCAGGAGCCTACCTATTGCGGTTAAAAAAATAAGGTAGTATTCGTGAAAAACAAGTTACTAATGGACACACTTCAATTTTAAGTATTTGTTATAGCGGCCGAAGTAACACATCTACTGTAAATATTTCAAGAGGGTATCTATTACGGTTTATAAAATCTTGTCACTGTCGGAACACCCTTTAATTTTATTATTCATTATAGTGGCCATGGCAACTTCCTTTCTATAAATATATTAAGAGTCTACTTATTGCGATTAAAAAATAAGACACTATAAGTGAAAAACATGTCACTGTCGGAACACCCTTTAATTTTTAGTAATTGTCATATCGGCCGTGGCAACACATCTTCTGTACAAAATTTCAAGAGTCTACCTGTTACGGTTCAAGAAATAAGGCTTTATACATGCAAATCACATCACTGGCGGAAAACCCTTTAATTTTTATTATTTATTATAGTGGACATAGTTATACACCTCCTGTAAAAATTTCAAGATTCCACCTATTCATTCAAAACTTAGGATATATACATGCAAATCACGTCACTATTGGAACACCCTTTAATATTTAAGTTCAATTTTGTATACTTGTTTATAAGACAAACATAGTTTTAATTACAGTCTGCAAATTGTAAGTGGTTTCCTCTTACAGCTCAAAAAAAAGACATAAACGTAAATAACACGTCACTTTTGGAACACCCTACGTTTTAGTATTTTTTGCTATTGTGGCCGCAGTAATACATTTTTGGTAAAATTTTCAAGAGTCTACCTATTATGGTTCAAAACTTAGGCCTTACACATACAAAGCACACCACTATCGGAACACCCTTTAATTTTTAGGTTTATTGTTTTAGACTTGTATATAAAGCGAACTAAGTTTTAATTACTGTTTGTAAGAAATAAACACATATTCGTAAATAACACCTCTCTATCGGAACGCCCTATAAGTTTTAATATTTTTTGCTATAGCGGCCATAGTTATACACCTTTGGTAAAATTTTCAAGAGTCTACCTATTAAGGTTCAAAACTTAGGCCTTATACATGCAAATCACACTACTATCGGAACACCCTTTAATTTTTAGGTTTATTTTTTTATACTTGTTTATATAGCGAACTAAGTTTTAATTACTGCTTACATATTTTTCGTGTTTGCCTCCTACAGCTCAAGAAATAAACACATATTTGGGAATAACACCTCTCTATCGGAACACCCTATAAGTTTTAATTTTTGTTGTTATGACGTCACAGTTATATACTTTCTGTGAAAATTTCAAGCGCCTACCTATTACGGTTCAAAACTTAGGCCTTATACATGCAAATCACACTACTAATAAAAAGTCTACTTATTGCGATTAAAAAATAAGACACTATAAGTGAAAAACATGTCACTGTCGGAACACCCTTTAATTTTTAGTAATTGTCATATCGGCCGTGGCAACACATCTTCTTTACAAATTTTCAAGAGTCTACCTGTTACGGTTCAAGAAATAAGGCTTTATACATGCAAATCACGTCACTGGCGGAAAACCCTTTAATTTTTATTATTTATTATAGTGGACATAGTTATACACCTCCTGTAAAAATTTCAAGATTCCACCTATTCATTCAAAACTTAGGATATATACATGCAAATCACGTCACTATTGGAACACCCTTTAATATTTAAGTTCAATTTTGTATACTTGTTTATAAAACAAACATAGTTTTAATTACAGTCTGAAAATTGTAAGTGGTTTCCTCTTACAGCTCAAAGAAAAGACATAAACGTAAATAACACGTCACTTTTGGAACACCCTACGTTTTAGTATTTTTTTCAATTGTGGCCGCAGTAATACACTTTTGGTAAAATTTTCAAGAGTCTACCTATTATGGTTCAAAACTTAGGCCTTACACATACAAAGCACACCACTATCGGAACACTCTTTAATTTTTAGGTTTATTTTTTTAGACTTGTATATAAAGCGAACTAAGTTTTAATTACTGTTTGTAAGAAATAAACACATATTCGTAAATAACACCTCTCTATCGGAACACCCTATAAGTTTTAATATTTTTTGCTATAGCGGCCATAGTTATACACCTTTGGTAAAATTTTCAAGAGTCTACCTATTAAGGTTCAAAACTTCGGCCTTATACATGCAAATCACACTACTATCGGAACACCCTTTAATTTTTAGGTTTATTTTTTTATACTTGTTTATATAGCGAACTAAGTTTTAATTACTGCTTACATATTTTTTGTGTATGCCTCCTACAGCTCAAGAAATAAACACATATTTGTGAATAACACCTCTCTATCGGAACGCCCTATACATTTTATTATTTGTTGCTATAGAGGCCAAAATTATACACCTTCTGTAAAAATTTCAAGATTCTACCTATTATGATTCAAAACTTAGGCCTTATAAATCAAAATAACACCACTATCGGAACACCTTTTAATTTTTAGGTTTATTTTTTAAACTTGTATATAAGGCGAACTACGTTTTTATTACAGTTTGTAAATTTTTAGTGTATGAATCCTACAGTTCAAGAAATAAACACTTATTCGTGAATAACACCTCTCTATCGGAACACCCTATAAGTTTTAATTTTTGTTTTTATAGCGGCCATCGCTACCTGAACCTACAGTTCAAAAAATAAACACATTTTCGTAAATAACACCTCTCTATTGGAACACCCTATAAGTTTTAGTATTTGTTGCTATAGCGGCAAAAACTATACATCATCTGTGAAAATTTCAAGAGTCTACCTATTACGGTTCCAGAGATAAAAGGCGCTGACAGGCGGACAGACGGACAGATATTGTAGCGAAATCAATAGGGTTTCGTTTTTACACTTTGTGTACGGAACCCTAAAAACGAATGTTGGAATAAAACAAATAAACAAAAGTAGCTTTCATTGCTAACCGAAGGTTGGCTGGAGCAACAACAAATATAAGGTGGTAAATATTAAAGTAAAAATATTCAACAAGAGTGAAGCTTAAGGAAGTAGTAGACTTCGTTTTGACCAACTGACGATTAATAATTGAATACAAGTTTTTTCGTATTCCTGTATCTGAGTTTGATTGGTTAAATAGATGATGACACTACCCTAAGTAAATAGATACGAAGAGTGCTGATGACGGACGTAGCTGTCTAGAAAATGTGCATTTCGCTCTGCTGGTGTCTAAAAATTTAATTTTCCCAATTTTTCTTTAATACTATCACCTAATTTGTATTTTAAATTATTCTTTCTTAGAGAGAATAAAAACGAACTTAAGTTTAAGTTTACGTGTAGACTCACATGTTGATCCAGTTGAAATTAGAGATGGCCTCAAAAAAGCGGGGTTTAAGGTAAAAAGTGTAGACAATCTCAGAAATCGAGAACGTGTCCCTCAACTCTATTTCGCGTTAAACTGGAACCTGGACATATGAGATTGAAATAGAACGAAACTCACCCTATTTATAATTTGAGATATCTGTTACACCGCAAAATAAGCGTAGAGGAACCGCATAAGCGATCAGGACCCATAAAGTGTCTAAATTGCCAAGAATATGGTTACTGAAAGTTGCCTCCCGTTTGCGTTGTGTGTGGAGAGCTACATTGTTCCGCCCAATGCGACAAAGCAAGGGATAACTCGAAATTTAAAAATGTAGCAATTGCGGTGGAAATCACACTGCTAATTACAGAGGATGTCCAGTTTTTTCCATGGTAAGAAACCAACAACCCAACATGTTTCATACGCGGATATGTTAAAAACCAATCATATTTCAGTACAAAAATCGACATCGACAACTAATTCTACTCCAAATTTGCACCCAGAACCTAATGAATAAAGACCATCTGGTAACAATAATCGTATCGGAGCAAGCATCGAGACATTAGTGAATTCGTTAAACAGTTTTATGAGCTCTATGAGCAGCATGCTGCAAGAAGTGGTACGCATGCAATCTATGATGTTGAAGGCAGTACTAAATAAACCATGAACTATTTAAAAATATGTTCTGAAACGCAAACACCTTACGCCAACATAAAAATGAACTTGAATACTTCCTCAAGAACCAACAAATTGATGTCATGCTGGTTTCTAAAATACACTTAATAACAAATAGCTTTTTTAAAATCAATGGCTATATTTTATATGATACTAAGGACCCCCGTGCAAAAGCATGTGGAGGTTCGGCAATACTTATTAAGGCCCGAATCAAACATTATTTACTGCGTGATTTTTGTGAGGATTACCTTCAAGCAACAAATATCTGCCTTGAAGAAATTCATCAAAGTTTGGATTTTTCGATTTATTCACCTCGTAGATTTCAAATATACGAAAGTCAGTATAGCTATTTATACAAATCACTAGGTCCCTGTTTCATAGCATCAGGCGACTACAACGCTTAACATACGTTTTGGGGATCACGCCTAATAACTCCAAAAGGTCGTGTTTTGTTTGACACAATTTCCAAAATGCGTCTAAATGTGATATCGAGTGGACAACTCACCTATTGGCCTACTGATCGGCAAAAAATACCTAATGTTATTGATTTTGGTGTGATTAAGGGTATTCAGAGAGAAATGATTAAAGTTGAAGTGTCACTTGAATTATCCTCAGATCATTCATCCACTATCGTCTATATATGGGACAAACAAAATATCGTATCACCAGCGACTAGCACAGACATTAATTGGTTAAAATATAGTAAGTATCTCAGAACTCATTGTTCGGAAAACATCCCGCTAAGAACACCTGAAGACGTAGAGCGGAGTCTTATTGATTTTGACCAAAGTCTCAAATCAGCTGCCCAAGATTCAAGAATAACCCGACAACTAGCTAGATACAATCAAATTTATTCTGCAGATGTCGAACGGCTCTTGGCTGAAAAAAGAAAAATTCTTAGAGAATGGCAATCACAGAGATCTCCTCAACTCAAAAGCAGACTTAAAGAATGCAAGAACCGGCTAAGGGAGATGCTGGAATCTCGAAGAGTAGCATCCCCAAATAACTATTTGGGAGATCTTGACGCAACTCCTCAATCAGATTATTCATTATGGCGTGCTTGTAGAAATCTTAAAAGGCCAGTCTTACGTAAGCCTCCCTTGCGAACTACATCTGGAGGCTGGGCAAGGAGTGATACCGAAAAAGGCAATTTATTTGCTGGACATTTGAAAAGGGTTTTTACCCCAAATATATAGAGTGATATAGTTGAGTTGCCAATTGTCGGGGCTGTAGTACTGCTAAGATTTGAATTCGGTGATATTGAAAAGGCAATAACGCATTTAAACACCAAAAAAGCCCCTGGCGTTGATAAAACCAGTACCAAGATGTTATTTGAGTTACCCCGTGTAGCTCGAAAAATCGTTATTTTTAAAGCAATTTTACGACTTGAGTACTTTCCCACAGAGTGGAAGGTGTCCTTGATTACCATGATTCCTAAACCAGGAAAAGACCACACAGAAATTGAATCAAACAGACCTATAAGCCTTTTATCAAATATTTCAAAGCTGTTTGAGAGGATGTTAATAACTAAGCTTAACCTTATTCTAAGCGACAAAGGATGTATTCCAAACCATTAATTCGGCTTCAGGAAAAAACACAGTACGATCGAACAAACTTATAGGTTAGTTAATATTGTTAAGAAGACATTTGAAGAGAGAAAATACTGCTCCACGCTTTTTATCGACGTTTCGCAAGCATTCGATAAGGTATGGCATGAAGGCCTAATATATGAGATAAAACTGAATTTGCCCGTAAACCTATATAAGCTGCTAGTTAGTTATTTAACTGAACGAAAATTTATTGTGAAAGAAGGGGATTTTTTGAGCTTACCCCAGCCAATCGAAGCGCGAGTTCCCGAAGGTAGTATATTGGGGCCTTTTTTATACTTATTCTATACTTCAGACATGCCAACTAGTAACCGAGTTCACACATCGAGATTTGCTGACGACAAAGTTTTTTTAAGCATTCACGAAAGACCCGAAGTAGCATCACGATATTTACAAGACCACATATTCAATTTAGAAAAATGGTTGAAGAAATGGAGAATAAAGGTGAATGAACAAAAATGCACTCATATAACTCATTCGCATTAATATCCAAACGATATCACAGGTTTCATACGTGAAATATCACGGCATACATCTTGACCGGCGCCTTACTTGGAAACGCCACATAGAATCAAAGGTAACAAAGTTAAAAGGAGTCAACTAAACTGGCTTATTGGCAGAAATTCTACTCTCGCTTTAGATTGCAAACTTTTATTGTACAAGTCAGTTCTAAAACCAATTTGGTGTTATGGCGTTCAATTATGGGGCACTGCCTCAGCTAGCAACTTAGAAAAAATTCAAAGTCGCCAAAATAAGATTCTTCATATAATTACATTGCTCCTTTGTATATAAAAAACTCAAACATCCATAAAGATCTAAATGTGCCATCAGTTAAAGTAAACAAGAAATATTTGTGCGTTATAAAATGGATACGCTTGCCCTTTGGATGGCAAATGAAGACGGGCTGCCAACAAAACAGAGATCGACTACTGTAACACCAACAATCAAATTAGGTGCTACACTTAAGTTTTTGGACAAGGTGGGTACCAACACCAAATTAAACTGGTTAGCACGTTGACTACTAAGCAATAGTCACGAGTTCAATACTCAGCCGAGGCAACATCAATTTTTCTTTATGATAATACATATCATATTTCTCTTTATGATAATACATATCACAGCGCCCTCCTTCGCCGTTATTACCATATAGCACTAAATCGCCGGCGAAGTAAAATAATTTTAAATTGGCTATGCTAGCTTCAAACTAATTCGCCTAAATAACTCCAGAGGCGCTAAAATACTGTTCTAAAAATAAACATAAATGCAATGGTCGTAAGTATTTTCAACATGCTATCATCCCCTGAATATAATAATGCCATTAATACTTACACCGTGTGTAGAATATGTGGTATTATAAACTGTTTTATTGAGGGGAGGACATTATCAATCATCCCATCTTTTACGAGCACTTTCTTTGATATTTTAGATATATGATCATACAATGCGCATAAGAGCAGTGAATGGATGTTATGGAGGAGTTGCGCACGACTCTCACGTATGGAACCTGTCGGACGAGTGTCAATTTCTGAAGGATGCATATATTAATGGCGACAAGTCATCTTGGATAATAGGTAATTTAGTTATTTCATTATTTAATTCTTCATTTTAATTTATTTTATCCGTAGGAGATTCTGGGTACCCATTGGACCCATGGATACTTACACCGTACAGGAGCGCCAATGAGCATTCTGCGGAGAGCAGATTTAACAAGTGGTTTTGTAAGGCAGTATCAATAATTGAACGTGTGTTTGGTGTATTAAAGGGAAGATTTCGTTGTTTGCTCGCAGCACGAGAATTACATTATGTGCCGGAAAAAGTCGCACAAATATTGAATGTATGCTGTGCATTACACAATATTTGTTTAGAGCATAATTTCGAACTACGTTCAGAAATAGTGAATAATGAAGAAGAAATGGAATTGGCCTCAACAACTGCTTTAGATTCTGAAGTTCTTAGCCTTAGCGCAAGCTCTAAGAGATCAAATAAAAAACAATTTATAAAATATTAATTCATTTATTTCCACTGAAGTTTGTAATAATTCATTTATAGTGGTTTTAGAAAAGAAAAAAAACTTAAATTTTAATATAACTTACATACTAGACAACAAGGGTAGATATAACTTATAAATTTCGATTTCTAGCATCTCTCTCTCTCTCTTTAAATCAAGCTTTGCAAGTTTAAGTTTTTGATATTCTACGCTCAACTTCATTTTATGGTCGAATTTTCTTTTTGCATGCTTATAATTTTTTTCTTCTATATATACTTGTCTTTTTTTGTATCTAACTAAAGATTTTCAATTGTTGTTGACCTCTTCCAAGAGTGATGTGGAGCGCTTGTGGTACTCCATTTGACCATTCACTTGCTTTTCCAGCAGTGTCTGCTTTTTTGGCACAGCGCGATTAAATAGTGACCGTCGTGTGACGGGCGTGCGGGCAGATGACGAGCAACGCGGTGGGGAAGGCACAGACACAAATTCATCCGTCTCCCTCAGATCATTTGTTATGCAGCTGAGCATATGTGCAACATCTTGCTCGACGTCGGTATTGCTTGTGGACGTACCAGTGTCGTCGCAGGTTGGGGGAGTGTTGTTATTTACACCAAATTTACGGACCCCACTCATACAATTAACCGCCTCCTTCATTTCAAGTAAATCAATTGCACCTTCTTCGAGTGCAGTAAATGAACACATTTTTGCCGGGCCACCGCCTGTGCCCGAAAAATTAATGCGGTCCTTCCGCAATTTGGCCTTAAGATTGGTCTTGTGATCTGCCCAAACTTAAACAAAAAATATTTATTTCCATTTATGGGTAAACTATATATTACCTACTTTTTTCCAACCGACCACATCCCGCATTGTTGGACCGGCTGCAATCAGATCTTCTGCCAATCGTGTCCATAAATTGTTGGTGACTTGTTTGGCGTCCGGAGATTTTATATAGCCATTGGCCAACTGCGGATGCTCTGTCATAAAGTTGAGCATAATTTTAAATTGTCTTTGCTTCGTATTAATATTTTTCGTAGCATTTTCCCTATTGAAAAAGACTATTAATATACATAAATTATGCTTATGTACATTTTTAGCGTTTGGTGTCGATGTTTTGATTTATTAAAGTTTTTTTTATATTTCAACCGTTAGCTCAAAATCAAACAAGTACAAATGCCAACTTTCGAGCGACTTTGACATCTACATTCGAAGTACATAGTGATGCACATCCGAAAGATGAGTACGAGTATCCCATAATCGGATACGGCAAACCCGAAAGTAGCAAATGTATTTATGAATTCGAGTTAGTTGGTAGGAAAAATCCGTATCCGTAATATTTAACTATCGAATCGAAACTATATAATTTGGTTGGACTTAACAAGTATATTTATATTTTTAGTGTTAAGATATGAGTAATTATTGATAGTTCAATTATATTGAAGATACAATAAATAAAAATTGCGAAAAAAAATGTTATGAGTGCCTCGATAGACCGATTGATAGCGCGCTAGTCTATCAGTCTAGAGGTTGCGGGTTCGATTCCCGCCAAAGACTCTGGGTGTTTTCTGCAGACAAGCAAAATATCTTCGCAGAGTTAGTGTTTTCTTTAAAAAAAAAAAATGTGTTCGAATAACGACAAACTCAATACAATTAAAAATCAAATTCTAACCTAATTATCGAGCATACTAACAAAAACCTCCACTCGTTGCATTGAAACACTTGTTGCGAATCGAACCCCCAAACTCATAGACTAGCAACTAATTCATATTTTAAATTACCGAAAGCTATGAAATCAGTTAATATTATTTTTGCTCAATATTTTTTCTGCGTATTGGAGCAAGAAATAAAAAACAAAACATTCTCACATGTAGGTTTCGTTTTTACACTCAAAAATGATGTACGTTAAATCAACTGAAAAATGTAATTTAAAATAATTGAAAATTCAGTTAAACCAGAATAATTTTTAATATAATATAAAAATAATTTTTTAATTTTTAATGTTAAAAATTCAACTGAATAAAATCCCTAAAAACAAATATTTCTTTGATTTTACCTCAAAAAAAAAAAAAATAAACCACATGTTCCGTAGGAATTACTGATTATACGTTTGTTTTTTAATGCCAATAAAATTAACTAAAAATAACGCTTTTTTAGCTATATTTCAAATATTTACATGCAGTTTGTTTAAAAAAAATGTTAAAATTAGTTTAATAAATTTTTCTCTCTTCATTATTAATCTATATCCATTTAAAAAAAATTTTACGGAATACTTTTTTTAATGAACTACAACCAGGTAATATAAAATTAATACATTAAAAAGTTGTAAAATCTTTTTTGTCACTGAAATTAAAATTATTAAAACGTAAATCTGTTTTCTATCGTTTTTTTTACGAAAGATTATAATACATAATTATAAAAACAGGCTGTACCATCTGTATCATCTACTAGTTATCAATAATAAAATATGTTATTAATCAAATTTGTATGGTTGTATTATCTCCTTGGATAAAATTTTTTTAAATATGCCCCATTAATTCGAGTTATTTAAAAAAGTTAATTGATTAATTGACGAAAATTTAAATTGCAAAATCGATTAATTATTTGCTCGAATAAAATCAAAACCCGATTAAATGGATACTCTAGTAAATGATAATTTGAAAACCAAAATTTTTTCTGTAGGTATGGAATCTCAACAGCAGCAACAGCAAACTCAGCGTCCTTATTTTGATGATATAAATTCAAGAAATGTATCCACAGTGTCGGATGAAACGGCTATTTTAAAGTGTCGTGTTAAAAACAAAGGCAATCGTACCGTATCCTGGATGCGTAAAAGGGACTTACACATACTAACTACCAATATATATACATATACTGGCGACCAGCGGTTTTCTGTCGTTCATCCACCTGGCAGTGATGACTGGGATTTAAAAATTGAATATGCGCAACAACGTGATAGTGGCATTTATGAATGTCAAGTGAATACAGAACCAAAAATAAATCTAGCTGTAATGCTAGATGTAACAGGTATGAATACAATAGAAATATAAAGGGTTTTGACGATGGGCAGTGCAAACTGTGCAAACGTGAGCGAAAATGCATCGATTTTATCAACACAACAACAAAATTAACATACTTGAAATTAGCTTCGTTTGCACTAAAAAAACCTTGAGCAAAAATAGAAAAGAAAAAATATTAAATCAAATTGTTTGGAAAAATCACAAATAATTTTATTTATTATTTTCATTTTTGTGTTTTTATTTGTATTTTTTGTACTCTTTTGTACTTTTTGATGAGTTGCCAGATTTTTTAATGAATATTTAATGCTTTGCACAAAAATACAATACACATATTTAAAAAGTACGTTCACGATCTGCTTCAATATGCACTGCAAATTTGCACGATGACCATCGTGAAAACCCTATATATTTTCGTTTATTTTTTTTTTTTTTCTTTAAATATAAATGCCCTACATTTAAAAAATACGAAATGCATGTATTAAAAACTTAAAACTACACTAAAGCATAGTTCAGAGTAGGTAATTTGACGAAATAGATGGAACTTCAATTTATAATGTCAGCAATTGTTTATTAGTTGCCATTATTCGTTTCAACTTTATATATGTTAACGAATATATATCATATTTATTATATTATTTATTATCGTTTGTTTTGTTACTATATGTGACATATTAGATTTCATAAACATCTTTCAAAGATAGTGGCTACGCTTATTTCCTTTAAACTTAGCTTAAGCTAGTTACTATAAAATAAGTTTGAACAAGAAGAAACATTGGTTTTTTTAACCAATAGTATTTTTGGCGTGGTGTACTTACTAATGATCGGATTGGCATTGGCTATGTTCCTGATAAAATTTATATATTATATTTACCTCAAAAACTGAAAAAATTACATCGAGGCGGTTTTTTTTTTGACAAATTAAATAACGAATTTGAATTGCAACAAAATCTAAATGGATCGAGATATTCTTACAAAATTTTTTAATTATATACATAGATAAAAGAGCTTTTAATCAAATGGGAAATAAAGTTTGAAGTTTTTTTATTTTAACATATAAATTCCCAGAACGGGTTCAATAATTTTTCTTCAGCCAAAACGTGTTTATATCTGTAGAAACCAACGTTTGAACGTGGCAATGATGCGAGTTCAATAATTTTTCTTCAACCAAAAAGTGCTCAACGTGCCGAAAGACGGAATGTTGAGCACATTACCAAAGTGCCTGCCTCAAGTAGTCACTTTGGTAATGTAATACCAAATGATTTTTTAGGAACGTCAGAGAATTAATGATAACATCTATTCCAAACATTATTCTTTCTGACGATTTATTTGTTTTAAACATTAAAAATTTTAAATTTTTTATTTACATTCACTGTGCACTGATAGTTTTCTTTATTTTAAACATATGTTCCATTAAATGAACCAAAATTGCACTTGTTGTTCACGATATTGACGAATGTACTCAATGGTTTCAAACTCCTTTTTGTTCTCGTACATCCTACAGAAATCGATCTGATTTACCCTTAACCCATCTATTTGTAGTTGCCATAATGCACAGTGGTTGGAAAACGGTTTGTTTGGACATAATTCGGTATCTCATGAACCACTGACGATATCTTAATGAGGTAAAGCAGAGGTGTTCTTGAGTGAAGCTACGAAAGGTGGGCTCACTAGAGTAACGGGGGGCTTCTGGGTTTTTTAATTTCTGGGCTTTTTAATTTTGGCCGACCTTAACTTAGTATATTTGACGTGGTGTACTTATTAATGATCGGATTATTATTTTAAGACATTGGCTATATTCTTGATAAAATTTAGAATAAATTAGTTTTAAATTTTGTCCTGATAGCTCTTTTCGTTAAAAAGTTACAAACCTCTAACTTGGGAAAAATACAGTTTTTTCAGGATTTTCCTCAAAAAGGTGGTGTGATTTTTTTACTTATGCAATTAAAACTTACTTCGGCACTAGTAAATTTTTCAGAACTATTTTAAAGACAACCTGTAGCAAATGCGAATAAAAGAAAAATCAGATCAAACATTTTAACGGTTCCCCTCCAGCCCTATACAAACATAGCTAATTTTAAAACCAAATTTATAAATTATTGTAAAATTCCTCGGAGTGCAAAGCACCGATTTAAAACCCGTAAACGGATTTTGAAAGCCTCAATTGTTGCCTACATACTCCAAAAAGGATTTGACAGCCCAGTGATTAATAAAGGCAGGGTAGCCGCTTTTTTTAAAAAAATAAAATTTTTAGCCCGTTCTGGGAATTTATATGTTAAAATAAAAAAACTTCGAATTTTATTTCCCATGTGATTAAAAGCTCTTTTATCTATACAATTTCCAAATTTTGTAAGAATATCTCGATCCGTTTAGATTTTGTTGCAATTCAAATTCGTTATTTAATTTTTCAAAAAACCGCCTTGATTTAATTTTTTCAGTTTTTGAAGTAAATATCATTTAAAAAATTTATTCATTTTATATGTAAAAATGAAAAGTGTGTATAAACACATTTTGTGCTAAACTTTATATTTTTACATTATCTGCGCCTTCAAATAACTCTTTATTTACCTGTGAACCTTTGAATTATTTATTTAATTATTTAGGTAGGTAGATATATGTAAGTATTTTCCTATTTTTTAAAGTCCAGTTATTTATTTTGTAATAGTAAAAAATCATTTTTATTATTTTGTGATTTCTTTTATTTCCTTAAAATATACTTCCATAGTTAATAAATCGAGAACTTCTGCTTTTTCATAAGATTGTTATTACATTTTTTTTAATAATGATATGATGGGATCAGAAGACAGCATAATATAATTCATAATATCCTGGTTTTGAGCTAGCCTCGAATATTTTCTTATATTAAATAGTTAAACGTGTATAAAATCTGAATTTTTTGCTTCTTGCGCCTCTTCTGTCAGAGGATTGGACTCTATTATTTCACGACCATGGCAAAGTATTGTGTGCACTGTTGGCGTGAGCTCTCTTCATTCCATGTTGTATTCTTCACCTCTTCTGAACTCCGAGAAAATTTGGACTTTTTCATTCCACATAATGAGCATTTCCAGAAAGTACCCGTTTCAGTAATGGCTCACCTTCCCATCAATCATTGCCAGCTGAAACTGGAATTTACATATACATAACAAACATAGATTTCAATACAGACGGGATTCAACTTTTCAGTCGATTGTTGGATTGTACTGATCCAATGTTTTGTAGTAAACTTTTTTTCCTTTAGGTATTCAAATCTTATTGGTCGACAAAAGCTTTTGATCCTGGTGTGAAGTTAATCCAAACATATTTGGTAATATTAGATGACGTTGAGCCGTATCATTTCTTAAGCGAAGTGGAACATAAAAACACTTCTGTAGTCCAGAGAAACGTAATTTTTCGATGCTTGTTTGTATTCCGGTAAATCTGATAGGCCATCACATCCCCACATGCATATAAGCGTTAAATTGCATTTGTTTAATTCAATCGCTTGGCTCTTCGTAAAAGTCGATAAAAGCCTTGAATCTGTATTTTCAAGGATTTCCGGCAGCTCTATAAATGCGCCTATATCGCTTACTTCACTTACCAGTGGTGTATTATTTCTTTCTTCTTTTACCATACTGCATTGCATGCAGGAAGTATTGTGTAACCCATGTCTTGTAATATTTTCCTTAATTTTACATAATTATTGCTACTAAGTCTTAGTTATAGCATAAGTGCTATAGCCCCTTCTTCCGAAAATTCTGAAGATGGTGTCGGTATACTTTTTACTATTCGTTGAAGACGTTTGGGAGATGCATCAGGAAGAATGTTAGCCATTTGTGCCGCTTCCAGTAGTTGTTTTTTCTTTTTTAATAATTCCTTATAACAATCTTTAATTACTCATCCGATTGTGTAGATGCTATTTTCGATAATCTTCTTTTTTGGGCTTTTCAAATTGTTTAGGAATACGACTTGCCTTTACAGTTTTTATTTCCATTGCACCGTGTAGCCACTCAGAAAATTTCAATTGAAACTTCGATATATTGTTGTTAACAGACTTCATCTTGACAAAGTTAACTATTTTTTCCAATTCGCTTTTCAAAACTGTCAGTTGGTTGTAGGCTTCAAGAAATGCACAATTGTTGTAATCTTTTCTTTTCTCCAGCAGTTCGGTGTTTCCCAAAGAACACTGCACAAAACTTTATTCTGTAGAGATAACGTCATAGTAAAAAACTTAATGATACAAAAATTGCACAAAATCCTTTTATATAGCCAAACATATTATTTTTATATATACCTAAATTAATGTTCAAGTTTTTTTGCATTAATAGCAAAAAAGAGGTAAATATTTAACAATATTTTAATAATTTTTTAAATGATATTTACCTCAAAAACTGAAAAAAACACATCAAGGCGGTTTTTTGTCAAATTAAATAACGAATTTGACTTGCAACAAATTCCAAACTCCTCAAGATATTCTTAAAAATTTTTCAAATTATATAGATATATGAATTTTAAATTTATTTGAACTATTTTTAAAAAATAAATTAATTATTTAGGCTTAAGTTCTTAATTATAAAGAGATAAAGAGTAAAGAAAATATAAAGGGTGTTTTTTATAGAGGTATAGAACTTTAAGTTGGCATTACTTTTCAAGATGGCGACCGATTTAACAGCTGTCAAGTGATTTATTCTCAGTTTGGTTTAGCAATTCATCATAGATGACTCACGCCTAAACAACGTTGCAAATAGTACCTAAAACGAGAATACCGTTGTTCCCGATTTTCATAAGCGAATTTTGTTTAGCGATGAAGCGCACTTCTGGTTGAATGGCTACGTCAACAAACAAAACTGCCGCATTTGGAGTGAAGGTAATCCTCAAGTGTATGCCAAAACAATGTTACATCCAAAAAACTGACTGTTTGGTGCGCATTATGGGCTGGTGGAATCATTGGTCCGTACTTTTTCAAAAACAATGGTGGCCAGAACGTTACAGTCAATGGTGATCGGTATAGAGCCATGATTACTAACTTTTTCATTCGTGAATTGAATAACCATGATGTCCAGGAGATGTGGTGTGAAAGACACGTTTGGTGACCGCCTAATTTCACGTTTTGGAGCTGTGAATTGGCCTCCAAGATCTTGTGATTTAACACCGCTAGACTACTTTCTGTGGGGCTATGTAAAGTCATTGGTCTATGCGGATAAGCCACAAACGCTTGACCATTTGGAAGACAACATTCGCCGTCTTATTGCCGATATACGGCCACAAATGTTGGAAAAAGACATCGAAAATTGGACGTCCAGATTGAACTACATCCGCGCCAGCCGTGGCAGTCATATGCCAGAAATCATATTTAAAATGTAATGCCACAAGATTATATTTCGGATAAATAAAATTAATGGCAATCGAATAATCCATCGTTGTTTTTTTGCAACTGAAAGCTCTATACCTCTATAAACAACACCCTTTATAAAGAGAATAAAAATAAAGAAAAAATGTTTGCTTGGTAGTGTAAAAACAATTTCAAAATGTTCTCCTATGAAATATAACACACTGTGTAATTTTTTAAGTCATGGCAAAATAACCATATACGGACACCACTACGTGATAAAAGACCAAAAAAAAAAGACCCCTGTCTCCCAGTTTTGCCCAAAGTCCTCCAGGTTTTTTTTTATGGGCCCTCAAAGATGTGGGGCCTCGATGTCATTTTTGCAAAAAAAATGATCATTTACTCAAGCTCATATTTTGAAAACCGTTTGGAATTTTGATATACTCTCTGGGGCAAAGTTGTAGCTAGCAAAATGACATCGAGGCCCCACGTCTTTGAGGGCCCATAAAAAAAACCTGGACGACTTTGGGGAAAACTGGGAGACAGGGGTCTTTTTTTTGGTCTTTTATCACGTAGTGGTGTCCGTATATGGTTATTTTTTTCCGTGTTGCACTGTGTAATATAAACATTTAAATTTCTCATATCCTATTTCTTTGATAAGTTTGTTTAAATAGAACATTAATAACAATTGAAATTATCTTGTAGACATATACGAAAAGTGCTGATGATGGACGCAGCTGTCTAGAAAATGCTTTCCACTCTGCTGGTGTCTAATTTTTCTTTAACTCTTTATAATTAAGAACTTAAGCCTAAATAATTAATTTATTAATTTTTGACCTGATTTTTCTTTTCTTCGCATTTGCTATAGGTTGTCTTTACTAGTACCGAAGTAAGTTTTAATTACACTTTCCAACAGCATTTTTGAAACAGAATACCGACCCTAAAGTTCTGAAAGGGTATGTTGAGTAGATCATTTTTGTAGAACAAACTTATGGTCCAGCACGTCTGAGTTTTTTTTTTACAGTTGGTCAAAGTTTTCATTTTTTGGTCGAAGGGAGCATTATACTATATGAAAAAAAATGCTGTAAGTTAATGTCTGAGAGAATTCTTATGGTCACAGTTGTATTGTGGAATTGTATGAGGATTATTTTTGTGGTAGATCTTAACCCTCTAACTGGTCTTTTTATGGGTCAATTTGACCCTTTTTTCGAGAAAATCAAAAAATATCCTATAAAAAAAGGACATTTAAGGATTAAAATATTCTACGAAAATGTTTGCCGGAAAATTTCAGTGGTGTCTTTGGTGAACCCCATTACGGTGTAGCAAAATGTTATTGAAAATTTTACATACAGTATCTATTAAAGATAAACCTCTGAAGTTAGTAGCTATGTTTGGGTCACCCTTTTTAAATAGTGGGATTAATATTGACTTTTTAAAACACGAGGGAATGCTTTCATGAAGAAATATATAATTAAATATCATCAAATGTTCCTTTAGAAAACATTCAGGTGCATATTTATAAAATTCATAAGTAATACCATCTTGACCTGGTGATTTATTTGATTTCAGATTTTTAATGACTGCATATAGTTCGCAGAACTCAAAAGGGGAATCCATAAAGGCATCAATAAAATATGACAAGCACCAACTTATTATTTATATATTTTATATAAAATTAACTAAAAAATCATCAGCATTGAGATTGCTGGCAGATACTTGGGAACGGGTTTTTAGAGAATTTGATAAATTCCACCAATCTTTAATATTATTAACTTTATCCAGCTCTTTAAGATTATTGTTATATAGTTCCAATTTCTTTTCTTGGCACACCTTCAGATATTTAGATCTATTTTTAGACATAAAATAACGCATTTTATTATAATGGGTGATTTTTTTGAGGTTAGGATTTTCATGCATTAGTATTTGACAGATCACGTGAGATTTCAGACATGGTGCCAAAGAGAAAGATGCTCAGTATGCTTTGACATTTCATCATGAATAGACTTACTAACGAGCAACGCTTGCAAATCATTGAATTTTATTACCAAAATCAGTGTTCGGTTCGAAATGTGTTTTATCGACAAATTTTGTTCAGCGATGAGGCTCATTTCTGGTTGAATGGCTACGTAAATAAGCAAAATTGCCGCATTTGGAGTGAAGAGCAACCAGAAGCCGTTCAAGAACTGCTCATGCATCCCCAAAAATGCACTGTTTGGTGTGGTTTGTACGCTGGTGGAATCATTGGACCGTATTTTTTCAAAGATGCTGTTGGACGCAACGTTACGGTGAATGGCGATCGCTATCGTTCGATGCTAACAAACTTTTTGTTGCCAAAAATGGAACAACTGAACTTGGTTGACATGTGGTTTCAACAAGATGGCGCTACATGCCACACAGCTCGCGATTCTATGGCCATTTTGAGGGAAAACTTCGGAGAACAATTCATCTCAAGAAATGGACCGGTAAGTTGGCCACCAAGATCATGCGATTTGACGCCTTTAGACTATTTTTTGTGGGGCTACGTCAAGTCTAAAGTCTACAGAAATAAGCCAGCAACTATTCCAGCTTTGGAAGACAACATTTCCGAAGAAATTCGGGCTATTCCGGCCGAAATGCTCGAAAAAGTTGCCCAAAATTGGACTTTCCGAATGGACCACCTAAGACGCAGCCGCGGTCAACATTTAAATGAAATTATCTTCAAAAAGTAAATGTCATGGACCAATCTAACGTTTCAAATAAAGAACCGATGAGATTTTGCAAATTTTATGCGTTTTTTTTTTTTTAAAAAAGTTCTCAAGCTCTTAAAAAATCACTCCTTATTTTGTACAATGTTTTTTATATATGTTTAAATTTTTGTGCATTGTTGACCGAAATCGGAAACATTTCCAATCGAACCATTTTTGTTTTGGTTCGAAAAATGTTTTACTACGTTTCACAACATTTGATTGCTTTATTTTAGATTTAATGGACGATATCAGCCCATCAGTGGTTGAATTAATTTGAGGCGGTTGGTAAGATTAAAGGGCGCTGAGGTTTCGCCTGTACTTCAAGCGGTGTTTATCATTCCTATAAAGTTTATGAAAAAGTGGGTTTGTATTTTTACATTTGTACATTTGTAGAGTCAGCAATTTAAGACATAAGGGCATATGATCTGAATAAGCTTTCCATGCAATATGAAAATCATAGATAAATTTCAAAAAATTAAGTGAACATATGAAATAGTCGATAACAGAATTTCCCATTACTCCACAAAAGCTGTAGTTACCATCAGCGTCTCCATTTGTTCTGCCATTTACTACAATTCCTCCAAGATTTTCAATTAAATTTATTAGTTGCTTTCCTTGAGCATTGATTGTTTTGTCTTTAGAGTTTCTTTGATTGTTTATGTGCGGCAAATCTATTAGTAAATTTTGATCAAGAACTTGTTCTTCACCAATACGTGCGTTTAAGTCACCCATTATGCAAAAGTTTGTTGGATTAAGTTCACGTAAAAAATCCTCAAATTCCTCTAGCTCCTTCTTCCAGTTTGTGCAGTTTAAATATTTGGGAATCATATAAAAAATACCACTTTCAAATTTTGCCGATAAAAAAGTAATGTTATGTAGCGTTTCAAATTTCAAAGAAATTGTTTTCTGTACTTCTTTTTTAAACCCATATAAACAACCACAACGACCAGCTTTATGTATTTTAGTTGCAGGAATCCAATGTAAACAGTAGTTCCGAAAATATGAAGAAAAATTTGATTGTTTATTTGATATTACGTGGGTCTCAAACAAGAAAAAAATATCGCAGTTATTTATAAAAACAAGAAAATTTCCAAAATTTAAAGAATTTGCTAAATTTGAAACATTATAAAAAAGCACAAAGAATAATTTTACTTTTTGACAGTTTCAAACCAAGGTTACCAATTTGAGATATTTTCAAAAGATGGAAAACGCTTGAAAACTTACAGTTCACAAAAATTTAAATTCCACAAACACAGAAAAAAATGTTATCGGACTATAAACGTAAAAACAAAACAGAACGGCCGTGCAATTGCAGTGTTCCCGAAAGTGAACCTTTACTATCACTCTAACCATTTGTATTATCTATTCCCATCCCTTTTCTAAGGAAGTAACACGATTAATGTAGGCATTAATTGCCAGTGTTATTTCTCTTAAAAGAAAAAAATAAATTAGTCAAGTGCGAGTTACACTCAAACACGTAGGGTTCCGTACTATGTTCAGTATAATTTAAAAATTCCAGTTGTTTATTTCTTTATGCCTTATGGGACACCCTTAAATTTTAAAATTAAAGTAATATTCACGAAAATTGCATCATAATTAGAACACCCTTTAAATTTTAATACCTATGTAATTGATTTTATAGCAGCCATGGTAATACACTTTCTATTAAAATATCAGGAGCCTACCTATTACGGTTAAAAAAATAAGGTAATATTCGTGAAAAACACGTTACTAATGGACACACTTCAATTTTAAGTATTTGTTATAGCGGCCGAAGTAACACATCTACTGTAAACATTTCAAGAGGGTATCTATTACGGTTTATAAAATCTTGTCACTGTCGGAGCACCCTTTAATTTTATTATTCAATATGGTGGCCATGGCAACTTCCTAACTATAAATATATTAAGAGTCTACTTATTGCGATTAAAAAATAAGTCACTATAAGTGAAAATCATGTCACTGTCGGAACACCCTTTAATTTTTAGTAATTGTCATATCGGCCGTGGCAACACATCTTCTGTACAAAATTTCAAGAGACTACCTGTTACGGTTCAAGAAATAAGGTTTTATACATGCAAATCACGTCACTGGCGGAAAACCCTTTAATTTTTATTATTTGTTATAGTGGACATAGTTATACACCTCCAGTAAAAATTTCAAGATTCCACCTATTCATTCAAAACTTAGGAATATACATGCAAATCACGTCACTATTGGAACACCCTTTAATATTTAAGTTCAATTTTATATACTTGTTTATAAAACAAACATAGTTTTAATTACAGTCTGCAAATTTAAGTGGTTTCCTCTTACAGCTCAAAAAAAAAGATATAAACGTAAATAACACGTCACTTTTGGAACACCCTACGTTTTAGTATTTTTTGCTATTGTGGCGGCAGTTATACACTTTTGGTAAAATTTTCAAGAGTCTACCTATTATGGTTCAAAACTTAGGCCTTATACATAAAAAGCACACCACTATCGGAACACCCTTTAATTTTTAGGTTTATTTTTTTAGACTTGTTTATAAAGCAAACTAAGTTTTAATTACTGTTTGTAAGAAATAAACACATATTCGTAAATAACACCTCTCTATCGGAACACCCTATAAGTTTTAATATTTTTTGCTATAGCGGCCATAGCTATACACCTTTGATAAAATTTTCAAGAGTCTACCTATTATGTTTCAAAACTTCGGCCTTATACATGCAAATCACTCCACTATCGGAACACCCTTTAATTTTTAGGTTTATTTTTTCAGACTTGTTTATATAGCGAACTAATTTTAATTTAGTGCTTGCATATTTTTAGTGTTCAAGAAATAAGCACAGTTACAGTTCAAGAAATAAGCACATATTCGTGAATAACACCTCGCTATCGGAACACCCTATAAGTTTTAGTATCTGCTAGTATAGTGGTCACAGTTATATACTTTCTGTGAAAATTTCAAGCGCCTTCCTATTACGGTTCAAAACTTAGGCCTTATACATGCAAATCACACTACTATCGGAACACCCTTTAATTTTTAGGTTTATTTTTTTATACTTTTTTATATAGCGAACTAAGTTTTAATAACTGCTTACATATTTTTAGTGTATGACTCCTACAGATCAAGAAATAAACACATATTTTTGAATAACACCTCTCTATCGGAACACCCTATAAATTTTAATATTTGTTGCTATAGCGGCCAAAATTATACACCTTCTGTAAAAATTTCAAGATTCTACCTATTATGATTCAAAACTTAGGCCTTATAAATTTAAATAACACCACTATCGGAACACCCTTTAATTTTTAGGTTTATTTTTTAGACTTGTATATAAGGCGAACTACGTTTTTATTACAGTTTGTAAATTTTTGGTGTATGCCTCCTACAGTTCAAGAAATAAACACATATTCGTGAATAACACCTCTCTATCGGAACACCCTATAAGTTTTAATTTAAGCAGTTCGGTGTTTCCCAAAGAACACTGCACAAAACTTTATTCTGTAGAGATAACGTCATAGTAAAAAACTTAATGATACAAAAATTGCACAAAATCCTTTTATATAGCCAAACATATTATTTTTATATATACCTAAATTAATGTACAGTTTTTTTGCATTAATAGCAAAAAAGAGGTAAATATTTAACAATATTTTAATAATTTTTTAAATGATATTTACCTCAAAAACTGAAAAAAACACATCAAGGCGGTTTTTTGTCAAATTAAATAACGAATTTGACTTGCAACAAATTCCAAACTCCTCAAGATATTCTTAAAAATTTTTCAAATTATATAGATATATGAATTTTAAATTTATTTGAACTATTTTTAAAAAATAAATTAATTATTTAGGCTTAAGTTCTTAATTATAAAGAGATAAAGAGTAAAGAAAATATAAAGGGTGTTTTTTATAGAGGTATAGAACTTTAAGTTGGCATTACTTTTCAAGATGGCGACCGATTTAACAGCTGTCAAGTGATTTATTCTCAGTTTGGTTTAGCAATTCATCATAGATGACTCACGCCTAAACAACGTTGCAAATAGTACCTAAAACGAGAATACCGTTGTTCCCGATTTTCATAAGCGAATTTTGTTTAGCGATGAAGCGCACTTCTGGTTGAATGGCTACGTCAACAAACAAAACTGCCGCATTTGGAGTGAAGGTAATCCTCAAGTGTATGCCAAAACAATGTTACATCCAAAAAACTGACTGTTTGGTGCGCATTATGGGCTGGTGGAATCATTGGTCCGTACTTTTTCAAAAACAATGGTGGCCAGAACGTTACAGTCAATGGTGATCGGTATAGAGCCATGATTACTAACTTTTTCATTCGTGAATTGAATAACCATGATGTCCAGGAGATGTGGTGTGAAAGACACGTTTGGTGACCGCCTAATTTCACGTTTTGGAGCTGTGAATTGGCCTCCAAGATCTTGTGATTTAACACCGCTAGACTACTTTCTGTGGGGCTATGTAAAGTCATTGGTCTATGCGGATAAGCCACAAACGCTTGACCATTTGGAAGACAACATTCGCCGTCTTATTGCCGATATACGGCCACAAATGTTGGAAAAAGACATCGAAAATTGGACGTCCAGATTGAACTACATCCGCGCCAGCCGTGGCAGTCATATGCCAGAAATCATATTTAAAATGTAATGCCACAAGATTATATTTCGGATAAATAAAATTAATGGCAATCGAATAATCCATCGTTGTTTTTTTGCAACTGAAAGCTCTATACCTCTATAAACAACACCCTTTATAAAGAGAATAAAAATAAAGAAAAAATGTTTGCTTGGTAGTGTAAAAACAATTTCAAAATGTTCTCCTATGAAATATAACACACTGTGTAATTTTTTAAGTCATGGCAAAATAACCATATACGGACACCACTACGTGATAAAAGACCAAAAAAAAAAAGACCCCTGTCTCCCAGTTTTGCCCAAAGTCCTCCAGGTTTTTTTTTATGGGCCCTCAAAGATGTGGGGCCTCGATGTCATTTTTGCAAAAAAAATGATCATTTACTCAAGCTCATATTTTGAAAACCGTTTGGAATTTTGATATACTCTCTGGGGCAAAGTTGTAGCTAGCAAAATGACATCGAGGCCCCACGTCTTTGAGGGCCCATAAAAAAAACCTGGACGACTTTGGGGAAAACTGGGAGACAGGGGTCTTTTTTTTGGTCTTTTATCACGTAGTGGTGTCCGTATATGGTTATTTTTTTCCGTGTTGCACTGTGTAATATAAACATTTAAATTTCTCATATCCTATTTCTTTGATAAGTTTGTTTAAATAGAACATTAATAACAATTGAAATTATCTTGTAGACATATACGAAAAGTGCTGATGATGGACGCAGCTGTCTAGAAAATGCTTTCCACTCTGCTGGTGTCTAATTTTTCTTTAACTCTTTATAATTAAGAACTTAAGCCTAAATAATTAATTTATTAATTTTTGACCTGATTTTTCTTTTCTTCGCATTTGCTATAGGTTGTCTTTACTAGTACCGAAGTAAGTTTTAATTACACTTTCCAACAGCATTTTTGAAACAGAATACCGACCCTAAAGTTCTGAAAGGGTATGTTGAGTAGATCATTTTTGTAGAACAAACTTATGGTCCAGCACGTCTGAGTTTTTTTTTTACAGTTGGTCAAAGTTTTCATTTTTTGGTCGAAGGGAGCATTATACTATATGAAAAAAAATGCTGTAAGTTAATGTCTGAGAGAATTCTTATGGTCACAGTTGTATTGTGGAATTGTATGAGGATTATTTTTGTGGTAGATCTTAACCCTCTAACTGGTCTTTTTATGGGTCAATTTGACCCTTTTTTCGAGAAAATCAAAAAATATCCTATAAAAAAAGGACATTTAAGGATTAAAATATTCTACGAAAATGTTTGCCGGAAAATTTCAGTGGTGTCTTTGGTGAACCCCATTACGGTGTAGCAAAATGTTATTGAAAATTTTACATACAGTATCTATTAAAGATAAACCTCTGAAGTTAGTAGCTATGTTTGGGTCACCCTTTTTAAATAGTGGGATTAATATTGACTTTTTAAAACACGAGGGAATGCTTTCATGAAGAAATATATAATTAAATACCATCAAATGTTCCTTTAGAAAACATTCAGGTGCATATTTATAAAATTCATAAGTAATACCATCTTGACCTGGTGATTTATTTGATTTCAGATTTTTAATGACTGCATATAGTTCGCAGAACTCAAAAGGGGAATCCATAAAGGCATCAATAAAATATGACAAGCACCAACTTATTATTTATATATTTTATATAAAATTAACTAAAAAATCATCAGCATTGAGATTGCTGGCAGATACTTGGGAACGGGTTTTTAGAGAATTTGATAAATTCCACCAATCTTTAATATTATTAACTTTATCCAGCTCTTTAAGATTATTGTTATATAGTTCCAATTTCTTTTCTTGGCACACCTTCAGATATTTAGATCTATTTTTAGACATAAAATAACGCATTTTATTATAATGGGTGATTTTTTTGAGGTTAGGATTTTCATGCATTAGTATTTGACAGATCACGTGAGATTTCAGACATGGTGCCAAAGAGAAAGATGCTCAGTATGCTTTGACATTTCATCATGAATAGACTTACTAACGAGCAACGCTTGCAAATCATTGAATTTTATTACCAAAATCAGTGTTCGGTTCGAAATGTGTTTTATCGACAAATTTTGTTCAGCGATGAGGCTCATTTCTGGTTGAATGGCTACGTAAATAAGCAAAATTGCCGCATTTGGAGTGAAGAGCAACCAGAAGCCGTTCAAGAACTGCTCATGCATCCCGAAAAATGCACTGTTTGGTGTGGTTTGTACGCTGGTGGAATCATTGGACCGTATTTTTTCAAAGATGCTGTTGGACGCAACGTTACGGTGAATGGCGATCGCTATCGTTCGATTCTAACAAGCTTTTTGTTGCCAAAAATGGAACAACTGAACTTGGTTGACATGTGGTTTCAACAAGATGGCGCTACATGCCACACAGCTCGCGATTCTATGGCCATTTTGAGGGAAAACTTCGGAGAACAATTCATCTCAAGAAATGGACCGGTAAGTTGGCCACCAAGATCATGCGATTTGACGCCTTTAGACTATTTTTTGTGGGGCTACGTCAAGTCTAAAGTCTACAGAAATAAGCCAGCAACTATTCCAGCTTTGGAAGACAACATTTCCGAAGAAATTCGGGCTATTCCGGCCGAAATGCTCGAAAAAGTTGCCCAAAATTGGACTTTCCGAATGGACCACCTAAGACGCAGCCGCGGTCAACATTTAAATGAAATTATCTTCAAAAAGTAAATGTCATGGACCAATCTAACGTTTCAAATAAAGAACCGATGAGATTTTGCAAATTTTATGCGTTTTTTTTTTTTTTAAAAAGTTCTCAAGCTCTTAAAAAATCACTCCTTATTTTGTACAATGTTTTTTATATATGTTTAAATTTTTGTGCATTGTTGACCGAAATCGGAAACATTTCCAATCGAACCATTTTTGTTTTGGTTCGAAAAATGTTTTACTACGTTTCACAACATTTGATTGCTTTATTTTAGATTTAATGGACGATATCAGCCCATCAGTGGTTGAATTAATTTGAGGCGGTTGGTAAGATTAAAGGGCGCTGAGGTTTCGCCTGTACTTCAAGCGGTGTTTATCATTCCTATAAAGTTTATGAAAAAGTGGGTTTGTATTTTTACATTTGTACATTTGTAGAGTCAGCAATTTAAGACATAAGGGCATATGATCTGAATAAGCTTTCGATGCAATATGAAAATCATAGATAAATTTCAAAAAATTAAGTGAACATATGAAATAGTCGATAACAGAATTTCCCATTACTCCACAAAAGCTGTAGTTACCATCAGCGTCTCCATTTGTTCTGCCATTTACTACAATTCCTCCAAGATTTTCAATTAAATTTATTAGTTGCTTTCCTTGAGCATTGATTGTTTTGTCTTTAGAGTTTCTTTGATTGTTTATGTGCGGCAAATCTATTAGTAAATTTTGATCAAGAACTTGTTCTTCACCAATACGTGCGTTTAAGTCACCCATTATGCAAAAGTTTGTTGGATTAAGTTCACGTAAAAAATCCTCAAATTCCTCTAGCTCCTTCTTCCAGTTTGTGCAGTTTAAATATTTGGGAATCATATAAAAAATACCACTTTCAAATTTTGCCGATAAAAAAGTAATGTTATGTAGCGTTTCAAATTTCAAAGAAATTGTTTTCTGTACTTCTTTTTTAAACCCATATAAACAACCACAACGACCAGCTTTATGTATTTTAGTTGCAGGAATCCAATGTAAACAGTAGTTCCGAAAATATGAAGAAAAATTTGATTGTTTATTTGATATTACGTGGGTCTCAAACAAGAAAAAAATATCGCAGTTATTTATAAAAACAAGAAAATTTCCAAAATTTAAAGAATTTGCTAAATTTGAAACATTATAAAAAAGCACAAAGAATAATTTTACTTTTTGACAGTTTCAAACCAAGGTTACCAATTTGAGATATTTTCAAAAGATGGAAAACGCTTGAAAACTTACAGTTCACAAAAATTTAAATTCCACAAACACAGAAAAAAATGTTATCGGACTATAAACGTAAAAACAAAACAGAACGGCCGTGCAATTGCAGTGTTCCCGAAAGTGAACCTTTACTATCACTCTAACCATTTGTATTATCTATTCCCATCCCTTTTCTAAGGAAGTAACACGATTAATGTAGGCATTAATTGCCAGTGTTATTTCTCTTAAAAGAAAAAAATAAATTAGTCAAGTGCGAGTTACACTCACACACGTAGGGTTCCGTACTATGTTCAGTATAATTTAAAAATTCCAGTTGTTTATTTCTTTATGCCTTATGGGACACCCTTAAATTTTAAAATTAAAGTAATATTCACGAAAATTGCATCATAATTAGAACACCCTTTAAATTTTAATACCTATGTAATTGATTTTATAGCAGCCATGGTAATACACTTTCTATTAAAATATCAGGAGCCTACCTATTACGGTTAAAAAAATAAGGTAATATTCGTGAAAAACACGTTACTAATGGACACACTTCAATTTTAAGTATTTGTTATAGCGGCCGAAGTAACACATCTACTGTAAACATTTCAAGAGGGTATCTATTACGGTTTATAAAATCTTGTCACTGTCGGAGCACCCTTTAATTTTATTATTCAATATGGTGGCCATGGCAACTTCCTAACTATAAATATATTAAGAGTCTACTTATTGCGATTAAAAAATAAGTCACTATAAGTGAAAATCATGTCACTGTCGGAACACCCTTTAATTTTTAGTAATTGTCATATCGGCCGTGGCAACACATCTTCTGTACAAAATTTCAAGAGACTACCTGTTACGGTTCAAGAAATAAGGTTTTATACATGCAAATCACGTCACTGGCGGAAAACCCTTTAATTTTTATTATTTGTTATAGTGGACATAGTTATACACCTCCAGTAAAAATTTCAAGATTCCACCTATTCATTCAAAACTTAGGAATATACATGCAAATCACGTCACTATTGGAACACCCTTTAATATTTAAGTTCAATTTTATATACTTGTTTATAAAACAAACATAGTTTTAATTACAGTCTGCAAATTTAAGTGGTTTCCTCTTACAGCTCAAAAAAAAAGATATAAACGTAAATAACACGTCACTTTTGGAACACCCTACGTTTTAGTATTTTTTGCTATTGTGGCGGCAGTTATACACTTTTGGTAAAATTTTCAAGAGTCTACCTATTATGGTTCAAAACTTAGGCCTTATACATAAAAAGCACACCACTATCGGAACACCCTTTAATTTTTAGGTTTATTTTTTTAGACTTGTTTATAAAGCAAACTAAGTTTTAATTACTGTTTGTAAGAAATAAACACATATTCGTAAATAACACCTCTCTATCGGAACACCCTATAAGTTTTAATATTTTTTGCTATAGCGGCCATAGCTATACACCTTTGATAAAATTTTCAAGAGTCTACCTATTATGTTTCAAAACTTCGGCCTTATACATGCAAATCACTCCACTATCGGAACACCCTTTAATTTTTAGGTTTATTTTTTTCAGACTTGTTTATATAGCGAACTAATTTTAATTTAGTGCTTGCATATTTTTAGTGTTCAAGAAATAAGCACAGTTACAGTTCAAGAAATAAGCACATATTCGTGAATAACACCTCGCTATCGGAACACCCTATAAGTTTTAGTATCTGCTAGTATAGTGGTCACAGTTATATACTTTCTGTGAAAATTTCAAGCGCCTTCCTATTACGGTTCAAAACTTAGGCCTTATACATGCAAATCACACTACTATCGGAACACCCTTTAATTTTTAGGTTTATTTTTTTATACTTTTTTATATAGCGAACTAAGTTTTAATAACTGCTTACATATTTTTAGTGTATGACTCCTACAGATCAAGAAATAAACACATATTTTTGAATACACCTCTCTATCGGAACACCCTATAAATTTTAATATTTGTTGCTATAGCGGCCAAAATTATACACCTTCTGTAAAAATTTCAAGATTCTACCTATTATGATTCAAAACTTAGGCCTTATAAATTTAAATAACACCACTATCGGAACACCCTTTAATTTTTAGGTTTATTTTTTAGACTTGTATATAAGGCGAACTACGTTTTTATTACAGTTTGTAAATTTTTGGTGTATGCCTCCTACAGTTCAAGAAATAAACACATATTCGTGAATAACACCTCTCTATCGGAACACCCTATAAGTTTTAATTTTTTTTGTTATAGCGGCCATCGCTACACACCTTCTGTGAAAATTTCAAGAGTCTACCTATTATGGTTCCAAACTTATGCCCTATACATGCATTTCACACCATTATTGGAACACCCTTTAATTTTTAGTTTTATTTTTTTATACTTGTTTATATAGTGAACTAAGTTTTAATAACTGTTTTTAAATTTCAAGTGTATCCCTCCTACAGTTCAAGAAATAAACACATTTTCGTAAATAACACCTCTCTATTGGAACACCCTATAAGTTTTAGTATTTGTTGCTATAGCGGCAACAACTATACATCATCTGTGAAAATTTCAAGAGCCTACCTATTATGGTTCCAGAGATAAAAGGCGCTGACAGACGGACAGACGGACAGACATTGTAGCGAAAACAATAGGGTTTCGTTTTTACACTTTGTGTACGGAACCCTAAAAATAAGTAAAACCTTTCTGTTAATTTTGAAAAACAAATTCTCATCAGTAGCAAACCAATGTTTCTTCTTGTTAAAACTTATTTTATAGTAACCAACTTAAGCAAAGTTTAAAGGAAATAAGCGTAGCCACTATTGGAAGATGTTTATGAAATCTAATGACACAAACAACAAAACCAACGATAATAAACAATATAACAAATATGATATATATTTGTTAACATATATAAAGTTGAAACGAATAATTGCAAATAAAAAACATTTGCTGACATTATAAATTACAGTTCCGTCTATATATATACATATATATATATATATACATATATATATATATATATATATATATATATATATATATATATATATATATATATATATATATATATATGTATATATACATATGTATATATGTATATCTTCTATATACATATATTAAATAGGATGTGTGTATGTATGTAACGTATGGACTCCAGAACGGCTATGCCGATTTTGATGAAATTTTCAGGGAATCTTCAGAATATTCAGGCGGGTGACACTGTGAAGTCTGAGCGTGGCAAAATCCAATTTTCATATTGCACCACCAGTCACATATACATAAATTTATTTTTTTTTTTGCTGATCCAATATCAAAATTTTAAAACTTTCGAAATGTTGCATTCAAAAATCCGAGTTTTTAGTTTATTTACAAAATATTTACATCATTCGATAATACAAGATATTCCGCGGTTACTAAGGTACAACATTGTACAATAAGTTAAAAATAATATTATATTATCAATCGATGATAAACAATTTTGTGTACTCTGGGTACCTACATTTTGTGCACATTTTTGAGTTTTTTTCAAACGCTGATAAAAAATAACGGTACATTCAAACAAACTTTGCTTTCAATTGCTCACTGGGGATGCGTTCTTATTCTTCTTGCTTGTGATTTCCGTCAAACTTTGCCCGTTATTCCAAGATCAATGCCCGCAGAGATCTTTGCAACCGAGTCGAGAAAATCACGCTATCGACGAACATGCGTGTGGATTTGTTGCAAGACCCGTCTGCCCAAATATTCTCAAAACAACTTTTGGACATCGGAAATGGAAAACTTCCAATTAATCGCGCCACGAACGAGATTTAGTTCCCGACTAACTTCTTGGAAATTCTAATTAATATTCAAGCCGTTGTCGACAAGGTATTCCCACGTCTAACAACCTCCTACCTCAATCCGGATTGGCTGTGCGAACGTACAATTTTGGCACCAAAAAATGATGATATCAACAAGCTCAATGAGCAAATTCAATTGAAACTGCTCGGCAAATTAATCAAATACAAATCGATCGACACAGTAACGTATGAAGAACAAGCCGTCAATTATCCCACTGAATTTTTGAATTTTAACACGGCCAGTTGTATGTGGCTTGCTCCCGAGTTGGCACGCCAAAAAAATTGTACCGTTTTACACCAAATAAAAAAACAAAAAACATTGTCTATCCGCTGGCCTTAAGATGAACTAATAAATAAATATATTTTCCAATTTGCCTTAAATACGAGTCAAGGAAAGACAGGATGCTATTTTTTACATAAATCTGCTTAACAGATATGTGATGCCTTACCCTGATTAAAAAATACCGCTTCAATTTGTGTTTCATTAAGACAATGACCAGAAACACACATCGTAGTGGGCATAAGATTAGTTTGCAAAAAAATGAGGTTGATGTTTAAGTTGGCCTGCTCAGTTGCCAGTCTTAAACTCATTGACTTGTGGCGAATAGTTAAATTAGCTCTTAAGGGAAAACATGCACCTGATAACTATCACTAGTGGACATTAGTAAAAGGAGCATTGAGTAATATTCTGATTGAGGCAGGCTAAAAACTTGTTGACCCTATTCTAAAACGGTGCTTAACCGTTATCAAAAATAAATTATATTCCACTTAGTACTGAGGTAATAAAGATAACTAAAGTATATTATTTGATTCATCTCTTGGAATTTTGAGTTTTTTAGATAATTGAAGTGGATGGCTCTATTATTTTTCACACCAAAAATCTTGAATTTTTAATGTTTTTACGTATATATTTAATTTTAAGTTTCTTATCAAAAAAGGTCTATTGTATTTCATAAAAAAATTGTGGGAAAAATTAATCACAAGTTACATCGTTTTCATTTCTATTGGCAGTCCCAACGACTGCCCTGCACTTTTTTTGCAGAGGGCGGATACCGAAAAGGATAATCAAGTGATTATGTAGTTGGTATGGTATAATATTGGATGTTTTACAGGCAAGTCTTTGTCAACAGTGGATAAGTTATCCGTCCGAAGAAGAGAGTAGAGTTACAACCAGTGTTGCAAAATTAAATTTTTTAAATGGTACTTAAAGTAAAAAAGTACTTCTTACCACCAAATGGTACTTTTTGTTTAAAATAAAACATATTCAAAAATAAAAGCAACAAAAAACATTTTATTGGTATTCATATATGTATGTAAGTATGTATGTATTTAAGTACATACAAAATTTATCATATCTAAATAATCTTTCTGTTAAAATAAATTTACTTCAAGAGATCATTAGAAATATTATAATTATAACAGCAACTTTCATTTGATTTTAATAAATCTTTAGCTTTAACTAAACTTGACACAGACTCTATATGTAAACGATTTCTTTCTTTGCTTTTAACAGCATTTTGTACATGAAATATACGTTCAACTGCTGCTGACGAATGTGGTATTAAAAGAACTCCAAATGCAATGGGTGCAGTGTCAGGAAACATTAGCTCATCCTTTCCGTTTTTGATTTCTGTTACATTTTTTAAAAAAATTTAATTTTTTTTTCAGTTCTTAAATGCTTTATTTCTGGGAGATCCGCTAGTGCACGGAATTGGGAATAATTATTTTCTTAGTTTTATTCTCGTTTGGAAATAACTTTCATAATAATGGTATTATGCTTTTGGTTTTCTATAATTTTTTTAATTTTTAAAATTTTATTTTCAAAACAAAATTTAGCTCTTAATGTTTCCCAAATTTTAAATAAAAAGATGTTGTGGTTTTTGTTCAATATATGAACCATTTCCTTATCAACTTTGTATGTTTCTATAAATATGTCAAATCTAGTTCCACAAAAAATTTCATCTAAAGGTAAATGGTTTTCATTTAAATTTTCCACTCACATATTATCCAAAGCATCCCTTTTTATTAAATTTCTTGCCACTTGTATGAACAAAAAATTCAATATTAGCGGCAATAACTGTTTTTAAAATGTTTGACAAAAATAAGAAATACATTTTTGTTTCAGGTTATAAGATTTCAGTTCCAATGAATTTAATTCGTTCACTTTTATGACTTCTTCCAAAGTTATTTAAATTAAAATAATAGTAGGTCAATGGTTCCCATTGTTCTTAAAATCTTTCAACAACTAGAAAGCCATCTGGTTTGTGAATTCTTTAAAATCGTGTGAACATCTGCACCTAAGTATTCTTGAAATCTGCTGAAATCATCATTTCGGCTTGAACTATTGCAGAAATAGTAACTTATTTCTTTCATAAATTTTTCTATATCATTATGCTGCCGAAGAGGATAAATTTTACGTATGACATATACAGCCGTTTACAAATAAATTTGTAACTATTTTTTTAACCATCATTACGTTACAGTTATCCGCCCTAAATCTTATTAGATTTTTCAAAGGGATATGTCTTGTTTTCAAAACTCCCAATATTTTTTCTACAATTCCGTTTGCTGAAGGATCACTTAAATATTATAATGATAGAAATCGAGCTCTATCATTTTTCCTGGGAGTAGCTAGTTTCCAAGGGAAAAATCAGCAACGGTTATTTTGCCCACTAGGGATGAAGCCACTTTTCTCGAGAACGGCTCGACGGATAATAAGAGCAGTTGGTTCAAAATGTTCATTAAAGTCTATATTTTCAAAATATATCGTAATTTTTCCTGGGAGTATTATAGTTTCCATGGGAAAAATCAGCTTCAGGTTTTTTTTTGCCCTCTAGGGATGAAGCCACTAACGGCTCGTCGGATATTTAGCACGATTGGCTCAAAATGTTAATTAAAGTATATATTTTCAAAACATATCGTCATTTTTCCTGGGAGTATCATAGTTTCTATAGGAAAAATCAGCAACGGTTTTTTGACCTGCTAGGGATGAAGCCACTTGTCGTGGGAGCGGCTTGACGGATATTTGGCACGATTGGCTCAAAATTTTCATTGAAGTCTATATTTTCAAAATATGTCGTCATTTTTCCTGGGAGTACATTGTTTCCGTGGGAAAAATCAACAACGGTTTTTTTTGCCCACTAGGGATGAAGCCACTTTTCTCGGGAACGGCTCAACGGATAATAAGAGCAGTTGGCTCAAAATATTCATTAAAGTCTATATTTTCAAAATATATCGTCATTTTTCCTGGGAGTATCATAGTTTCCATGGGAAAAATCAGCAACGTTTTTTTTTTTGCCCACTGGGAATGAAACCACTTTTCTGGGTAACGGCTCAACGGATAATAAGAGCAAGTGGCTCAAAATGTTCATTAAAGTCTATATTTGCAAGATGTATCGTCATTTTTCTTGGAAATTGCTCGACGGATATTTAGCACGATTGGCTCAAAATGTTCATTAAAGTCTATATTTTCAAAATATATCTTAATTTTTCCTGGGAGTATCAGTTTTCATGGGAAAAATCAGCAACAATTTTTTTGCCCACTAGGGATGGAGCCACTTTTCTCAGGAACAGTTCGATGGATATTTAGCACGATTGGCTCAAAATGATCATTAAAGTCTATATTTTAAAGATATATCGTCATTTTTAATGGGAGTATCATAGTTTCCATGGAAAATCAACAATCATTTTCTCATTTTTTATAATTATATACCTAAAATTTACGTTATTAGTAAAATTCCCAATTAAGGGGTATTTTTTCCCATGTTTTTAAATTCCCAAAATCGATGCTATTTCGTCGACGCTATCTTGGCGCACTTAAATTATTGTTTTGAAATCCACATTTCTATTAACAACATGAGTTTTTGCAACAAACACATGATTACCAAAGTCACTATCAAAATGATCACTTTACACATTTTCTAGGGTTCCGTACACAAAGTGTAAAAACGTAACCCTATTGTTTTCGCTACAATGTCTGTCCGTCTGTCAGCGCCTTTTATCTCTGGAACCGTAATAGGTTTACTCTTGAAATTTTCACAGATGATGTATAGCTCTTGCCGCTATAGCAAAAAATACTAAAACTTATAGGGTGTTCCGAATGAAAAAATTAACAATTAGAATTTTTAAAGTTGTACTAAACATAGTACGGAACCCTACGTGTGTGAGTCTAACTCACACTTGACTAATTTATTTATTATATTTATGTATAGATAATGAAGTTGAAAATCAAAAAAGTAAAAACCGAATTTATATTATTTTGAAATTTTGAAACAGAACAGAGTAAGGGAATATTTAACATTACTATGTTGAAGGATATATAAGATTCAGCATGGCCAAATATAGCACTCTTACTTGTTTTTAGGGTTCCGTACCCAAAGGGTAAAAACGAAACCCTATTGTTTTCGCTACAACGTCTGTCCGTCTGTCAGCGCCTTTTATCTCTGGAACCGTAACAGGTAGACTCTTGAAATTTTAACAGATGATGTATAGCTGTTGCCGGTATAGCAACAAATACTAAAACTTATAGGGTGTTCCGATAGAGAGGTGTTATTCACGAATATGTGTTTATTTCTTGAAATGTAGGAGGCGTATATGGCGTTCACACTACTAAAATTAAACGTGTTTAAGCGAATTGTTTAACAAACTAAACCAAAGTGTTCACACTATAATTATCGTACTTTAGTTTGACATTTATTCAGCTGATCACACACCTGAAAGAGAAAATAAAGTATCGTACTTTAAAAAATGGATAAAAAACAAGTAATGGAATTAATGGGATATTATTAAAATTACATAAACGATACAGTAATAAACTTTGATGAGCTATTTAGACAAGAAAAAAGATATTACAAGAGGCAGCGTTCTGCCTTAATTAAAATTTTTTTGTTTAAATTTGAGAATGGAGACACTGCAACTCTTATTAATGTTGGCGGAGCATTTAAACGGTTTAAGTTGTGAGAAAAGATTGTGGTAATATTTATTGTAATTACTATTATTAGAGACAAACTAATTTTATTACTCTTAGGATCGAACAAGATTATTTTGGGAAGTCGATTGCCAAGTGCTAAATGATGAAGGATTTAAAAATAATTTTCGTGTAAACCGCAAACATTTGAACTCCTTTGCAACAAATTGAGATGCTTGAAACAAAAACAAAAAAAATCAAATGGCAGTACCACAATATTCAAAAATATATTTATATTAAAAAACTCGCTTATCTTTTCAGTTTGTTTACACTTTTTGACATGACGTTTAATTTATGTTCGCCGCCTTTATGAAACATGTTTAGTTAACACAAAAATGCAAAAAATAACTAAACGCACCTCAAGATTATATCCGAACTCTGACTTTGAAGTGTTTTGCGAAGTGTTTAAATCTAAAACACCTCATTTTGAAGTGTTTTCAAAACACGCCAATGTATGGGAAAACATCACAAAAACAACTTGTTTTGCGCTTAAACACTTCAAAACTGCTTAAACACCTAAGTGTGAACGCCATATTAGGCTCAAGATTTTAAACAGTATTTAAAACTTAGTTCGCTATATAAACAAGTATAATAAATAAACCTAAAAATTAAAGGTTTTTCCTAAAGTGGTGTGATTTGCATTTTTAAGGCCAAAGTTTTGAACCATAATAGGTAGACTCTTGAAATTTTCACAGAAGGTGTATAACTGTGGCCACTATAGTAGCAAATTCTAAAACTTATAGGGTGTTCCGATAGAGAGGTGTTATTCACGAATATCTGATTATTTCTTGAACTTAGGGGAATACACTAAAAATATGCAAGCAGTAATTTATTTATTTATAAATCCTCTTAAAATTTTTACAATCATTAAGACTAGAAATCGATTTGAAAATTTTTAAATCATCAGCATAAAGTAAAAAATTTGAATATTTAATACAAAGACTAATGTCATTAATGAAAATATTAAATAGCAAGGGCCCTAAAATACTACCTTGAGGGATACCAGAAAATAGAACAAAAGGTTGCGAAAGGACTCCATCAACAGAAACTACAGAAATTCTTTGAGACAAGTAATGTCTAAACCAAGATAGCATACTAGAATGAATGCCAAATTTAGATAACTTAGTTAAAAGAAGTTTATGTGGTACACGGTCAAATGCCTTTGCAAAATCTGTGTAAATTGTATCAACTTGAACGTTGTTCTCAAAATTACGAACGCAAAATCTCGTAAATACTGCTAAATTAGTCGTGGTCGACCTACCAGATATAAAACCATGTTGAGAAATAGATACATGTCTTTTAAAAGAAAAGAATAATTTATCAAACACAATATGTTCTAAAATTTTTGCTATATTGGTTAGTTTAGAGATGGGCCTATAATTGCAGACATCGTCTCTTTTCCCTGATTTAAAAACAGGAAAAATAGTAGAATATTTCCATTTATTAATAACATAACCACTACTAAAAGATTCATTGAAATTTATTTTTAAAGGTGAAGAAAGTGATGAAAAACATTTCTTTAATAAAAATGCCGAAAATTCATCATTATCACATTTAAATGAAGCAGAAAGTTTAAAAATACCATTAATTACATCTTCATCAGAGACTTGAAGAGAACCAAAATCTAGAAAGGAGTTCAGTTCATTAATATAAAAATTATTAGAAGGTAAAGAGACGTCAGAAAAATTAGATTTAAAGTATGAAGCAAAAAGGTTTAATGAATCTTGCAAAGAGTTCGATATTAAATTATTATACACCATTCGAACTGGTATATAAGAGTTTTTTCTTTTAGAATTAACAAAAGTCCAAAATCTTTTAGGATTATCTTTTAACAGATTATTAAAACTCATAATGTATTGATTATACAAAAATTTATTGAGAAAATTAAATTCTCTTTCAAAACGATGAAAGTTATTTTTATCAACAATATTATTTGATGATTTGTATCTCTTGTAAAATTTATTCCTAAGATTTTTTAATTTTTTCAGTCCTTTTGTATACCATGGTAGTTTATAAATTTTAGGCTTAGCTAAAGGAATATTATTTTGAAAAATGTTATTAACAACAGACAAAAAGGTGTCAAAGCAAATACCAACAATATCACTTTCTAATAATTTGTACCAATCAAGGTTACTTATGAGATTATTCAAAACAGAGAAATTACAATTATAATAATTATAACGTATTTCATCATTATGATTTTTTGATATATATTCATAGAACTCAATCTTAATTTCTAATGCAGAATGATGAAGTGTTGATAGACAGATTGGAAAAGAACACAATTCGAGAGAAAATTTTTAATCAGAGTTGACAAATACTAAATCAAGTATTTTGTTTAATCTATTATAAACAATATTAATTTGTTGTAAGTCAATACTAAGAAAGGAATCAATTAAATTTATTTCAAAAGACTTGTTCACATTATTTGGCAAGAATACATTTGAATTAGGAATCTCCGACCATATAACATCACTGAGGTTAAAATCACCTAATACACATAATCTGTCATTATTTTTTAAACTATCAGAGATGTTTAATACATTATTTATATGACAATTATATAAATAATCAGAACTATTAGGAGGTATATATCATACAACAATGACTAATTCATAATTTACCGCCTTAATCGTTACACATAATTGATCAATAATTGAATCCATATTTAATAATGTTATAAATCTGCTACATAGCGTTTTTTTTACGGCAATGAGAACTCCACCGTCTCTGCTGCATCCAGTTTTATCAAAATCACAATCTTTACGAAATACCATGTATAAGAATGGGTTAAAAATTCTTCACTATAAAAATCCAAATTCAACCAGGTTTCCGTAATAACAAATACATCATAATCACATTCAGATGTAAATTTATTGAATAATAAAGATTTAGTTCTCATGCCAGAGATATTATGATAATAAATTTTTAGAGCATTTGTACTGCTTGTTAGATTTGTAACTGAGGAATTGGTTTTTTCTGAAAAAACTTAAATGGCCGAACTTTGATGGCAGAAGTCCATAGTTGAGGTTGAAAAGGTTGATCATAAAAACTATCTTGAACACCAAGCTTAAAGTTTACAAATTTTTAGCAGGCAATATTTTCATTCCCAATATTAAGATGTTTTTTTATATAAGACTTTATATCTTCTTCAGTTACTGAAGGTTTAAAAGAAGACAAGTGGACCCATTTCATTTTTAGCACCACATCTAACTCAGAGTTATTATTTTTACCAACAACAACTCAACGTTGTTTCGAAGAATGTTTTTTTCTAATTGTAACATTTCTCCAATCAGAATTTTCATTTCTATCTACTTCATCATTTAAAACCATTAAATTATCATTATTGAAAGTTTGACAATCAGTGACTTTTTTGTTTTGAGGCCCAACTATAATATGCACAAGCTAGCTTAAGCCAACTTAAGCAACTGTGCAATTACATATAAATCATATGTGGCAAACTATAATGTACTTAACAACACTTTTCGTTAAGTTTCGTCAAATGTCATTTGCTTAAGCAAAGTCCGAAACCGATCGCACATTCCGTACGGAAACAGCTGTTTGTGCTTTGTGTTTAAATATGAATGTACATTCGTAAAAAATTGCAATGGAGAACGAAAGTGAACAAATTGTATCTAAATTTAAATAAAATATTAAAAAAAAGAAATTTCTATAAGAAAAAAGGAAGGCGTTGTATAATAATCGTAATTAAAAAGAAAGAGCATTTTATTGTTTATGAGTTGAGTGATGCACACCGCTGTATTTTTTAGTACTTTTGGCCAAAATTACACAAACAGTAAAAAATTTTAAATTTTTCATCGAAATTTTCTTAAAACTATTAAAAATAATTATTAATTTGTATATGAGACCTTGATTTTGAAAGTGGTATAAGTCAAAACTTTTTAAAATCTAGTTTATCAGCTATTTCTAAAAAAAATCTCCATAGAAAATGTTTTATAAAACTTCTTTGGATGACAATTCCTAATTCAAAGTGTTAGACCTTTCAACCAAAAGAGGAAGGCCAAGAATATACGAAAATATTGATTTGCTTTCACTATATACAACCATTACACCGATAACAGAAGAAAAAAGATATGATGGATTTACTACCCTATATCCCACCAATTTTCCACAAACTCTTTATTTTCCCTAAATACTAAAAATAAATTACTTAATTACAATGTAATGATTTTTAATAAAATGTTAATTTCGAACAAAAAATTTATTCTTGATGGTTTAAGTTATTTATAAAGTCATGCAGTTAATTTTGAAAATGGTATAAGTCATTTCAACGTTTTAAAACCACACTACCTTTTAAAAATGGTTATAAATTTCGCAATCATAATAAATACTCTTTTGTTGGCACTATTTAATTGTCAAAATATTTTATTCCATAATACAAAAGTATTTTCTAATCCTTTAAAATACAAACCTCTTAATATCTCGAAACATAAAATATGTGACTTATACCACTATCATAATCAAGGGCTCATATGAATGGTATTAAGTATATTTAATATGTTTATTTAACACCTTTTTGTTAAAATTTCATTTATTGAGAAAAAAAGTATTATTTTGCAAAAGTACGAATAAAACAAATGTGCAACTGTGGCATAATAGTTTCTAAATTCATGTAAGTACATTGTAGCCACCTAAAAGTCTTCAATAAGTTGCTTAAGCATTTGAAAGACTTTTCGTTCATTTTTTGACATTAGCTTAAGCCAGCTTATGCATATTATAGTTGGGCCTTTGATCACTGACCACATAAACATCTTTAAAAGAATTATTATCTGTTTGAGACACAGATGTTTGTGAATGCTCATTTAATTTAACAGCAACACCATCAACACTTTTTGTAGAAGTAGAAACACAAGCAACATTATTATTAGCCTGCAGTTTACCAATTGTTTTTGTTGACGAATTTGAAGATATTGGCAAATTAGAATTAAAACCTGTTTTTTAATAGGTAAACTGCGATGAGAGGAAATATTTATGTTATTGTTGATTGCATTAGTATCAAAGAATTGAGAGCACAATGATTTAAGTTGTTGAATCTCATAAGATAAAAGACATATTTTTTATTAAGTCGCGTGATACATTTAAACAATTATCACAATTATAAACAATATTTTCAATATTAATAATTGCATTAAAAGCATTTTCATCTTCCACTCTTGCACAGATTTTATAAAATTTGCTTTGGCAGATTTCACATGAAATGATACTGTCATTTTTAATGTTTTTGTAACAACTAGAGCAAATAGATTTCTCCGACATAATAAACAACGTCTTGTCTTATCGAAAGCAGAACTAGAACTTAGTTCGCTATATAAACAAGTCTAAAAAAGTAAACCTAAAAATTAAAGGGTGTTCCGATAGTGGCGTGATTTGCATGTATAAGGCCTAAGTTTTGAACCATATTAGGTAGACTCTTGAAATTTTCACAGAAGGTGTATAACTGTGGCCACTATAGCAACAAATACTAAAACTTGTAGGGTGTTCCGAAAGTGCCGTGTTATTTGCCTTTATGTCTTTATTTCTTAAGCTATAGGAGGCAACCACTTAAAATTTGCAGACAGTAATTAAAATTTTGTTCGCTTTCTAAACAAGTATATAAAATTAAACCTTAAAATTAAAGGGTGTTCCGAGAGTGACGTGCTTTCCGTGTATATAATCTAAGTTTTGAACGATAATAAGTAGACTCTTGAAGTTTTTACAGGAGGTTTATAACTATAGAAACTATAACAAATAATAAAAATTAAAGGGTGTTCCGACAGTGACGTGATTCTCATGTATAACGAATTATTTCTTGAACCGTAAAAGGTAGACTCTTAAAATTTTGTACAGGAGATATGTTGCCACGGCCGATATGACAATTACTAAAAATTGAAGGGTGTTCCGACAATGACATGTTTTTCACGTATAGTTTTTTTAATTGTAATAGGTAAACTCTTGATATATTTATAGAAAAAGAATTTCCATGGCCGTTATAACAAAGAACAAAATTGAAGGGTGTTCCGACAGAAACATGATTTTTACTTAAATAGCCTTATTTTCTGAACCGAAATAGATAGACTCTTTAACTGTTTACAGTAGATGTTGTACTTCGGCCGCTGTAACAATTACTAATTACTAAAGGGTATGTTACCTTATTTTTTGAACCGCAATAGATAGGCCTGATATTTTTATAGAAAGTGTATCACCATTGCCGTTATAACAACAGTTCCTAAAATTTAAGGGCTGTTCGCGAATATGACTTTGATTTTAAAAATAAAGGGTGCCCCATAAAAAAGGAAAAAAATAACAACTTGAATGTTTAAAGGCGTACTAAATATAATACGGAACCCTACGTGTGTGAGACTAACTCGCACTTGACTGATTTATTTAGCTCTATTTTAGAAATGTTGCTAATATATTAAAAATTGAAAAGCGCAAAGAATAAAATACATATGTTATAAAAAATACCAAAACTAAAGCGGGGGTACTGCGGTATTATAAGATGAAAAAGTACTTAAGTACTGAATTTTTCTACCCTGGTTGCAACCCAAGACTTCTAGCAAAAGAAACTTACTGTTAGAAAAACTACTAGCGGAAAGTATGGTGGAAATAAGTGGATTAATGGGCAATTACAAACACTAAAAAATGATAAAATAGCAAAGTACAATATAGCAAAAATTGAAAATACTCTTGCAGCTTGGAATAATTACAAACAAGCAAGAAATATCTATAAAATAAAATTAGAAAATGAAAAAAATATCTAGATCTAGTGCTAAAAAAGAACAAACCTGTGATAAAAAATGTGATATTAAATAACATAGAATATAATAACAACACCGATATAGCAAACCAATTTAATGAATATTTTGTAAATAGTATTAAAGAAATAAGAGATAGTATAGAACATGTTCAATATAGTAATCAAACAAATGTGATAAACAGTAAATTTATTTTTAGTACAATAACTATTTCTGAACTTAAAGAAATATGTAAAGTTATGAAGAAGAAACCACATTATAATAATGTGAATATATGCTTAATCTTAGATAATTGGGATTTGCTTGGAAATATAATTTTGAGAATAATTAACAAGTCTCTAGACACGGGAACTTTTCCAGAAAATTGGAAAACGACTATGATTACCCCAATTGAAAAAATAGCAAAAACCAATAAATGTGAAGATTTTCGTCCGATAAACACTCTCAAACTATGTGAAAAAATTCTAAAAAAAATCGTTAAGCAACAACTAGAAGACTATATAGAAACAAACAATATATTATCGAAATATCAATCCGGTTTTCGAAAAAACTTTTCGTGTGAGACAGCAGTGAACTATGTTATTAATAGATGGAAAAATATCAATAAAAATAAAAAAGTTATGGCAATTTTTCTCGACTTTAAAAGAGCTTTTGAAACTATTGATAGAGACATATTATTGTGCAAACTTTATAAATATGGAATCCAAAAAAAAAATTAAATTGGTTTAAATCATACCTAACAAATAGAAAACAAGTAACCAAAGTAAATAATATTTTTTCTAACACTATAAACAACGAATATGGAGTACCTCAGGGATCTATTCTGGGGGCTCTTTTATTTATCATATATATAAATGACTTACCCAATATACTAGAGAAATGTGAAATAGTGTTATACGCGGATGATACTTTAATATTTAGAGAATCTGAAACCGATGAACAGTGCCACCGAAACTTAACTTATGTAAATAATTGGTTAAAAATGAATAAGCTAAAACTAAATGAAAATAAAACAAAATTAATAGAAATAAACATGAACAGCGAAATACCCTTTAAAATTAATAACAAAATAATTGAAAAAGTGGAAAACATCAAATATTTAGGATTTATAATAGACAAAAACTTGAACCTTAAAGATCATATAGATTACATATGCAAAAAAATTGGAAAAAAATTGGCTTTTTTAAAAGAATAAGAAATAAAATATCAACAATTACTGCAATAAATATATATAACACCATAGTTAAACCACATTTTGAATTCGGTTCAACAATATTATACACATGCTGCACAGACTTACAAATAGAGAGATTACAAAAGTTGCAAAACAGGGCTATGAGATCGACAATTAAATGCAATAGATATACTCCAATACAACTCATGCTGGATACATTAAAATGGCTGAACATGAGGCAAAGACTTCAACTTAATACCTTTACCTTCATCTATAAAATGAAAATGGGGAATGCACCTGAATATTTAACAGAGCAATTAAGATATGTCAACGAATGTCAACCTTGCAGTCTTCGGAATGCAAATGATTTTAGGATACATAGAGCAACAAATAGTGCAATGAAAAGATGTCTATTATACAAAGGATTGCAGTTATTTAATCTAATACCCATAAATGTTAAAAATTAAAGAAATATCAACATATTTAAAAGAAACTGTGTGCATTTTGTGAAACGTAAGACATATCAGAGCAATTGAAATAATGAATAATTTAATATCATTTAGTTAATAAGAAAGTATTTTAAATACTACTAAATAAATAAATAAAAATTTATAAATTGATGAACCGAACTCAATATCTTGTCCTGAAATAATTTTTTAAAACTTTAATGTAAATAATTGAAACAAATAAATACTTCATTAAATGAGTACCTAGCAAAAATTCCGAGGGAAATAGTTATTCAGGATAAGGGAAATTTATTGGCGCTAACATTTTTCACGTTATTATTCTCGACTAAATTAAAAAAATTTTTCGTTTGAGATTTTCATTTTTCATCGCAATTTACGAGGGAAAATGTTTAACGAAATGTCTATATGTTTTGATTTACGCATTTTTAACCGACTTCAAAAAAAGAAGGAGGTTATCAATTCGTCTGTGTGTTGCTTTTTTTTTTGTATGTTTGTGCCTTCATAACTCGGTCATTTCTGCACCGATTTTCAAAATTTTTGCACTATTACAAAGGTTATGGCTACAGATTGGTCCCATTTTAAAATAAGTTCAAAAGTTTAAAAATTAAAGGGTGTCCCCATACAACATACATGTTTTTTACGTGTATTATGAACTTTATAGGTCACCAATTTAAAATTAAAACAAAGTGCGTATCACTGTAGCTCCCCATAACAAAAAGTAATTAAAAAATAAAATTAAAAATTAAAGGGTGACCCCATAGGTGACTTAATTTCACCTTTATTCTCCTATCTTTTGAACCGTTATAGACATACTCTTGAAAGTTGCACAGAATGTTCATTACTATGCCTCTTATAATAAGTATAAATATTTAAAATTAGAAATTAAAGGGTGTCCCATTAGTTGGTTTATTTTGATATATATATGGCCAAACTTTTGAACCGTTGTAGACAGACAGTTGAAATTTACAAAAAACTTGTATTGCTAAGTCCGCTAAAATAACAAGTGTAAAATATGAATTTGGAAATTAAAGGGTGTCCCAATAGTTAATGTAAAAGTAATATATATGGCCAAACTTTTCAACTGTTATAGATAGACAGTTGAAATTTACAAAGAACCTATATTGCTTAGCCCGCTATTACAACAAGTATAAAATTTGGACCTATAAATTAAAGGGTGTCCCCATTATTGATGTAATTTGACCATTATGTCCTCATCTTTGGAACCGTTATAGACAAACACTTGAAAAATATACAGAATGTTCACTACTATGTCTGGTATAACAACTAGTATAAATATTTAAAATTGGAAATTAAAGGGTGTCCCAATAGTTGATGTAATTTGATGTATATGGACACAAAGTTAAAATTTAAAAAGAATCTGTATGACATAGTCCTCCTTAAAAAGTATTTATATTAAAATTTGAATTTAAAGGGTGTCCCAATAGGTGACGTCATTTGATATATATGACCATATCTTTTAAACAGTTATTGATAAACACTTAACAATTAGACAGAATGTCCATTACTATATCTGTTATAATAAGTATAAATATTTAAAATTGTAAATTACAGGGTGTCGCAATAGTTTATGTAATTTGATGTATATGACAAAACTTTTAAACCGTTACAGACAGACGGTTGAAATTTACAATGAACCTGTATTGCTACGACCGCTATAACTAGTATAAAATTTGAATTCGGAAATTACTGGGTGTCGCAATAGTTACCGTCTTAAAGAAACATGATTTTAAGTTTGTCTGTTTTGAAGTCAATTTTTTTTTGCAAGAATTATTCTGGTCATTTTTTTCCATTTAATTATTATTTTTTTATTTAGATTTTTATTTAAACTTGGAATTAGTGGTGAGTTTTTATTTTTATATCCAAAATGTACCAAATTTTAAGTTTTTTAGTGAAGTTTTACCTTTTAGTGAATTTTTAATGAATTTTTGTCATGAAACTTAAAAAAAAAATCAATTTTTTTGAAACATATTCTTTTGTATACGATCACTCATGGAGCGCTTTGTACTGGAATTTGAAAATTGATAATAATAAGGAGAATAGAAGAAGTAGTAACCGGAAAGGCATTTGCAGGAGCTGATTCTACATGCGAACTGTTCGGCTAAACAATTTTTTTTCTCTGTAATGCATAGTGCGATTTACTGGGCAATCGCTCTACGCAAAAATGTGCTGGTATCGGAAACGACTTTCCTAGCTCATTAAATCACATTCTATTAAGTATCTATAAAACATTGCTTTGATGCTCCATTGAGACAATCGTGTTGCATACCCTACTGTCACGGACGAGCTTTGGAGAACCTGCCCATACATGAAAGTTATATTCAAGGTTAGGCCGGATATAAATGGTATAAATACTAAGAAGGTGGGTCAAAGTTAAGTATCTTTTACACCGAGGCACTTGAAACATTTTTTAAGCTTAAGAAATTATCAATGTGCACACCGAAAGTCGCAGAGTATCATGCCGAGAATATCAAGAGCTTTCAATTCCTTAATTCTTATACCACTCATAACTACAGATGCAGCATCAATTTCGGTCACAACTCTGTGCGTAAGCATATAACATTGAACTTAGGAACATTAAAATCTACCTTTTTCGTTCCACCCTATTCCGAGATTGTTACGAGGTCATTATTATTTCAATTATTGCTTTTTAGGTGTAAATTTTTTGGAGTTTACAAAATTGTGGGATCTCTAAGGGATATTAGAGAGAGCACCCGAAGGAACTCAATGTTGTGATTGCTCTTTGGTTTCTGAGTTATTGTGATGGATCAATGAATGTTTCGTCTTAAAAAATGTCGCATAAACTCGTCTGCATTACACCTAAGCCTCGCCAAAAATGCTATTTTTGAGCAATCTGAACATTTGGAGTCACTACAAGGGAACTCAGTAAACCACCTTTTAGCCATTAAAATCGATGATCTTTCAAGCCTTTCTTTAGTTACCGTGATGTTTTTACGTAAAAAGTAATGTTAAATCAGTAAAACTCAGTTTTCCCATTTTATTGAAATTAATGAGGTTGTCTGCATTCAATAAATGTCAAAAAAACTAACAGCCGCAGCTTGCTCAAACTCGACAGCAGTCTAGAAATACAAAATAGTTAATGAGAGCAGTGTTGAATTACTGTTAATTATTACGCTACAAAAACACAAATCACGATATTATCAAACTGCCCTTGTATATACCGAAATATCGAATAAATAATAACAAGTCAGAGTGCTATATTCGGCCGTGTCGAATCTCATATGCCCTTTACCACTGTGATTACCGTTTTAATTTTCGAAACTCTGCCTAGCAGATTCGTGGGATTTCTCTTCTGGTGCCTTAGCAAAGTTGATTTCAGTCCGGACACTGTAACGAAGTAAATCCGTGACATAAATTATTTGTATATATATATTTGAATTTTATTATTGGTTGTTAATATTATACTTATTTTTGAATTAAATAATGATGAATATTATGTTATAATTTTCTTAATTATTATACCCTTTAATGTAATGTAATACCCTTTGATGTAAATTATTAGCTTTTATTAGTATTTATATTAGTATTTATAATTCTCTTAAATTATTTACTCATTTGTATATTTGTTATACTTTTCAGTATAACAGTTATGGTATATGGAAGAGAATGCAGCAACCGACTCTTGTATATTAGTATTTAGGTTCTCTAGACATACACTCACACTGATGATCACTGGTTTTAAGGTTGTGATAAGTTTATTATCAAAGTGTACTACTACTACAAGTTCAGATGGGCTTTGGTTGTCATGGTATAAGGACAGCTATTGCAGGTATGTAACAGCTTCGGTAGCAGCCGTACCCATACAACCATTGTTCAGCTCATTAGTAGTGGTGCTCATGGTTTCTACTGGTAATAACTGGCATAGATTCCATGCCAGTAGTAGTGAATTGGGCATCTATTGGTATGAAACAGCCATAGATCTCAGTCACAGTATTAGAGATACCCAGCACTTTTGCATATTTTTGACTTAAAAGCTAGAACTTTGGGAAGTGGGTTTTTGATTTTCAACGCGAATAGACGTCACGCGGCTTTTGGGGACACGATGCTGATTCTCAACCTAATACATTCGTTCTAAAAACTGAAATAACTATTTTATAAATAATTTGTAATAAATTGAATTTAATTGAAAATTAAATTGGGTTTGAATAAAATACCTGGCCTGGCTGAACTATCCTGGAAAGCATCGTTATAACACAGACGGACATCCAGAATATATATACTTTATGGGGTGGAAAATGAATATTGTAGAAATAACACAAATGACAAACTTATATATACCCTTTCCACCAGTGGTGATATAAATAATTCTTCCGATTTCAAAACAAACAGATGCGCATCAAATCTAAACAAAAAATCAAATCTATAAGCACTATTATTCAAATCAAACAAAATGATTCTGATCTTTTATTGTCGCGGGCATAGACGTAAAGACTACGTGAATTTCAAGCGTCTGTCTATTACTGCTTACAAGATAAGCTATTTGCATTAAAATACGTTTTCTATGGGGTGATCATAAACACTCTGTCTAAAACGGTTCAAAAGATAGGGTCGTATACATCAAATTGCATCAATTACGGGGGCAACCTTAAATTCACAGTTTCACAGTTTGTGTTATTTGCCGAATAGAGTGGACGTGTAATTTTTAAGCTCGCAATAAACGAGCTTAAACGGCATTATTAATTGAATAATAAGAGAAACCAAAAGTACAGTGCGAGGATTCATTTATGAGTCACTCATATTTAAATATTCTTGATAAAAGTGCGAACATAAGCAATAGAAATGCTTACGTTATGATAAATTCTGATAAAAACAGCGAAATAAACAAAAAACAAAAAAACTTATTTGTTTTTAATGGATAAATACGTGACTCTAATGAAAAGAGCTCGAAGCCCTAGATCTTCGCAGTTAGCACCAATGTCGAAAGTACATAAAGAAAAAGACGGAATAAGTTCCCAAAATCGTAATGCTATCTTAGATAGTGAATCAAGTGAACCTAAAACGGCACCCAAGTCGTTCAAACTACCTCCAATATATTTAAGGGAGAAAACTCGAACGAGTTAATAAATACACTGATATCACTGATTGGAGAGAATTCTTTTTATATAATTCCCATTAAGTGTGGTAACATTGATGAGACAAAAATACAATTCATTGATGAAAGCAGTTACCGTAAAGCTGTAAAGGTCTACAGGTAGTCATTAAAGGCGTAAATTCATACGTTGATCCAGCTGAAATAAGAGGTGGACTCAAAAAGCGGGTTTTAAAATAAAAAGTGTACATAATCTCCGAAATCGAGAACGTGTCCCCCAATCGCTATTTCGAGTTGAACTGGAACCTGAAGATATAAGATTTAAAAAAACGAAACGCACCCTATATACAATTTAAGGTATCTATTGCACCGCAAAATCACAGTAGAGGAACCACATAAACGATCAGGACCCGTCCAGTGCCTAAACTGTCAAGAATATGGTCATACTAGGGCTTACTGTATGCTGCCTCCTGTTTTCGTTGTATGTGGTGAGCTGCATTGTTCCGCTCAATGCGAAAAGTCAAGGTATGACACGAAGGTTAAAAATGTAGCAGTGGTGGAAACCACACTGCCAACTATAAAGGATGTCCTGTTTATTCTGTGGTAAGCAGACACAATATCGACCAAATGACCATTACCCTCAGCTATCCCAACTAACCACCCAACATATTTCATACGCTGACATGCTAAAACACAACCAAGTTTATATGGGGGCCATCGTCAGTTAACCCAAACCAACTTTTGCACACGGAACCTAAAGACCAACTCCTTCAGTCAACTATAGTCGTCTGGAAGGAACCATTGAGACATTAGTACAGTCGCTAAACACTTTTATGAGCTCTATGGGTAATGTGATGCAAGAAATGTTAAAAATGCAATCTATGATATTACAGGCAGTATTTAGCAAACCATAAACAGTTTAAAAATATGTTTCTGGAAAGCAAACGGCTTACGCCAACATAAAAATGAACTCGAATACTTCCTCAAGAACCAACAAATTGATGTCATGCTGATTGCAGAAACACATTTAACAACAAATAGCTTTTTTTTAAATCAATGGCTATATTTTATACGACACCAAAGACCCCCGTGGTAGAGCATGTGGTGGTTCAGCAATACTAATAAAGGCTCGAATTAAACATTATTTACTGTGTGATTTTTGTGACGACTATCTTCAAGAAACAAACATCTGCATTGAAGAATTTCATCAGAACTTAGTTATTTCTTCGATTTATTCACCTCCTAGATTTCGAATATCAGAAAGTTAATATAGGGACTGCTAGGTCCCTGTTTCATAGTATCAGGCAACTACAACGTCGAACATACGTTTTGGGGATCAAGACTAATTATCCCAAAGGGTCGTGTTTTGTTTATCATTAGTTCAAAAATGCGCCTGAATGTAATCTCGAGTGGACAACCTACTTATTGTTCTACTGTTCCGCAGAAAATACCTGATGGTATTGATTTTGGTGGACTAGGGGCATTTCCAGAGAAATGATTAAAGATGAAGCATATCTAGAATTATCCTCAGATCACTCGCCTACTATTATTTACATCTGGAACCAACAAGAGATCGTATCACCAAAGAAAAGCACATGCATAAATTGGTTAAAATACTGAAAATATCTTAGTACTCATTGCTCGGAAAACATTCTTCTAAGATCAACAGAAGACGTAGATGAAAACATTAAGACGTTTGATCAAAACATCAAATCGGATGCCTAACAAGCAGCAGTAACCCGACAAGAAACTAGATATAATCCAATTTATTCTGTAGATGTCGAACGGCTCTTAAGTGAAAAAAGAAGAATTCGCAAAGACTGGCAATCACATCTCCTCAACTTAAAAGCAGGCTAAAATATATCAAAAACGGCTTAGAAATCTACTAGAAGACCGTAGAACTACATAACTACAAAAATACCTGGAAGGCCTTAATGCTACCCCACAATCGGAATATTCATTATGGCGCGCCACAAAAAACCGTAAAAGGCCCGTCATAATGGGCAATTGCTAATTTAAACCCTAACAAGGCCTATGGTTTTAATATAACAAGTAACAAGATGCTAAAGGAACTTCCCCACGTAGCAGTAAAAATCATTCTTTTTAATGCTATTTTACGCCTCCAGTACTTTCCCCCATACTGGAAAGTTTCCTTAATTACCATGATACCTAAGCCAGGAAAAGACCACACGAAGGTAGAATCATACAGACCAATAAGTTTGCTATCAAATATGTCAAAACTTTTTGAAAAAATCTTAATAACTAAGCTGAACCCAATTTTGAGTGAAATAGGATGTATTCCTAATCATCAATTTGGATTTAGAAGACAGCACAGCACTATTGTTCCGCGCTTTTCATAGACGTGTCTCAAGCGATCGACAAAGTTTGGAACGAAGGCCTAGTTTACAAGTTGAAGCAAAAATTGCCCAAAAATTTTTATAAATTTTTAAAAAGTTATTTAACTGGTCGTAAGTTTGTACGTAGAAGGAGATTTCTTAAGCTTGTCTCAGCCAATTACAGCTGAAGTACCCCAAGGTAGTATTTTGGGACCCACTTTATATTTGCTGTACATATCAGATATGTTAATTTAATATGCAATATTTACAAGATTTTCTTTGGAATTGTGGTTGCAAAACTGGAGAATAAAAATTAACGAACAAAAATGTACTCACATAACATTCACATTGCGTAGAGACTCATGCCCATATATTCGAATAAATAACTTGGTATACAACTTGATCGACGCTTAACCTGGAAAGGTCAATGACACAAATATAGTTGAAAGCAGTGCAAATAAATTGGCTTATTGGTAGAAACTCAAACCTAAGCTTAGATTACAAACTTCTACCTTATAATTTAATCCTTAAACCAATATGGTGCTATGACATTCAGTTATGGGGTACTGCCTCAGCTTCTAACATAGACAAAATTAAAAGGCGCGCGCCATAATAAAATTTTACGAATGATTACTGTCTATATTATATTGGTATATTAAAAATTCGAACATTCACAAATACCTAAAGGTGCCATTAGTTAAAGCAGAAATAGCGAAACATGCAGCATCATATTTATAGAAGCTTGAAACGCATTCAAATCCGCTGGCCCGTAACATCCTAAATGATCGGGTTACGCTCGACTAAAAAGGAGGGAAATTGTGACTATCTTCCGAACATCAGAGGGGGTCTTTGGTGTGGATTGCTTTCAAAGCAAAATTTAATAAAATATTGAAGGACGCTGACGAAGTGGCGGGCACAGCTAGTAGTTAATAAAATTAATCTGAATTGAAATTTAATATGCGACTGTTTTTTTAATGTCAAGTGCTCACTTCGTTTAAAAGAAAATTCCGAATAAGTGAAAAATAAATCGTTTAATTTTTCATTTGCGCTTAACCAAATTCGACTGTATATACTTAATATAATTTTCAAGCGTTTTTCTATAAACGTTCAAAAGATAGGGCCACTTATGACAAATTACGACACTCTTAAATTTTAAAGTTTATTATGTTATATATTTTTGATATCAGGAGCTATAGTGATACGCACTGACATTGAATTGGTGCCATTTACGGTTCAAAATACCCGTAAAAGTCATGACACCCTTTCGTTTTTTAAATTTTTAACTTCTGTCACCTTACATTTCCCTAATTGCAAATCTGGACTAGATGTTATACTAGTACTCAGCAACTCTATGACAAAGAAGTAGTCTAGCGAGCGTCGTGAGATACGAAAAACGTGTTGAGTTGAATAAAAAGAATATATCATTATTAAAACGAACAAATATTTTCTTATTTTATTGAGAAATATAATCTTGAAAGACTCGTGTATTTGATATATTTCCCGAATTCTTGTCACCGTAGATGACAATTTCAGAAGTGGAAAAAAGACCTACGACGCCGTAAAAAAAACAGATTAAAAAGGAAAAAAACCTCAATATAACATACAAAGTTTTCCGTAAATAACTTAAATCGATGTTTATAATAAAAAAAATTAAGTTTGCCCGTGTAAGAAAATGTTTTACGTGTTATAATTAAAACACTGTTTTAGTTAAAATAAAGAAAAACATTTACGAATTGTTGTGAGTTGCATGATGCATGCATAGCCAATCGGAGACAAGCAGAAACAATTGTTTAGGTGTGTGCGTGTTCAATAAAAAGAACATATGGTTTTGAACGTCGGCAGCAAAACCGCAATTGATGTAGTTTTTTAATTTTTAACAGAAAAAAATATATAACAACGAAATAAAAATGAGTCCGGGTGTAATTTTAGAAAACTTAAGAACGAAGAATTAAAAAGGAAATGTAAAGAAGCAGGTTTACCAACTTCGGGTAATAAGCAAATTTTAATTCAACGTCTCAAAGAATATTTTACAGACGAGAAATACACTAGTTTCACAGATAGATCCGAATTATTGCAGAGAATACATGCTTTGGAAAAATCACTCTCCCATATGCAAAATAATGGTTTTCGTCCAGGTAATGTGTCATTCCCTATAGATGTTAACAATTCTCTTTTACCATCAGCTGTCGTGTCAACAAGTGAAGCCGTATTTACGCATCAGCAAACTAACCAAACAAACAAGGTATCTCAACCGTCTTTAACCTCAAATATTGGGATGATGTTAACGTCGAATGAGGATATTTTTCCATACTTATCGAATTTTAGAAATATGTCGGTATACTCTACCGTAAAGCCACCAATGTATACATAACCACAATCATCGTTTATACGTAGGTCAACAAATTATTCTCAAACAAGACCGATAATTAATTTTACATCTACACATCAAATGAATACAACAAGTACACAAGTATATACCACTATAGGTCAACCAATGTATACCCAACCGTCTTCGTCAAGAGCTCGTATCAATTTTGTCCATCTTCCGGCACATTTATAACACAACCGCATATGTATAACATGAATCCAACACGTTTAATCCGTACAACACTGTCCGTTAAGTATTAACACTTCTACCAGATTTTAACCCATCATCAAAAACAGCGATTAATGCTGACCAATTTGTAAAACGTGTTAATGTGTTGAAAGAAGCATACCAATGGGATGACAAAACGCTTCTATTTGTAGTTCAACAAAAACTACAAGATCCAGCGAAGTTTTGGATTGATTCGAATAAAGCCGTATTTTTAACGTAGACGGATTTTTGTTTAAAATTTTTTATCAGATTTTCCGGTTATGGTGAATGTTGCGGATGTCCACATTAAAATGTCATACACGAAACGGCAGTATAGTGAATCGCCTCAAGATTATTTTTACAGAATGGTAGCTATCGGTTCACAAGGCGGAGTCGGCAACAGTGCGTCATATTATTAATGGAATTAATTACTCTGATCTTAAAAAGAAAATATCAAACGATTATCAAACATGCAACGATTTGCTTCGGGATATTTTAGATTACTGTAGCTACTGTGAGCGTCAAATGAAAGTAAACACCGCATGTTATTTGAAAAAAAAATATGTATTATATTTAAATAAATAATGATATATAAAAACCAATATTAGATAATTCTTTAGTAAGAGCATGTAAATTAAATGCATTAAAACTAGAATTTAAAACAAAGGCACATAAGAAAAAATTTTCTTTTAATTTATATTACACTAATTAAACGCGTCAAATGAAAGTAAACAGTCTCATCCGCTTAAAAAAGATGCGCTGAAAATGCAAAAATACCGGAAACTTTTTTATTATTTTTTTATTTTAAAGTATAACGGTAAAATACTGTTGCAAATATTCGTCACTTTTAAAGTGCAAATAAAATAACAAATTAGTTGTAATATAAAATAGTCAAAAATATACAATTGACGCTTGTAAAATCATAATAATTTTGCATAAAAAGGGAAAATCACTGAGTGAACTAGGTAGTATCATTGGAATCAACTATATTAGACAAATACGCCAAATATAAAACAGTATAGAATTTACCAAGTGAAAGACGATCAAAGCGTCTTACAGATAAAGAAGTACGGGCTATAGTTCGGTAAGTGAAAGCAAATCCAGCTTCCAGTGCAGTAAAAATATCTGACAATTTATTATAAACTTCTGGGAAATCAGTAAGTGCTAGCACAATTAAAAGAACCCTTCACCGAAATGGCTAACAGAGTACCACGTAAAAAGCCTTATGTGTCGAAAGCAAATCAAACTAAACTGATGAATTTCGCAAAAAATCATAAAAATCAGCCATTAACATTTTGGAAAAATATTCTTTTTACTGATGAGAGTAAACTTAAAATATTTGGTGTTAAAAAATCTCCATAGATATAGCGAAGTGTAAATGAAGCATTTAACGATAAGTGCGTTATAAAAACCATAAAACATGGTGGTGGCCTTGTAATGGTCTGGGGATGCATGGCGGCATCGGTGATGGGCAATCTTGTGTTTATCGATTCAACAATGAAAAAAGAAGATTATCTCAGAATTCTATAACATAATGTTGCGCCTAGCGGGAAAAAATTATGCTTAGTAGAGCGCTGGATTTTTCAACAGGATCATGATCCGAAGCATTCATTCAAAATTGTGAACGAATGGTTGGTCTATTGCACCCCTAAAATGCTTGATCATCCACTACAATCCCCAGACCTTAACCCAATTGAGCATATGTGGGAATATCTAGACAAAAAAATGAGGGAGAGAAACATTTCTTGGAAGGATGACCTAAAGGCTGCATTTCAGGATGAATGGAGTAAAATTCCACCTAACTACCCAAAAACTTGTTGAATCGATGTCAAGGAGGTTAGAGGCTGTAGTAAAGTCAAAAGGACAACAAACAAATTATTAAATATAGCTTTGGTGCAACCTGCGGACTTCTGTTTAATTTCATTTGAATTAAATTAGTTTAATATAAATTAAAAGTAAATTTTTTCATATGATCCTTTGTTTTAGTTTCTAGTTTTAATGCATTTAATTTACATGCTATTACTAAAGAATTATCCAATATTGGGTTTTATATATCATTGTTTATTTAAATATAATACATTTTTTTTTTTCAAATAATATGAAGTGTTTACATTCATTTGACGCTCACAGTATAACGAAATAAGATCCACAAACGTCCTGATGAAGAAAACTATTCCCGTTCCTAATTTGGCAACTGTAGCAGTTAGAAACAACAAAAAGGAAACAACTGCTGTAAAATTCTGTAATTATTTCAAACACGGGCATATTTCCAAAAAAATTTTCCGAGCCCCAACGTAAGAGTAGATGCCAAAATTGTAACCGTACAACTCATCAAACAGAAAATTGCCCTGATAAGATGCGCTAGCCAACCGTAAAACAGGTAGAAGACAAAAAGACGTCCTTAACAAATAACTGTCAATGGCGTAAAAACAAAAGCTTTTGTTGATCCAGCTAGTAACCGTACCTTGGTAAAAGAATCGTTTGCCGAAAAATTAGGTGAAGCCAAACATTGCTCAGTAAGTTTAACTGGTTTTGCTGGAGGCAAGTTCGTAAGTAATGGAAAATTATTGATGACGAAACGTATAACGTTGAACTGTTGGTCGTAAAAGATATCCTAATTACTGAAAACATTTAGCTTGAAAGAGATATTCTATGTCGAGATGGAAATCTTTTAATTATTGAAGGAGAAGATTTCCGAATCGAGAGCGTGATGAACGTTAACACTGCTAACCATTTGACTAGCGATGAACAAAGAAAACTCGAAGAGGTTCTTTTAGAACATCGTAATTGTTTTGCCGCCAATTCACAAGAATAAGGTAAGTACAACGTTTCAAAAATGAAAATTCAACTTTCATCCAACGTACATACCAGTAAACGTAAAACCTTATACTCGTAGATTGCCATTTGCTAAAAGTCCTATTGTCGATAAACTAGTACAGGAACTATTGGATGCCAATATAATAAGACCATCAAAGTCACCTTACGGTTTAGATATTGTTTTAACCGAAAAGAAAAACAAAGAGTATCGGTTATGTGTCGATTTTCGTGCACTTAATCGAATCACCGTAAAACGCCGTATCCTGTGCCGAATTTAGAAGAGCAATTCGCTCAACTTGCTGGAAATTAATATTTTACATCGTTAGATCTGCGAATGGGGTACCATCAAATTGAAATGGCTGAGTCGTCAAAACCGTACACTGCTTTTGTAACAACCAAAGGAAACTATGAACTACAATAGAATGCCATTTAGTCTCGTAGACGCACCCGCCGAGTTTCAACGTGTCATGAATGTTCTTGTCGCCAAAATGAATAAGGGCGAGGTATTGGCGTACTTGAATGACGTTATAATTCCAAATGCAACGGTAGAAGATAAATTTCTTACGATAGTAAAAGTAAATGGCTTAACTTTGCATCTCGATAAGTGTAAATTTCTCGAAAAAGAACTTTCTTACTTAGGACACAAGGTGAGCGAAAATGGTATAACCTCCGGTGAAGGAATGGTTAGTGCCATTCAAAACTTTCAACCGCCTACAAACGTGACAGAAGTACGACGATTTCTAGGGCTTACCGGATTTTTTCGTAAGTTCGTTGAGAATTATTCAATCATTTCTAAACCCTTCTCATGGCTTTTACGAAAAGACAATAAATTCGTTTGGAATGAGATTCAACAGCAAGCTTTTGAAAAGTTGATCGAAATTTTAAGCAACCGGCTAGTATTAGCACTGTATGATTTTGAGGCTCTACACGAGGTCCATACCGATGCTAGCTCCGTAGGTATCGCTGGCGTATTACTACAATCGTTAGATGGCAATACATGGAAGCCCGTTTTCTATTTTAGTCGTCACTGTACTCCCGCCGAGACGAAGTATCAAATTTAAGCGATTTTAGAATCTACATTTTGGGTAAACCTTTTCGTTTGATAACCGATTGTGCAGCAAAAGCGAACAAAGAGATGATCCCAGAAATGGCTCGGTGGTGGATAAAAATTATTGATTACGATTGCGAAATAATTCATCGTCAAGGTTCCCGTATGTGCCATGTTCTCCATGATCCAACAGCTCCAGAAATAGAAGAAATCGACTGGGTTTAAATATAACTAAAGACGACTAGTTGCTCACGATGTAAATTCAAGATCCAAATCTACTCAATATTATTGCCGTCCTTAAGGAGCAGAAATCTTCCCCACAAAAGGAAAAACTTAAGCGGGAATAATGCCTTTTAAATCAACGCCTATATCGTAACGAAGACAACAAACAAAAATCGAAAGCATTTGAGGCATATTCTGAACGAAACCACATCCGGGATGTTAAAACAGCCGTCCGTACGCCAAGAGCCAATGGTCAAGTGGAGCGAGCAAATGGAACGATTTTATCATTTTTACGAACTGCAACCAAAACCTCTCAACTGGATTGGGATTCAACGTTGCGAGATCTACAATGGTGTATTAATTCCCAGAAAAATTATACGTCCGGATTTATCCCTACGAGCTAGTTATCTATTTTAAATTATTGAATTTTGTACAAAATCATGTTGTTGCCGCTATTCATGATGACATACCTGATGATAAGGACAACGATTCAAGTGAATCTAAAGCGGCATTTAGATGGTCAAATGAGAGAGAATGTTTAGCATTTACATGATCAATCAAAGATTGAAGATTGTCAAACATCATTATACAACAGACACTGAGCAGTGAGGTTGTAATTTAAGATGGCTCATGATTTAGCTGCTGCTTTATTAATTGATGAATTATAGGAAGACGACAATCAAAAAAGAGTAATAAACGAATTTGGTCAATTGAATTATTAGAGAATGGAATTATAGAGAATTATAAACAACGACATCATGACTATATTTTTTTATTTATTCTTCAGTTTCTAATCAATTATTTAAAAAAATTTATTGAAAAAATACAAATATTCTTTATATTATTCTTAGTATCTGGTCAGAGTTATGCCTCATTAAAATCTCTTTAATTCATACTGTGTGAATGTATAGGAAAATGTAAGAATGTATGTAATATTTTATTAATACGGAAACAAAATTCAAAGTTTCCAACAGTTCCGTGTAATACATATACTCCACAGTTATATGTTCTCTATGAATAGTTTTCAGTATTTTACTTTTAATGCACCGTGAATCCTTTCTTATTGTGCTGTTTAAGGTTTAATCAAATCTATCTTAATTTTTAGAACAAGTAATAATGTCAGAAGCTGTCCTAAGTTGAAGGAAAACATTTCCCCAATTTCGTTATGGGATTTTCCTTTATAATAATTGAAAAATACCAATTAAATAATATTTTTGCTAACTCGTCTACATACCCTTTCTTATCTTGAATTTTGGCAATTAATATTTCCATATAAACTCACACAATAATTACATAAATGAAATATTTTAAAAATAAACTCTAATAAAAACGCTTTACATACAATACCATACATAAAAACTAACCCACATGCAAAAACAATAACCTCTCTTAAAAACAAGCGCTCTAGCCGAGACATCTTTACTGCTCGCTTACAAAAATTCAAATGAAAATTTTCACTATGGATGACAAATATGCATTTAGACAAGCTTGATGGCGTGACGGCAAACACAAAATATCAAAAATTTTTGATTTCCATCCAGCGCGCTGACAAACATGAATTTTGGTTGTTTACACGAGCTTGTTGGCTTGCCATCAACCCGCGCTGAGAAGCCGCGATTGACCATCTAAATGCCGCTTAAGCGAGAAATGGCTAAAATCAACATAAACAACGATGGAAGAATTTATTTGACCGTAAACATTCTGAACCTACCAAATACGAAGTAGGAGACCTAATAGTAATGGAAAATGAAGCAGTCGCCACTGAAGAATCCAGAAAGCTAAAACCCAAGTACAAAGGCTCTTACATTATTACTCGTGTACTCGGAAAAGATCGATATCTTATCGAAGATGTTCCGGGCATGCAAATGTCGTCTCGCAAATCCTGCTCTGTGTTTTCTTCTGACAAAATCAAACCATGGTGCCAATGTTCACCCGAATTGGACTTAGTTACCGAAAGTGATGTGGATGGAATCGAGGACGATCACAGGTCAGGTTTGGCCGCACTGTCACCATACATTCCCCTCAGTGCAATTCTGGACTAGTTCTTATACTATTAATCGGCAACTCTATGACAAAGAGACGAAGAAGTAGTATAGCGAGCGTCGTGAGATACGAAAAACGTGTTATGTTGAATAAAAAGAATATATCATTATTAAAACGAACAAATATTTTCTTATTTTATTTTATTTTATTTTATTTTATTTTATTTTATTTTATTTTATTTTATTTACAAATATAATTTTAAAAGACTCGTGTATTTGTTTTATTGCCCGAGTGCTTGTCATCGTAGATGACACTTCTTTTAAAATGAGACCAATCTGTAAGCATGAATTTTCTAATAAATAAAAATTTTCAAAATCAGTTCAGGAAAGGCTGAGTTCTCCGGGCACACACACAAAAAAGCAACATTTAGACGAATTGATTACCTAGGATGTGTTTATGCAATCTATTAATTGTATGTTTTACCGTTTGTGTTAATACCCACCAAACCAAATGTTTCGATTTTTTCTGAAGTTAGACTTTTGGTAAGAAATTCGTTAAGACATTACGGCAGTTTGTCTGCAATCATTCTTGTCGTAACGTATTCGTTAAGACATTTCGGTAGGTTGTATGTAATCAGACTTGTCGTAACGTATTCGTTAAGATATTTCAGTAGTCTGTCTGAAATCAGACTTGTCGTAACGAATTTGTTAAGACATTTCGGTTGTTTGTTGGAAAAAACTGTCTAAAAAAACTGATATGTAAGTATTCTTTTATCAATATACATAAAGCACAAAATGTTTTTGTTTGTATGATGTGTGTGAAGATAAATTTAACCTTTTAATTTAACAGAGTTCTGTTAAATGGTGAACATAGCTATGTTAACAGAATAAAAATTCGGTTTATGCATCAAAACTGAAATTGTTATGAAAACAAAAAAAATTGATGGAATTTGGTTGAAGATTGTCCTTTTCGGAATTTAAAATATTTAAATTTCTAACTGAATTTTACAACAAACATTTTTAAAATTTAAAAAGGACTTTGGTCCTTTACAAAAATCACTTTTTTGAAATTTCAAAAAGGGGTTTGGTTCTTTTTTCCAAAACTGTAGAAGATGGGGAATTTTTTAAAGTGGAGGGGACTCCTTGTTGCATCTAATTAAATGTCCAACAGTCAAAACCCTTAAAAGTGAGGTTTTTCAGAAATTATAGAGATTTTAAAAAAAATCACTTTTTAGAAATTTCAAAAAGGACTTTGGTCCTTTCTTTCAAAACGATAGAAGATGGACGAAAAATTTAAAGTGGAGGGGACACCTAGTTACATCTTATTAAATGTTCAGATGGGTGAAGAAAAAAGATGGGCGAAAAATTTAAAGTGGAGGGCACACCTAGATGCAATTATAATGGTTTTGGTTTGTATGTTTCTATCAGAGCTATAAACAAATGATTATTTTACTAATGGAGCTGGGGATCATTTAGAAATTAACTGTCAATTTTGAATTTATTCATTTTACTCAAAATTTAAATTGAATTAAAATACAATAAATTCATCATAAATTAAAAATTCTGAATCGCTTTCATTTCGTGTTCTAATATTTATTTCACAAAAAGCAAAAGAGAATCATTACAACCCAAAAAGCAAATACAACATGAAAAAATATAGGTGGGAGTGGTGTTTTGCCCACAGTTTCAAACGGAATGGTTTGATGTTGCTAAATTCTATTAGCAAAATTTTCGAAACTATGCCTGGCAGAATGGTGGGCTTAAATTGACTGTATCTCTTATGGTGCCTTGTCAACTTAATTACAACCCGAACACAAACTGACTGACAGACGGACACCGTTTAATCAACTTCTGTATGTATAAGGATCCAGAAAATAGAATATATGTACAAATTACATAAGGAATGACAAACTTTTATATATATATATATATATATATATATATATATATATATATATATATATATATATATATATATATATCCTTTTTACCCGTGATGAAGAGTATAAAAAAGGAAAAAATTAATAAATACATGCAAATAATTTTCCCGAAAGCAGCAACATAACAGCGAAGCGGTAATCTGTTGTACAAATAAAAACAATGTCGTTAAAACAAAAATTGCTGAAGACTTTATTAAATATAGAAGTTTATAGCTCTGAACAAAAATCCAAAAAACTCAAGCAAAATATGATATACATATGTAAATAATCACAATAACAAAAAAGAAAATAGTGAAAGTGATAAAGTTCTTCCGCTGAATAGCGATAATAATGAAACAGTTGAAATTTTGATGCTTAAAGGCTGGTAAGCAGCTCGACTAAATTTCAGTTTGCCATAAGAAGTGTGTGAAAAAAAGCCTGAAATTTAGGTTTTAAAATTTTCAGGCGACTTTTAGTTTGGTAGTACGCAGCTAAAGAGAAAACTGAACGGAATTTTTGACTATTACAAGGATGTTAATACAAAAAGTGTAGACTTCTTTCCTTCAACTGAAACAAAAATTAATGTTCAGGCAATTGTTTGGTAACGGAATTTACGACATTTCATGTTTTTTACACTTTTAAAATATTATTTTTTTATTTCTGTGTTAATAAAAAATTCCGCAAATGGGGATGATGTGCCAAGGTCTTGGCTACATTTTGGCATCATTGCTTGTCCTCAGACCAGTTACTGTTTCATACTAAATTTTCGAAAAACTGTTTTGAGACAAGTCAATTTAGTGACTTTTTTCCCTCTAGGGGAAAAATGGGGACTTGTGCCAAAATTCCGCAAATGGGGAATGATGTGCCAAGGTCTTGGCTACATTTTGGCATCATTGCTTTTTCTCAGACCAGTTACTGTTTCGAACTAAATTTTCGAAAAACTGTTTTGAGACAAGTCAATTTAGTCACTTTTTGTCCTTTAGGGGAAAAATGGGGATGATGTGCCAATGGGGGATGATGTGCCAAGGTCTTGGCTACATTTTGGCATCATTGCTTGTTTTCAGACCAGTTACTATTTCGAACTAAATTTGTTAATATATATATAAATTTGTTAATATAAATAATGTTAATATATATGTTAATATAATACAATATACCATAAAATTTTAAAAACACGACTACATGATTTTTATTTCTACAAACGACCACATGATGAATTTTAGTTTTGTAGAAAAAAGACAAAAAATATCCAACCTGAAATTCCGTAGAGCTGCGTACTGGGCTTTACACCAAAAATAATAATCAAGAGCCCCCACGCAAACCCCTAAGGGTCTGTGAGCACATACACAATCTCAACCAGAATCGCATTAAGAGAACAAAACATGTAAAAATTTTAAATTAGTAGCATACCAGCTTTCAACAATGTAGGTTTGTTGCACTTTGCTAAATATTTAGCAAACCAATGTATTTTCATTTTACCCACTTTTTTTGGTTGGGGGCCTTTGAAAATAATCATTAAAAACATATACAAACGTTTTTACTGTAGCCAAAAATGATCTAATATTATTTTTATTTTCTTATTTGTTTTTAATAGACATAAAAACATTTATTGTTGAAAATTTAAATTTTACATCTAAATTTTCAAGAACAACAAAAACATTGCCGTAAAGAATTTTAAATTTAATCACACAATAACATCAACAATTATAGCCAGACAAACTACGACAAAATAGAAGAAAATATAAAGAAATATTTTAATACCTCAAAGCACCGAAGAAAAAAGACAATTTAAGCAATAATTATTGCTTATTTGTTTAAATTATAATTTATTATTATCCCTCTTATTAAATTAACAAATAAAATGACTTTATGATTGAAATTTTAAATAAATAATTATTTAAAAAGTAGTAGAAAATTCTTTAAGAAATCTCATAATCAAACCGTACCTCTATATCGTTGCGATTTCATTCCTCCATATTGTTGCAATTTTGTACCTACATATCGCTGCGATTTCGTACCTACAAGTCGTCACGATTTCATAACTACAAATAGTTATAATTTCATTCCTACATATCGTTACGAAGTCATGTCAACGTTTCATATAAAAATCGTTACGTTTTCGGTAATATTTCAGTTCCGAAATCGAAAGATTTTTTAGAGCAGTCGATACGAATTCGTTTGGTGTATATTGATTGCTTTTTGAGTTCGTTATTTTTTGTGTAGGGCAACATTATTTGTCGGTAATGACCGACATAACATTCTTAATGGGATCCCCAATCTCACCAGTTGTAGCAGACATTATCATGGACGAACTACTGGATTCTACTTTAATGGAAATGGAAGAAAAACCGAGATTAACAACAAAATACGTGGACGACATTTTCGCCATAGTCAAGAAAAAATCGGTTGATAAGGTTCTAGCGAAATTAAACTCCTGCCATAGCCAAATCAAATTTACAAAAGAGTTAGAAAAGGAAAATAAATTACCTTACCTGGACGGATTAATAATTAGAGATGGTAAATTGCTTAAATTAGATTGGTACCAAAAGCCTATATCCTCAGATAGATTAATTAATTTCTACTCTAAACATCCAAGAAGAATAATAATAAATACGGCAACTAATTTCATTAGACGAGTTTTTAATAACAGCGATAAAAATTTTCACAAAGAAAACATTCGTAGGATCATAATCCTACTTGAGAAGAAGGAAAACCAAGGAAAACAATAATAGAATTAATAAAATATGTCCAATCTAAAAAACAATGGTTAACGAAGTTAACCGAAATATCGGAAAGGAAAAATAAAAATAATAAAATATTAAATATATGGTTTTTATTTAATATTTTTATTATTGAAAGACCTATAGCCACATTAAATTCAAGCATATAAATTATAACTGGTCAACTATATCAAAACACTCTACATTCTTAATTTTTTATATATATATTTGTATGTGTGTAAGGAGTATGTATGTATATTTTCGGGGTTATCATATTATCATATACATACTTAAATATCGTTATAACGCAAACGTCATGCTTTGCACGAAATTAGTTCAGCGTTTTTTCAATTAAGCCATTTTAATTCATTGAACACTCTTCTTTTTTAATCGGCCCTGTTGGCTTTTTAATTTTATTAGTCGTTTCTATGTCGTTGTCGTTTCGTTCCCAAATTCATGTGGTGCTACCAAAATTTTACGTTATTATTTATGACATTTTTTTGTAAATTTCTGATAAGTTTGTTATTTCTTTGTAAGTTTTAACAAAATATGGCGAGTACTGAATTTTATTTTTCTAGTTCATGTGATTATGATGAAATAATGGATATATATGTATGTACATCAAAAGATGCTTCCTTTCGGGTTAGTTTATTGTTAGAATTTTAGTAGGTTTGACACCGCTTCCTCCAATGGTGACAATCGCACCTGTTTGCTTTGGATTCAGAGCTTCCTTTTTACCTTAAAAAAAAAAACATTTTAATGGGTATTTTCTCCTAATTTACTTATTTTATGGCCAACCTTCTTCATTAAGAGCTAGAAGCCCAAAGTGATTTAATTTCACTGTAGTTTCGCTTCAAAAATCACCAAATTTTTGGTTTTTATGTCCTTTCGAAAACCCTAATCATAAGCTGGATGTTTTTCCATTTAAGAAGCTGCAATTTTGTACTTTTTTTCATTTTATTTTTTTTCCTGTAGTCGTTTGAAGTTCGTTGATAATGACAGTGAAAGAATGTTTTATTGTAGTTTTTATCTTCGTTTCAAAATAGAGAATACCGATATATTTACGACGAATGTCGTTAACGCCAACGGTGATGCGAAATTGTCGTTTTTATTTCGTTTTCAAGCTACAACGGGAATAGGGCCGAACGTTAATCTCTCTTATCTTCTATATGGGTACTTCCATGTCAAATCAACGAAAAAAAAATCATTTTCAAATTTACCAATTTATGATTTTAAAAGGTATTTCATGCGCTTTAATTTGATATTAATCATGAAAAAAACAAATTTTTAATATATTTTTTCTTATATTTAAAAATAAGTTTTATAAAAATCTTTGAGATAGTGTCTTCTAATTTTATTAAAATTCATATATGTTTTTTAATGTTTCTTAGTGAGTACACCATAAATTTCAGAGTGGGACCATGGTGGGATCAGAAGTTAATTTAACTTATTAAAAACTAAAAAAATATAAATTTTTTAATAAACTGGGTAATAAAGGTAAGAAATATTCCTTAAAACTGAAAAATATGTAGTTTTTTTTAATATAACTTCTGATCCCACCATGGTCCCACTCTGAAATTTTAAGAAATTCAAAGACATTGTCTCAAAGATTTTTATAAAACTTTTTTTTAAATATAAGAAAAAAATTTGTTAAAAATTAGGTTTTTTCATGATTAATATCAAATTAAAGCGTATGAAATCCGCTTTAAAATCAACTACTTCCTAGGGGTTATAGAACTGGAATTAGAATATATTTAATCCTCGAGCGCATGTGCAAAAAAGCGATATTTTACCACTTTTATGACTGCATAGCTAAAAAACTAAAAGAGATAAATTTTTTTTAAAATTATATTTGGATTCAGAGAGACAAGGAATATAAATAACAAAAGTTTCAATAAAACCTAAAGTAGTCATTTTGAGTGCCTTGTTGATTTGACGTGGAATTACCCATATATTAAAAGCACAAAATGTGTTTCTTTGTCGGAAAGCTATAGCCGCCTACAGCAATGAACCGATCTTTCTGAAATTTTCACAGTTTGTTATTAGATATAGGTTACTTACTTTTATGACATTTGACGTGGGCGTGGGACCTCTCATACAAAGTAAATATTTATCATTTTATTGAAATTTTGCACCCGTAACCTTTATATTAACATACATTATTTAACAAAAGATAGACTGGATTATAATAGTGGGCCTGGAACCTCCCATACAAAGTAAAAAAATAATATCCTGCATCTAGACCACTGAATTAGGTAGCACATTGGTATTTCGCACCATAACCCCCATATTAACGTACATAGTCAAGCTAAACACAAGTTGAATTGGAATAGTGGGTGTGGTATCTCCCATACAAAGTAAAAAATTATTATCGTGTTCTTGGCGAACTACAATAGACAAAGGCTTGAAGCTTTGCTAATGCGCATAGTCAACCAAAACACAAACTGTATTGGGATAGTGGGCGTGATACATCCTATACAAAGTGAAATATTATTATTTATTGAAACTTTTGCTATTTACATTCTTTGACTTTCTGAAGCCAAATTTAATTTAAAAAAAATTCTATCTCTTACAGTTTTTTAGCTATACAGTTATCAAAATATAAAATATCGCTTTTTTGCATATCCGCTCGAGGATTAAATGTTTTATAAGCCCTAAGAAGTTGAGTAATAGCCCATTTTAAAGAGGACTTCATTTGCTTTAATTTGATATCGATTATAATATAATTTGTTAAAAATTTGTTTCTTAAATTTAAAAAAGTTTTATAAAAATCTTTGAGATAGTGTCTTTTAATTTTTTTATGTTTTTTAATGTGGCTTAGTGACTACACCATACAAATTTCAGAGTGGGACCATGGTGGGATCAGAAGTTATATTAAAAAAACTTCATTTTGACACATTACAAACAGAAAAAATTGAAATTTTTTAATAAACTGAGTACCTTTATTGCCGTCAAAACTGAAAAATATGTAGTTTTTTTAACATAACTTCTATTAAATAAATCTTGAAACTTTGCACAAGTAACGCTCAGAGTAATGTGCATTGTCTAGCAAAATACAAATTAGATTAGGATAGTGGGAGGTTCTCATAAAAAGTAAAAAATTATTATCGTGTTAATACGTATAGTCTAGCAACAAATAGATTAAATGAAAACAGTAGGCGTCGTAACTTGCATATAAACTAAAACATTTTCGATGAGAGAATAGCGTGCGTTTTAAAGTTAAAGTTTGGCCATACATAGAGGGAAAAACCGGTATAAAAATACCGAAATTGATACCATTCGTTGTCAAAAGTGAGCCAAGAACTTTTGTGCTCAATTTGACAACCAAAAAAGAACAATATGTTCTTATTTCGACAACAAATGTTCTTATTTCGACAACAAATATTTCTATTTTGACAACGCAATGTTCTTATTTTGACAACGCATCGTTCTTATTTTGACAACATTTGTTCTCATTTCATATATATTTCACAACATTGTGAACCCAACCAAGTTAAAAACAGATAGATACATATATATTTGTATAACAAATTTAGTTTTTATTATTTAAATCAAAAAATATACATATTTAAATCTAAAGTAAGTTTTACAATTATTTATTGCATATAAATGAAATGGAAGACTTATGAAATCTATAATTGTTTTTATATAAATTTTTTTATTTAATGAACCAACTTCATAGGACTGAAAATGATAATCAAAGTTTCTTATATCAATGGAATAACATAGAACATAAACTGATTCTTTTTTAATCAAAAAGCTTATAATCTTGTACAATTCAACACACTTCGAATTTGAAGCTAAATAATAGTTTTCTTCATAACGAATTCCCTTAAAAATAATCTCATTACTTATTTCGCAAAAATCTTTAGCATTAAGCATTAACGATGTCTTCAATAATAATATTTATAAGTTCGTCTCTCTGCTCACAAAAAAAATTTATTTTCAAGTAGCGACTTTCCCCTTGTTGACTCGTTTAACAAGGTCTTCAAATCCTGTAATAAATAATGAGTACCATGTACATAAATATTATTTCTTTTATTAAAAAAAAAAATATTTGATAAAACCTTTTGTTAGTACCTTACCTTTTTTAAAATTTGACCACAAATAGAACTATTTGGAGACATAGTGTTGTTTTCATTTCTGTTAAACTTTAGGAGATACGGAAATAGTATCATCATCGATTCCTAACTAAAATGATATATTTGAAATTTAAAAAACAAAAACAACAGCATTTTCCTACCTGTGTTTTTTTCTCAAAAAAAAAAACTGTTTTTCCCTAAATTCAGCACGGAGCCCTATGTGTGGTATTGCTTCTTTTATGTCTTCCTTTTTTAAATACCGTAGGCTTCTTAAGGTGACATTGGCATCTACAATGAAAAAGTGATAAAGCATATAAATATAACCATAAAAATTACAACATACCTTTTCAAATATTAAAAATACATTCCATCTTAATGGACTTAAGGAAATTTTGAAGTTCCTCTTCGTCATTATCGCCATCCCCTTGTGTTTCTATGTTAAGAACTTCAACATTTGAATTTTGTTCAAACACCAGATCTTTTTCAATATTTAAAACAGTTAATAAAATGTTTTCTTCACTGCTAAACACACAATTTTGTTCGTTTTACATATTTTTAAAGTTTTTCTTCCGCACTTAATGACAAAACTTAAAGCAAGACAACGTAAAACTTTGATTTGATAACAGGGCGTTCTTGATTTGACGACAGGCCGTTCTTAATTTGACGACATCTGGTATATTTACGTTTTCTGTTCTTGATTTGACCACGATTTGTTATAAATTTGTGAACGGATGGTATCAAAAAAAGGTGAACGTTTCGTAGTCAATTTGATACCATCCGATGTAAATTTTAGAACGACATTTTTCGCTCTGTGTACTTTTCTTCCAAGTGTTTGTTGCATTTTTTGTGGATCGAAGCGCAACGGGGATAGCTAGTAATATATGTATATTTCATCCAGCTGACGAATTAAATACGTCTATCCGATTCTACTTTAGGTATTTTAAATATTTTTACGTTTTACTATATGAATTTTAATTTTCTTTGAACTATTTTTAAATGAATAAATTAATTATTTAGGCTTTAAGTTCTTAATTATAAAGAGATAAAGAAAAAATTAGACACCAGCAGAGAGGAATGCATTTTCTAGACAGCTACGTCCGTCATCAGCACTCTTCGTATCTATCTACAAGGTAGTTTCAACTATTGTTAATTTTCTATTTAAACAAACTTATCAAAGAAATAGGATATGAGAAATTTAAATTTTTATTATATTTCATAGGAGATAGAGCTTTTTGAAATTGTTTTACACTTTTAAGCAAATATATTTCTTTATTTTTTTTTTCTCTTTATATATTTTCTTTTATTTGAAAATTTTATATATCTGTCTTACTATTAATTAGACAACCTTTGGTTAGCAATTAACAACAATTAGATATTTTTATACCCTTCACCACAGGTGGAAAGGGTATATCTAAGTTTGTCATTCCGTGTGTAATTTCTACAATATTCATTTCCGACCCCATAAAGTATATATATTCTGGATCCTTATACATAGAGAAGTTGATTAAGCGATGTCCGTCTGTCCGTCCGTCCGTCCGTCCGTGTTAGTGTTGTAATGTCATTTGCCAAGGCACCAGAAGAGATACAAAAAATTTAAGCACACCAATCTGTCAGGCATAGTTTCGAAAATTTTGGTATTGCAATTCAGCAATATCGGATCATTCCCTTGGAGGCTGTGGGCCAAAAACCACGCCCACCTATATTTTTTCACATTTTTTTCGGCTTTAGTGATTCTTTTTTGCATTTTTTGTCAAATAAATATCAGACTGCGACAGGTACATCTAAAGGAGTGCATACAGATCTCGGAGGATCAATAACCCCCTGCGAGGGGCGATTTTTGTTTGTTTTTAGATTGGTAGGGTTTTTCTCCTTTGATTTGTATTAGAGACCTTAATAGAAAGCAATACACATAGAGGTAGCCAATGGATCAACAGAGTACGCACTGATAAATAGGGGCAGTGTCAATATGAGAAAAAAATTTTTTTTCTAAGGATTTCTTTTTGCTTTAGTCTGACCATTTTAACTTAATATAGATTGCAGAAAGGTCCTAAATTTAATAAAAAACTTCGATAAAATTTTTAAAAAAAAATTTAAAAAAAAAATTTTTACAAAAAAATTTTCAAAAAAAAATTTTCAAAAAAAAAATTTTTACAAAAAAATTTACAAAACATTTTCAAAAAGATCTTTTACAGAAAAATATTTGAAAAAAAATTTTTTTTAAAAATTTTTGAATAAAATTTTTAAAAAAAATATTTTTACACACAATTTTCGAAAAATTAAAACAAAAATTTTAATATTTCTTTGAAAATTAAAGTCATGACTGTAACATAATATATAATTAATATTAAGAATATACATATTTATGTATGTGTGTATATAGAGTAACATTTTTTTTAAATGCGTTTGAATAGATGATATCTCTGTTTTAAAACCTAGGTGCCTTAAACACTTAGACATCATCAGGATACCGACTACAAACTGTCAAAAATAAAATACACACATTTATAGGTAAACGATTATTTTGAAGCCAGCGAAGCTACATGGCTACACGACTACCGTTGTGGCTGTCGTCAACTTAGGCTAATTTCTATTTTATTCAACAAAAGAAAATGCCACAAAATTGTAAATTACAAATTCATATACAAACAAAAAGTTTTGTAGGAAATATTTATAATTTTTTGAAAAAGTTATTTAATTATATAAAAGCAAAATAAGTATTTCTACAACAATGTCAGAGTTTAAGATGTAGCTGTCGTCTTCAATATCATTAAGTAGCTGACAACATGGCGACAATTGTAGCCAACGGAATTTGTTTTCATTTGTCTTCTATTTCTTTAAAGCATGAATAATGAATTTTTCTTATGCGACTTAATTTAAGTAAAGAGTCAACAATATGGATAATGCTGTACATGTCTGTATAAATAAAATCACCGTGGTGAAGGGTATAGAAGATTCGGCACGGCCGAATATAGCACTTTTACTTGTTTTAAATGCGTTTGATTTTTTTAAATGCGTTTGATTTGTAAATAGATGATATCTCTCTTTTAAAAATTAGGTGCATTAAACACATAGACATCATCAGGATACCGACTACAAACTGTCAAAAATAAAATACACACATTTATAGGTAAACGATTATTTTGAAGCCAGCGAAGCTACATGGCTACACGACTACCGTTGTGGCTGTCGTCAACTTAGGCTAATTTCTATTTTATTCAACAAAAGAAAATGTCACAAAATTGTAAATTACAAATTCATATACAAACAAAAAGTTTTGGAGGAAATATTTATAAGTTTTTGAAAAAGTTATTTAATTTTATAAAAGCAAAATAAGTATTTCTACAACAATGTCAGAGTTTACGATGTAGCTTTCGGCTTCAATATCATTAAGTAGCTGACAACACGGCGACAATTGTAGCAAACGGAATTTGTTTTCTTTTGTCTTCTATTTCTTTAACTCATGAATAATGATTTTTTCTCATACGACTTTATTTAAGTAAAGAGTCAACAATATGGATAATGCTGTACATGTCTATATAAATGAAATCACCGTGGTGAAGGGTATAGAAGATTCGACACGGCCGAATATAGCACTTTTACTTGTTATTTTACAAATGTATATTTTTGATTATTAACACAATAGTGTTGAAGTAAACCGTGCCCGTTCAAATAAATTATATGAATTTTATTTGAACTATTTTTAAATGAATAAATTAATTATTAGGCTTAAGTTCTATAATTTTATGTACTAGTTATTGTGGACATAGTATTATAAATATTGTTCAAATTTTATTTTTATTTCCAATTTTGTATTTCTTATAGCGTTCAGTGTAAATATCAAATATCTATTCATAACGGTTCAAAATATAAAGACATATAAGTCGAATTACGTCCCCTATGAGGACACCCTCTAAGTTTTGTTGTACTTGTTATTGTGCACATAGGAATATTCGCTTTGTTAAAATTTTAAATGCCTATAAGGGTTCAAAAGATAAGATGGGGATATCCTCTACTATATACTTGTTGCTATAGCGGATTTACTCTATAACGGTTCAAGAGATAAGGCCATATACGACAAACTACGTCAGGAGGACAACCTCTATTTTACACTTATTATTGCTTACACTGCAAAACACAATTTAGTTTACATTTCAAGCGTCTGTCTATAACGTTTCGAAGGATAAGGTCATGTACATAAAATACCATCACATATTGAGACACCCTTTGATTTCCAATCTGAACTTAAATACTTGTTGTCAAAGCGAACTTAGAAATACAGGTTCTTTGTAAATTTCAGGCGTCTGTCTATAACGGTTTGAATGTTTGGCAGTATACATTAAATTACATAAACTATTGCGACACCCTTTAATTACTAATTTAAAATATTTGTTGCAATAACGGACATAGCAATGGAAAATCTGTCCAATTTTCAAGTGTTTGTCTACAACGGTTCAAATGATATCGCCATATACGTCAAATTACGTCACCTTTGTTGACACCCTTTAATTTTTTGCTTTATTTTTGTATTACTTTTTGTAATTGGGAGATATAGTGATACTCACTTTTTAAAATATTAAATTGGTGCCCTCTACGGTTCATAGTACCCGTAAAAAATATGTACATATGTTTTATGGAGAAAGCATTTAATTTTTAAAATTATGACCTTTTCTTAAATGGGACCAATCTGTAAGCATAACTTCTCTAATAAACAAAAAATTTTCTGCGGGCACAAACCTAAAAAAAACAAAAAAGTAACATGCAGATAATTGATCACCTCCTTCTTTTTTATGTCGGTTAAAAAAGGGACAAGCTCTATAGGATAAATTTATGGATGAAAAAGCAAATCGGGCAAATAGCCTTCACGTTCTGCTCTTTTCAAAAGTTTATACGACCCATTTGGGTAAATTTTGCTATATGTCATCAATAAGTGTCAAGGTGTAGGATAAAATTCTGATTACGGAAAGGAGAGAGTACAAGACTATATAGCATGTGGCGCCGTCTAATTATTACTTAAAGTTCTCATTAGCATTCACTTTCCGTTTTCGTATATATTTTTTCTGTAAAAACGTTTACAGTATTGTTTAAAGATGAAAATTTTATTTTTTTGTTGTCCATTCTTTTTTTTCTGATAAATAATTCTAAAAATAAAATATACAATCAAATTTATAACGTAACTTTAACGATAACATTTGGAAATTGTTCTTGTGTTATGTCTGTCCTTTGCTCTAATTTTACTTTTTTTAATGTTTTGACAGTTTTTAAATGTAAGTCAACCTGATGAAAAACCACCGTTTACGTTTTATTGATAAACTACGAAAAAAGAGAGCACAAGAACCTCAAACAACGACAAGTTTCATTTGTTACCTACCTTAGCGGTAGGTTAAGTTCAGCTAACAAGGCCTGAATTCAACAACTTCGAATTTAGGAATTCTATTAACATGCTAAAATCTCGAACATTATTAACAGTCTCTGCTTGCCAGTCACATTTATTTAAGCCCATTTCAACTTTAGGGAGTAGAGCTTTAATTTATTGATATTATTTTTCGAAGAATTTTAGACGCACAAATCTTGATTAATTTAAGAAAAATATGTGAAAATAGGCAATGAAAATAGGAAACATTAAGAAATCGTTCAATAGACAATTTTTGGCTCTAAGTGGACGGAGAATATTTCTCTTTGCACGTCTACTTATCTGTTTTTGAGAAAAAAATTATCCTGGACATACAAATATATACTAACACAGTTATCTTTTTGTTGTTGTTCTTGTTGTGATTACTTTATTTAAACTTAATTCTTACACAAAAAAAACTGTTTTTTATTTCAGCAATGGCCGTTGTTAAAGATAGAGTTTCCGAGCCGCAATACTATGATGCCAAAGGTGGGATTGATTCTCCTTCATGTATTGATTTTGTTTTTCGTACACAAATCTAACGTAGAAACTAAGCCACATTAGAGAACGCACTTTAAATGCGCATATATGCAAAACGGAAATAAATATCTATTATATTGCCGTTTAATCTTAAGATTCTTCTTAAAGTAATAATCCATAGATCCAATTTAATTGTTATGATAAGAACTGCTTACTACAAGTAACTAAAAAACTGAAGTCCTAATGTTTTCTGCATACATGTAAAATAGTTTTGTCGTATTTGAAAACGATATTCCCATTTCATTATGTTGTTCTATTTGTTCCTTTGGCTTTATTGCTGTGAAAAAATTTCAACCTATAGGTTGAAACATCCCTACGAGAAGCGCTGTTTTGTGTTATTTTTAGCAACAGAAGCACACAACTGAACGAATTTTCTTTTAACATGCGATGAATAGTAAATAGTGAACCATTACGTTTTTATAGCTTTTCTCTATAACTGCGATGGCCGATTTTAAAGATAATATTGTTGTAAACGTAAATTTAGATTCCCCGAGCGTAGAACGTCTTTCAACATTTATATTGACTCGATTGAAACTCTTTAAATTCGAGTAACGGCAAACAATGACCGCCTAAAAAATTAAGCTTAACCTCTGAATGTCGCCACTTATTCAAAAATGTATCTTAATCTATAAGTCTCGCTAGAGAACGTCTAACCGTAGATTAGAGCAAGCGAACAATGAACCAATTAATTTGATTTTTTTCCGATATATTTCTGTAGACGAATATTCTATCCGTAAGTTCGCTCAAAACCATTGCTAAATGGTAAAGAGGCGTCTGTAAGTGTTTAATTCTTCTATTTATGCACATTTACGTTTTAAAAACGAAAACCCAACAAGTAAGAGACTCTTACTTGTATACCACTCTTACTAAACAGTAACAGGACCATTTCTGCTCATGAATTATTTTTTTTTTTAAATTTGTTGCTGAAGCAGATAAAAATTGAAATGGAATACAAAACAGCAATTTTTGGAATTTTTGTCTCTCTGTCCGTCTGTCTGTGTTCGCATCATTTAAAAAATACTGGATGAATTTTAATAAAATTCATATATAAAATATTTTGAAGTGAAAACTTCTTTAGGAACGTTGAGCATATTTTGACTGTAACATTGTAATGTTGAAAACGGTTCTTTGGTAAAATTAACATTGTGTCAACAAATGAGGGAAATATGAAAATTATTTAGACTATTGAAAATAAACCAATAGAAGTATATACAGTGGCACAGAAAACTCTATATACCTCCCAATTTATTTCAATTCTAAGAAATATAAGCAAGATGTAAAAATTTATTTTTAACCAAATAAACTGGTATTAGGAATAGGTAATAATAGTGCATAAAAATATCAAGGTTCAATTCATTTATTAAAAAACTCAGCAAATAATCATTATTTAGGCACGGAAAAGGTACATACTATATATAAAAAATGATGTAATTGCTACATTAAATATTTCCAAAGTTCCAATTAATATTTTTAATATTTTTTTTGTGGGTACACAAATATACATAAAACCGCCTCCAGCCTATTTTTCATCAAAAATTCCAAAACTTCACCTAAATTCTGATTCCATTCTTTAGTTAGTGAATTCTTTAGATCATACTTATTTTTTATAATTTGTTTGAATGGTACTTAAATCAGGCGACTGAGGTGAATAATACAATTAGTTTGGTACATCATATATAAGATCGCTGTCTTGCTGAAAATACCAGGCAATAGTTAACCTCAATTTGTTTATCAGTTTCTTTTAGAAGATTTAAATTAACAAATAGGCCCATCGTGATCCCAAACAATACAAAATTGCCCTCACCAGCAGCTAATATGCAAACCCAAAACATTATATTACCACCACCATGTATCACAGTTGGAAGTAAATGTTATAGTAACTGGAAGTAAATTTTATAGGCAATAGTTCATCATTTTTTAAGCCAACACACAGAAGTGTCTCAAAATTTACTGACGTCGCCTAACATAACATTAGCGCAGAAATGGCTTTATTTGTTAACGAGAGCTTTTGCATTTACTATGCGTTTTTTATTAATATCACTGATGTACGGGTTTTTCCTGGGCATACCACTATGAGATCCATAATTTCTAATTATACTTCGAATTGTTTCTAGGTGAAGTGACATAATATAATTAAATTCGAGGTATTTTGTGATTTCCACTGCTGTGTTTCTTCGTATTTATTTTATCTTTTCAAGAATCTGGCGTTTTATACGATTAGTTACTTTAGGTGGACAGCCTCTCCTTTCCTTATTTTCAAAGCATTTTATTTCTTTATAATTTTTAATTATAGTTTGTAGAATTGCCTTGGAACACACAAGTAACTCACCACTTTCCCAAAGGGATTTTCTTTCCACTTCGTGGTACTTAACAATAATCTTCCTCAAATCCAAACATATTTCTTTTTCCTTTTTCATACATTTTGTCAATTTTATTAACTTTTTTGATAAAAATATTATTAGAAAATAAGATTAAATTAGTAACTATGAATTTCTTAAGAGCTGACAAAAGTTGGAAGCACTATTTATTTTGCATGATAATATTAGCATTTCTAACCTAACAGTATATAGATTTTTCTGCGCCCAAAAATAGATTTTGTTTGTAAGCAAGCATACTTAACATGCTTTCTTATTTATAACTATTATTACGTTTTTATCTTTTATTCTCATAATGTTACCTTTTAATAAAAATTTAAAAAAATACATAAACTGATATGTAGCATATCTTAAGGAGGAACTAAGTACTGCTTAGTACAGCACGGTACCTTTAATTTTTGAAACACAGATCGTTTTAACTACTTATTTGGCACGGCACCTTTAATTTTTGATATTTAAACACAGATGGCGCTAAAAACATATGAACTACTTACTGCCAAATCACCATTTGAATAAAATTTGTATTTGTTTTAAGTCGCGTACGTGTTGTATAATTTGGTTATTTTGTGAAATACATACTTAGGTAATTATATGATTACATTTTATTTTTTGTTATTTAGCGTTAATTTTTAAAATTTAGTAAGAATACTAAGACTTGAGTGTGGCTATAAAATTGTGTTATTGTTAGTTTCTTCTTAGTTTAATTGCATTTTTCTCTTATAGGTGCTACTCTATATTAGTGAGTCTTACAATAGGTGTGGAATACTTTCAAATCAAAATCGATCAAAATATTATCAGGACTCCCAAGACGCACAGTGAGACAATGCCGGCATTAAATACAAGGAGTCATTGTAGAGCTCTGAAATTTTGCACAGGTTATTTTTGAGAAAATTCCAGTTAAAAAATAAGAAAATTCGCCCACTTTTATATACTTTATACTTTAGGTATAACTTTCAATTTTGGTATACTTGAATGTTATATTGTTACAAACATTATCGGAAAAAAATTTTGAACTTTGGCCGACTTTTACCCCCACCACCAATACAACCACAACATAAAAAGTGCCATATTTTCTAAAATATTTTAGGTACAACTTTCAAATTTGATATTACTGTAATTTATATCATTTAACATGTTTCATGGAAAAATTACAATAACACGCCCTTTATTACGCCTACCTCCCATTGAAATGCAATAAAAAAGAACAATTTTTTTTTTCATTCTATCAATAATTTTTTAATATCATCATGGTATTCTAATTTTTTCAATTTCATTCTCATTCTAAATGAATTAATATAAGGATCTGATGATATTTGCAAATAGTGCATTACATCTTCATTCGTAGAAATACGTGAATTTTTACAGTTTCTATACTTCTTATTCATTGCTTCTTCGGATAACATTCCTGTAGCAAAAAAAAAGTTAATAATAAATAAAATTAAAAAAAATACATTCAAAAATAAAAATTGCAAACAAACCTATTGGCAATATAGCCTCAGATATCATTTTGCTGCCGTGAATGAGAATTTTATGGACAGTGATAGGCATTTAATACCAGCCATAAAGCTCTACATACAATTTTGCAGTGTCCATCCAATACGTATGGAATTTACCAACATCTATATTTTTAGTATTTAATATAATTTTAAAGCGGTGAATTAAGTCTACATTTACACCAGTTATGTCAGCGGTTATTTCTGGATTTTCAAAAAATCTTCTAAAGACATTACCACCATTGGTTGTTCCCATGCCTTGTTTCACCACATCGACTTTTAAACCCAGAACTAATTTGCAATTTTTTTTTATTTCTGTTTTAACAACCCAAAGTCAATGACCTTCAAAAAAATTATCAATCGAATGAATAAAGTAAATAAAATAATAATAAACAATAAGTGAATAGTTGTAAACAATTAAAAAAAATAAAAGTAAACAGTTGTAAACATGCTATGCTATTGCATGCTAACATAGCACGTACATATAGCGAAAGAATGTGCGCGTTGAGTATTTTCTGTAGTTTTTTGTATGTTTAAAGTACTTTTGCAAACTTTTGCTATATGTCCTTTACTTCAAATAAAAGCTGAGACTTCAATCTTTCATTTGATATAAGTCTGCACCTAGGGCGAAGGGCTGCTCTATATTTCCTAGCCCATTGAAAATGCAAAATGTTAAATTTTTACACCACAATTCTGTTCTTAAGAATTTTTTTTTAATTAATTAAAAAAAATACTTTAAAGTTATATTTATTAGGTATTTTTTTTTTTATTAATAAGCTTTTGAATATTACATATTGAACTAACATATTTCAAGCGCGTTGGAATACCTCAACTTTGACTTGTTCTAGACCAAAAATGAAGTTATGAGGCAGAAATTTCAGGGAATTGTTACTCATATATCTATTAATATGCTGTAATTTCATCCAAATTGGACGACACGCCAAAAACCATTTTTTGCCGCGGTTACTATAGGGCTGTCTCACTGTGCGACGTGGCGGTCACAGTTAGTTTTAAATAAATACTGTAATATGATTAGGAAAAAACAAAAATTTAATATAAGGTTTTTTACGAAACACTAGATCATTTTTATTAGAAGTTAAAAATATTTAGATATGTGCCAGCAGAACCCAGTCATTTCTGAATCGATTTTGAAAATGTCTTCTTTATTAGAAAGTTAATGCCTACAGATTGGTCCCATTTTAAAAAAGGACATAATTTTTAAAATTTCGTGTATTATGAACAGTAAAGGGCACTAAATTAAAATTAAGAAAAGTGCTTATAACTATAGCTCCTAATAACAAAAATTAATACAAAAATAAACTTAACAATTAAAAGGTCTCCCCATAGGTTAAGTTATTTGATATATATCACCCTATCTTTTGAACCATTATAGACAAACACCTTAAAATAGGACGAAATATCCATTACTATATTCGTTTTAATAACAAGTAAAATATTTAAAATTAGAAATTAAAGGGTTTCCCAATAATTGATATATATGACAAAACTTTTGAACAGTTATAGACAAACATATGAAATTTACGGATTTTTAACTTGCAAATTAGAGGGTGTGCGCATAATTGATGTAATTTGACCTATATGGCAGTATCTTGGAACCGTTATAGACAATAACTTAAAAGTTAGACATAAAGTCTACTACTATGTTCGGTATAATAACAAGTATATATATTTAAAATATAAATTAAAGGGTGTCCAAATAGTTTATGTAATATGACCTATGTATATAGCCCTATCTTTGGAACTATTATAGATACTATGTCCGCTGTAGCAATAAGTATAAAGTTGGAAACTAAAGGGTGTCCCTATAGTTAATAATATTTATTCCATATGACCTTTTTTTTGAACCCTTTGATATGCTCAGTAACATGTAAAAAAAATAATATACTAATACGAGTAGTATACTGGCTACTGGGATCTGCTTTTTTTTCACAGTAAATATGTACATACATATATATGTCATAGTTCTCAAAGTAAAGCATGTTTTTATAGAGACCGTTATATTCTTCGTTTTGCTTACAATATAAATTTTGGCCGAATTACAATATTTTTACGTGTTTAGTTTATTTAATTTTGGAAGCTAAAAATATTGTGCCTATCATATAATACTTGTACATGTGCAGAATAGTGTACACGCCACAGGAATATAGAAGATCATTAAAATATAACGCAATTTCTAAAATTAAAGAATTCAGTAGAAGACTTTATTAATGACTTTTTGGTCGAACTTAAATCTTTGATCTTCGACTTTTTTATGAAACTTGGATATTTAAGCGAACTTTTAACTATTGGAGCCATTAGGTCAACACCGACGAAGGCACTTTTTGTTATGCTATACTGGTTACCAGTAGACCAGCTGGCCAGGAAGCTAGCACTAAGAACGGCCGTTAGACTGAATATCACAGGAGTCTGGAACCATAGACTATGGGGTCATGCCAGTATTCTAGAAATCACGAATGTTATAGACTACTGCATCCCAAAACCCTTCTTCATGCGAATCTTCAATTTCGACCTGACGGAGGGTTACTCACCAACCCGTGGTTTAATCTGTGTGTTCACGGATAGCTCCAAAAGGGGTGTGAGGTTTGGAGTTGGGTCTATATAGAGGAATTTGGAATCAAGATGTGTTTCAGACTCCCAAATGACTGTAATGTTTTACAAGCAGAAATATCTGCTATCAAAAAAGCGGCAAACTGGCTAAGGTTTCGCAGAATATCGAATAAGGATATTTGGGTTTGTACCGACAGTAAAACTGCTATTATGTCCCTAAAAGGTGTGTTCAGCACATCAGATCTCGTCCTGGAATGCCGGACTTTCGTAAATGCGATGGCGGAAAATTCAACGGTCACCCTTAAATGGGTGCGGCGACATGGGACTAGGCAACAGTGTTGCTGATGAATTAGCAGAGAAAGGGACTCTGCTTCATGATGGCGCCATTGACGTCTATTGTGGCATTCCCTTCTCTGCATGCGGGCAACGAATAAACCATGCTCTTTATGACTTCGCCCAGGTCAGATGGTCCGACGAGTCAACTTATTCGACGGCAAGGACGATCTGGCCCTTATTGGTTTAGAAGAGGATGGATTCATTACTTCGGATGCCGAAAACACTGACTTAATATCAGCGGTTACTGGGCATTGTCTATTCGGAACCCATACAACGACCTTTGCAGAAGCTGCCAAGATGAGGAATAGGAGGAAACGGTCGAACAACTCCTCTGCATATGCCCTGCACTGGAATACCAACGACTTCAACATCTTGGACAACGGTATTTCGGGAGCCTATCTTGTGTTTCATTATTAATTCTTTTCTGAGGATGGTTTTCCAACCCACTCGGTGAGGCATGAATACCGCGCTGTTTGCTGTCTCGGCCAATGTGCCCTATATGGCGACCTTTATGATTCTCCTATCTGTCTTACTGCGAATCCTTTTCTTCCCCCCTGTATCTGTTATTACTACCTCTCTTCTTAACTTATCTTTCTCTCTTTTTCCCTTTCTTTTTCCTTCCCTATTTCTATTTTATTTTCTCTGCAGGTAACACAAACGGACCAATGCGTGGACCCAAGTGAGCTATATACTCTAGCTGCCTGCTTAACCTAACCTAACTATTGATAGTTTTAAGGGTTTCTTTTAACTTTTAAATTACTGATAGTTTTACTTTTTCTTTGTGAATTTTCGGTTATAATCAAATCTTAATTTTCGATCGAAAAAATTAAATTAAAGTTTTTTGGTAATTTTAGATTTTCGGCGAAACTTGGATCATTAAGCGACCTTTTTAAATATTAGTGTTTAATAAAATTTTAATTTTTGGTCGGTATAAAAATATGTTGGCAAAATCTAATTTCTTTTGGTAATTTTGAGGTGAAATCCATTTTTGGTGAAAATTGGATTTTTAAGAGAACTTTTTAATTATTGAGAGTTTTAAGCTATTTTGTGAATTTTCGGTTTTTAATCAAATATAAGATATATAAAAAATTAAATGGTGTCCCCATAGTTGAAATAATTTATAAACAGGCAGTATAAATTAAGAAAGATAAAGAATCCGTATTTCTAAGCCCTTGCTAGAGACAAGTTTATTTTATTCTCAATACCGTCGCACAGTGGCTGAAAATCGTTTTTCGTTGGCCAAAAGTAAATTTTTTTTTGTCACCGATTTTTAAAATTTTTACGTCATTTTGTAGTTAATATATCCAAATTAAGGTAGCCAAAAATTATGTTAAAATATTGATAATTGTGGGCGTGGCATGCTGTCAAACTCAACTTTTTTTTTAATTTCAGAAAAAGGTGTTTTTCTTTGGTTTTTTATCAAAATTAAATGGTTACTACTCGCAAGCTATCATCGATAATGGTCTGCGGTTTTTTTTATAATGTTGGTAGGATTATTGTCTTTAGTTGTTGTAAGTAGACACAGCTCTAGCGTTTAATATTAGGGGCGTTATGAAATATTTATGAAACTACTATATTTTCCTCAAATTTAAACTTTAGTGGAATAGAACTTCTAGGGAACAAAAGGGAACAAGAAACGTATACAACCACGAGAAAGGTGAAAGTGTCCTCTTTAAGGCTATATATACTTTTGCACCCGCCACGAGCCGCCTGTAGAACACTTTTTTCATTTTAATGAAATTACTCGAAAAAAATTCATATACAATGGTGTATTAAATTTTCACTTTTTTGCCTAAAAGTTTATTTTTTTTTAGTTTAGGCTACGTATAACTAAAAAAAAATAAATTTAATACCTTCGAAAGGGTTTTATGGCTTTGTTTTGATCAGCAAAAAATAAGTAATAAAATTATCACAATGGGCTCTACAGGAAGCATATGATCTCTTTCTAAATTTACCTGTTATCAAATGTTAGGGTCAACCAAAGTCATAAACAATTTTATAACAATAATTGCGACATTAAACCACTAAAGTTAAAAAACAACCCCATATTGACGCATGAGTGCAGTTTTGTTCAATTTAAGCGCTACCTGCTATGAAATTAAAGATCAGTGTGTGAAGAACATGTATCTAAAAATTTATAAACGTACGGATTCGTTAAGGGATTACTCAGTAATAACTTAATCCTTTAAGTGTACGGATAAAACATAACAAACGCAAATAAAAATATTCAAAAGAAAATGGAGAGCTTCAGTTATAAAGAACTGGCCGAAGTGTATTTTAGAAACAAAAATCAGGAAGATGTTCTTAGTTACGTTAAAATAAAATTAAACTTAAATTCGTGTAGCACCGAAATGCAAGAGCAATTATATAATTTCGTCAAAGCACTAAAAAAACGCTACAAAGAAGTTATGTACAGTAAACAAAAATTTTATATAAAAAGTGCAAAGTGGTTAGAAGGTCAACTTACTGTCGCTGCAGAAACAGCAAAGCAAGATAAGGCTGGAAGACCACGCAAATCATTAGTGGACAATTGCAGATCTAAGAGGCGGAAGCTTAAAGATATTAACGATGCCTTTGGTTCTACAAATATAAAAGAATCTTTCCTACATCAATTACGATCACAGAACCAATTTACAAAAGTGGATATCATTGAAAAAGTTGTTAAAGCTAGTCCACCGAGAACAAAACGGATTCTTAAAAGTATACCAACTCCGAATGATGCAATACACAAATGAGGAGGCATTAGCATTATTTCTGGATTTGAAATTAACAAAACAGCAATATATTAAACTCAGACAGCGTGCGATTGAAAAAGGCTCAAATATATATCCAGCATATCATCACATAACCGCTGCTAAAATGGACTGACACTATTACAATCACACCAATTTCGGCAGAGGTACAACTACAATCTCTACTTGATCACACAGCCGCACGCTTGCTGCAATCAATAACAGGAAATGAGTTGAAGAAATACGGAAACACAAAGTTAATTCTTTTTTGTAATGGGGATGTGATGGTTCTTCGGGACAAAAACAATATAAACAAGCTGTATGTGAAAATATTTCTGACTCAGATATGTTCATGGTATCATTTGTACCATTGCGATTGAAAAAGATTTTGGAAGATTCAGAGCCTTCGACTAGTACAACGCAAACAATGGATATTTGGAAAAATGAGCCACCATCTTCTACGAAATACTGCAGGCCAATCAAATTTCAATTCAAAAAAGAAACAAATGATGTTATTAATAAAGATATTAGTGATATCAAGGCCCAAATTACAGCACTACAGCCATTACAATTACAGTTAGATGGGCAGCAAATTGAAGTAAGCTACCAGTTAGTCCTGACAATGATAGATGGAAAAGTGGGTCAGGCTTTGACTAACACGAAGGCTGCATTATATGCCAAGCAACATCAACCCAATCAAACCAAGTCCCAGCAAAATCATTAGATAATACCGATGCATATGAATTTGGATTATCCCCACTACACGCAAGAATACGACTTATGGAACACATACTAAAAATCAGTTATGATTTGGATTTCGGGTCTTCAGGATCAATAAGAAACAACGTGACCAACAAAGAGTTAAGAAGTTCAAAAAAGAAACATGTTCAAGATGAATATTGCAAACGTGGACTGATTATAGATCAGCCAAAACAAGGGTCAGGCAATACAAATGATGGCAATACCGCAAGAAGATTCTTTTCAGATCCAGAAACAGCATCTGAAATAACAGGAGTGGATTTCAACCTTATTTTCAGATTTAAAATAATACTAGAAGTACTTGCGTGCAATGAAGAAATTGACTGTAGAAAATTTGGAGATTATGCTTAAGGAAACTGCAAAAATATATACAACTAAGAACCCATGGAGAAATATGTCTGCAACAGTTCACGAAATCCTTTATCATGGTGAAGATGTCATTAAATATCATTTGGTGCCACTTGGAGATCTATCAGAGGAGGCTCAGGAAAAAAGGAACAAGGATTACATATTTTATAGAGAGCACAATACTAGGAAAATTTCACGCAATTTCCGAGTACATTTTCCATTCGTCATGAAAGCTTAAAAATTAATTTTTTATGCAATCTAGGCTTAGGTAATACAATTTGTTAATTATTGAGACTATTTTTCATATAATATGCTATATAAACGCCCACAAAAAGGGGGCGGGGTCCAAAAATAAATTTTTATGATTTTCTGGCTCCAGGGTAAAGACCTTGAACCTTCTTTGACATAAAAATGTTTCATTTGCTTAACAAATTTACAAAAAAAACTTGTAAAAATGTTTAGTTTTTCAGGGGTTGGTTTCGTTCTTCTTAGGGGAATTTTTTTCCCCCTGGTCCGATTTGGCCCATTTACGAACTTAACCTGCCCTATCCTTCAAGATATATATGTACCAAATTTCAAGGGTCTAGCTCTTTTCGTTTAGACTGAATCGTGTTCATACAGACAGGCGAATGGACGGACGGCCGGATGGACAGACGGACGTATGGACAGACGGACATAGCTATATCGTCTTAGATTTCATCACTGATCAAGAATATATATACTTTTTTTGGATCTTAGAGGGATATTTTACTATGTTACACACAGAATAAACCCATATTTCACTCTGAAAGTTAAAAAAATTTAAATGTTCAACTTTGACCTCGAATTCCTTAAAAAGTCCTCAATCAATTTTAATGTAATTAAAACTGAATCAAGCTGAGCTAAATATCTATCCATTAAAAAAAAATTATTTCAATATTTTGATCGGTTCAAAAGTTACAGAATTTTGGCCAACGAAAAACGATTTTCAGCCACTGTGCGTCGGTCAATATGTTTGTGTCATACATTACTTTTTTCTGTTGTTTTGTATTAAAATATGTTTCAGTTAAAAAAAAAAATTTGTATTAAAGTTCAAAAATTTTTTTATGAATAAAATTCATAAAAATAAATGTTTGACCATAATTGTTTCAGAAAAAAAATTTTCATTTTAGTTGTCGATTACGTTTACTTACTTAGTAGTTTTGTTGCCAGTTTTTCAATGAAACAACTTTATTTAGTTTTTTCATTAAATTTATATTTAATTATATTATTAATTTAATAATTTTATGTAGTCCTTTATATTAAGGACTTTTATAAAATGTTTATTTTATTAACTTTTACGATGTCCTTTATTTTAAAGACTTTTATATAAAGTTTTTTTTTATATCTTTTTTTAGTTCTTTATTTCAAGGACTTTCTGGGCAATTTATTATTTATATTTTCTTTATTTTGTTTTGAAGGAATAAATTAAGACTCAGAGCTGGTATTAAGAACTACTGCATTTTGTGTATTTCATTTGTTATTAAAGATGATCGCGCATGCACAAACATGTTGGATCAAGTTTTTGTTTCTTCATATTACTTACGAATTGGGCGTGAGTAAGTGAGCACTAAAAAGTATATTGCGTGTATACATATGTACATACATATGTATGCTTGCTTTAAGTTATTATTATTGTTGATAAAAATAAACTTAAGCATGACAGGTTTGTCTTAGCAACAATGTAAAAATGAGGAATGAGACTTACTATCAGTATAAAAATTAATGAGAGATATTCAAAAATATTCTACATGCCCGATCTAACTAAACTAAATTGTTACACTAAAATTCTGCGCATGCCCGATCATATCATTTATTATAAAAAAGAACTTAGCAACAGAATATTGTTATTAGTAATTAATAATTGTATACAATAATAATTTTATTAGGATAATTCAGTAACGTACATGAGGAGATATATATTTTACATGCATATATACATACATATATATATATATATATATATATATATATATATATATATATATATATATGTATACATACATATATATGTATGTATACACAGTCAGCTTCAAAACAAAGTGTACAGCAAACTATTCGACATTTATTAATTAATATACCTATCTATGTATGTTAAAAACGGAATACTAAAATTAAACAGTTTTTATTTTTAACCGACTTCAAAAAAAGAAGGAGGTTATCAATTCGTCTGAATGTTGCTTTTTTTTATGTTTGTGCCCGCATAACTCAGTCATTTCTGAACCGATTTTAAAAATTTTTTCTTTATTAGAATGGAAATGCTTACAGATTGGTCCCATTTTAAAAGAAGTTCAGAATTTTGAAAATTAAAGGGTGTCCCCATACAACATACGTGTTTTTTACGTGTATTATGAACCGTAAAGGGCACCCTTTTAACATTTTAAAATACTGCTTATTACTATAGCTGCCAATAACAGAAATTAATAAAAAAATAAACTTAAAAATTAAAGGGTGTCCCCATATGTGACTTCAATTTAAATATATAAACCATTTGAACCATTTTAGGCAATCACTTGAAAATTGGACAGAATGTCCAATATTTATAATCAGAAATTAAATATATATAATTAGAAGTTAAAGGGTGTCCCAATAGTTGATGTAATTTGATGTATATTGCAAAACTTTTGAACCGTAACAGAGAGACGGTTGAAATTTACAAAGAACCTGTAATTCTAAGTCCTTTATAACATCAAGTATATAATTTAAATTTGGAAACTAAAGGGTGTCCCCATAATTGATATAATTTTACCTATCTAGCCCTATCTTTTGAACCGTTATAGACAAACACTTGAAAATTAGACAGACTCTCCACTACTATGTCCCGTATAATAACATTTATCAATATTTAAAATTTTAAAGGGTGTCTCAATAGTTGATGTAAATTGATGAATATGGCCAAACTTTTGAACCGTTTTAGACAGACATTTTAAATTTACAAAGAATCTGTCCTTCAAAATAAGTGTTTAATTTAAAATTGCACATTAAAGGGTGTCCCCTAGGTGATATTGTTTAAGCTATATGGCCATATCTTTGGAACCGTTACTTTTTATTACTGTGTCAGTAATAATAAGTGTAAAAACAATAAAGGGTGTCCTCATATCTGACGTAATTTGTCGTATATGGCTTTATCTGCTTAACCGTTACGGATAGACATTTGAATGTACAGAACGTAAATTACTATGTCCGTTAGAGCAACAAATATAAAAGTATTTGATTTGAGAACTATTTCTTACAGATTACTTCCTTTTAAATTTTTAGTTTAGAATTGATACACATATATTTGTTTTGTAGTCGTTTTTTTAATTTTTTTTAATTATTTTTAAGTGTATTTAGTAGTGGTTTATTTAAATTAAAAAAAAAAATATTCGTTGATTACATCTGCATTTTCAAAACAATATTTTTCTCAAACAGAGCTTATTTTACGCGTCAAAAAAATGTACACTCTCATATTATTTCAATGTTGAATTTTTATAACAGTGAATTAACCGCTAGTTTTTAGTTTCTTTTGCATTTATGTTACAAATATTTCACTATATCTTCAATCAATCAATATTGATCAATAGAAAGGCAAGTTAATTTTATTTTCTGAGTAATAGTTAACATGAGCAAACAGACTACTGCAGAAACTCGTAATTTAGTAGTAAAACTTGCATCTGAAGGCAAATCTTTAAGAAATTGGCCGTATTACAGGCAGATGTCATAATACTATTAAAAAAATTGGTAAAATACAAAAAGGTGAAAAATGTTAAAGACTTTCTTCGATCTGGAAGACCTAAAATTTTGTCCGACGCCGAAAAGAGGACAATAGCAAGAAGAGTTAAGGCCAATCCCTGGGAAAGTGCAGTAAAAATAGCAGAGGAACGGACAAATTGCCAGTATTGTCCGCCGAGCTCTACATGAACATGGGCTATATGATAGAGTTCCCAGAAAAAAGCCACTGATATCCGTTATAAAATCAAAAGAAGCGTCTGGAATACGCGAAAAGGCATTAAAATAAAGATAATTGTTTTTGGGACAATGTCTATTTACTGATGAGTGCAAAATATAAATTTTTGGAAGAAATAAGTCCCAGAAAATATGGCGACCAAAAATAAAGCATACGAGGATAATAACGTTACTAAGGTTGTTAAGCACGGTGGTGGTTCAGTCATGGTTTGGGGTTGTAAGGCTGCAAGTGGTGTTGGAAATCTTGTATTTATAGATAGTATTATAATTAGCAATGATTATCTTAACATTTCAAAAGCAAATTTGCAGGAGAGTGTTGACAAATTATACTGAGGATCTTCCTGGTTCTTCCAGCAATACAACAATCCTAAGCATACCGCTCGAAATGTAAAGGAATGGCTGCTTTACAGAACGCCAAAACAACTTGATCACCCCCCTCAGTCACCAGACTTGAATCCCATAGATTCATGGGAACATCTAGACCGTCAGATCCGAAAACGCCCCATAACTAACAAAGAGTCCCCAAAAAGCGCAATCATAGAGGAATGGAATACAATTTTTCCCGAAATAACCAAAAACTTGGCTCAATGCCCAGACGACTTGCTGCAGTCATAAAAGCAAAGGTCAAGCAAACTAAGTATTAGGCTTAGTAAGTTAGCTAGTTGTAAAAGTAATAATCCTAAGTGTACATTTTCTTTTGACGCTTAGAATAAGGACCTATTTTACAATAATATTGATTTGAAAATAGAGAAGTAACAAATGAATATTGTTTTTAGCTTAAATAAACTACTACAAAATACACTTTAAAAAATTAAAAGCTGTTTTATTTTAGTATTCCTTTTTTAACCTCTACGAACTTGTAAATTTGGAACTAGAGTTTGTCAAGGATATATAGGATATATTTTTACATAGTGAATAAAGTTTCGGTTTTGACTTTTATAATAGAAAATATTGTTTCCTTTTTTATTTTATTAATTTTTATACTAACTAAATTAATTTTATCTATATGTTAACTTACAAATAACATCAAAAAATATATCCCAGAAAAATAAGGATAAAACACAAGATTAACAAGTAAAAGTGCTATATTCGGCCGTGCCGAATCTTCTATACCCTTCACCACGGTGATTTTATTTATACAGACATGTACAGCATTATCCATATTGTTGACTCTTTACTTAAATTAAGTCGCATAAGAAAAATTCATTATTCATGCGTTAAAGAAATAGAAGACAAATGAAAAGAAATTCCATTTGCTACAATTGTCGCCGTGTTGTCATCTACTTAACGATATTGAAGCCGAAAGCTACATCGTAAACTCTGACATTGTTGTAGAAATACTTATTTTGCTTTTATAAAATTAAATAACTTTTTCAAAAACTTATAAATATTTCCTCCAAAATTTTTTGTTTGTATATGAATTTGTAATTTACAATTTTGTGACATTTTCTTTTGTTGAATAAAATAGAAATTAGCCTAAGTTGAGGACAGCCACAACGGTGGTCGTGTAGCCATGTAGCTTTGCTGGCTTCAAAGTAATCGTTTACCTATAAACGTGTGTATTTTATTTTTGACAGTTTGTAGTCGGTATCCTGATGATGTCTATGGGTTTAATGCACCTAATTTTTAAAAGAGAGATATCATCTATTTACAAATCAAACGCATTTAAAAAAATCAAACGCATTTTAAAAAATATGTTACTCTATATACACACATACATAAATATGTATATTCTTATTCTTAATATTAATTATATGTTATGTTACAGTCATGATTTTAATTTTCAAAGAAATATTGAAATTTTTGTTTTAATTTTTCGAAAATTGTGTGCAAAAATTTTTTGTAAAACTAATTTTTTAAAAATTTTTTGTAAAATTTTATTCGAAAATTTTTTGGAAAATTTTTAAAAATTTTTTTTTTCAAATATTTTTCTGTAAAATATCTTTTTGAAAATGTTTTGTAAATTTTTTTGTAAAAAATTTTTTTTTGTAATTTTTTTTTTTAAATTTTATCGAAGTTTTTTATTAAATTTAGGACCTTTCTGCAATCTATATTGAGTTAAAATGGTCAGACTAAACCAAAAAGAAATCCTTAGAAAAAAAATTTTTTGGTGTGCTTAAATTTTTTGTATCTCTTCTGGTGCCTTGGCAAATGACATTACCACACTAACACGGACAGACGGACATCGCTTAATCAACTTCTCTATTTATAAGGATCCAGAATATATATACTTTATGGGGTCGGAAATGAATATTGTAGAAATTACACACGGAATGACAAACTTATATATACCCTTTCCACCTGTGGTGAAGGGTATAAACATATGTTACTCTATATACACACATATGTACATACATATGTATATTCTTAATATTAAAAATATGTTATGTTACACTCATAATTTTAATTTTCAGAGAAATATTGAAATTTTTGTTTTAATTTTTCGAGAATTGAGTCTAAAAATTTTTTATAAAAATATTTTTTTAAAAATTTTTTGGAAAATTTTTTTTTAAAAAATTTTTTTAAATATTTTTCTGTAAAATACCTTTTTGAAAATGCTGTGTATATATTTTTGACAAAAAATTTTAAAATTTTTTTACAAATTTTTTTTTAAAAATTTTATTAAAATTTTTTTGTTAAATTTAGGACCTTTCTGCAATCTATATTAAGTTAGAATGGTGAGACTAAAGCAAAAAGATATCCTTACAAAAAAAAAAAATTCCTCATATTGACACATGGGGGGTCCTTTTAACTGCTCCTATTATCAGTGGGTACCCTGTGGGTCCATTGGCTACCTCTATGCGTATTGCTTTCTATTAAGGTCTCTAATACAAATCAAAGCAGAAAAACCCTACCAATCTAAAAACAAACAAAAATCGCCACTCGCAGGGGGTTATTGATCCCCCGAGATCTGTATGCACTCCTTGCGTTCTACCTGTCGCAGTCTAATATTTATTTGACAAAAAAAAGCAAAACAGAATCATTAAAGCCGAAAAAAATAAAAAAAAAACGTAAAAAAAATATAGGTGGGTCAGGTTTTTGGCCCGTAGCCTCCAAAGGAATGATCCGATGTTGCTGAATTGCAATACCAAATTTTCGAAACTATGCCTGACAGATTGGTGTGCTTAAATTTTTTGTATCTCTTCTGGTGCCTTGGCAAATGACAGACGGACATCGCTTAATTAACTTCTCTATGTCTAAGGATCCAGAATATATATACTTTATGGGGTCCGAAATGAATATTGTAGAAATTACACACGGAATGACAAACTTATATATACCCTTTCCACCTGTGGTGAAGGGTATAAAAACAGAAAAAATTCTGTATTTTTGTTGTCAAGAAAATGTTTTTACATACTAAGGTAATATAAAAAAATGCGATGGCTATGAAATTGTAAGACAATCAGTAATTTGTATGACAACCATTGGCATCAATCACGGTTTGCAGTCGCCCTTTGCACACATTCCGTTCGAATTTTATTTCATTCCTCCAAAATTACAGATTTTGACTCATCTTGACTTTTGGAACGCCTCTTAGCACCTTTTTTCAAATAAGCTTATTTTCAACTGGATAAATACTTTGCCACAGATTTAGAAAATTACGTCCATACCAGAAGAGCCTTATATTTGGGGTTATTATCCTTATAAAACTTGAAATTCGGATTTCCATTAGTATAAATTCTATATTTATTGATCGTGGAAATTAGATGACCATTTAATATATTCAGGTACTGATTCGCAACAATTGTGTTGACAATTAAACAAATTACTCCAATTCCCTTATTAGATATGGACCTACAAACCATTACAGAAAGTTTTCCATAATTTACTGTTGGAATTATGTTACAGGATAATGTTCACGTAATATGGGATGTACCACGCCCACTGTCCTAATCCAGTCTGTATTTTGCTAGACTATGCACATTACTCTGAGGGTTACTTGTGCAAAGTTTAAAGACTCTGCTTCGACTCTCTAGTTCTCCAGGTACACCATAATAATTTTTCACTTTGTATAGGGATACCACGCTCACTGCTAAAATCCAGTATTTTGGTAGACTATGCGCATTAGCATAGGGGTTGAAGGCTATATCTATTACAGTTTTCTAGTTACACAATAATAATTTCTTACGATATATAGGAGGTATTATAAAGATAAACTAACTATTTTATATAAAAAAGATTCTTCACGTATTTAGTGAAGTAAAGAAATTATTTAAACCTAAGCTGCCCGTAGATATAGATTTGGTAAAAATTAGTCGCGAAGAAGAAAACCTATTGATTATGTTGGCGTAAATTCTTTCACTACAGAGAGCGATAACGAGAATTTCATTACAAGAGAAAAACAGCAAATTTTAGATTTAATGGGAGCATATCTCTAAAATACCCATTCATTTAAAGAGATTGATCAGAATAATAATTTACAGGTTGATGTTGACAATTATTTCAACAGATTTTTAACAGAAAAATCTAGTTATGAATATAACCAGTCATGTTTAACGTCCTTTAATTCAGATAAAAGGGCAAATCAAATAAGTACTTCACAATCAAAGAACTGTTTTATTCCACTGGAACAAATTTTCTATATTTTTAAAAATTTAAGAAATAAATTATAGTCTGGTGTTGATACCAGTCCAAATATAGTATTAAAGAATATCCCTGATGTATTAATACTTGATTACTGCACGTTATTTAACATGGAAATTGGCTAAAGTTGTGTTATTGCTCAAAAAGGACAAGGACACCAACAATCCGAAAAATCTGAGAGCCATAAGTTTGCTCCCAAACATAAGTAAAATCTTTGAAATTTGCATGAATATTAATATTTTAAGTTTTTGTCAGAACAGTAATCTGATTAATGATAGACAATTCGGTTTTAAGTACAAACACTCTACGATACACGGAATACACCTTTTGACATCTAACATTAATTGGAATTTAAATAAATCTCTTTGTACAGGCGCATGTCTTGTCGATTTTGGAGAAGCGTTCGATAGCATTTGCGTTCCTGGCCTTATATTTAAACTTTTAAAATACAATTTTATACATACTTTATTTGATAATTTTAATTCATAACATGCTATCCAATAAATCGTTTGTCATTTGCAATAGAAATGAAGTTAGTAGTAGGAAATTTATTATAGCTAATGGGTTACAACATGGAACAGTTAATGCTCCTATACTTTTTAATATATTTATTCATGGCCTTTTAAATAGCGTTGATAATATTATTGGTTTCGCAGATGATAATATAGCATGCTGACAACAAAATAGAGGAAATAAATACAAAATTCCAAAACCATTTTAATGGTGGCTTAGTTAAATACCGTAATCTTTGCTTTTCATTCTTGACTTTTTCTTTTTTATAATAATTGTTATTGTAATATTTTTTGAATAATATTTCATTACGAAATATTCGCTATTAAAAACGGATATAACCTTGTATATATTTTGTATAAAAAATATAATTAGTTTTAAAAAATGTATACATATATTGCATATATTTATACCTATATTTATTATACTAGAGAGCTCGTTTATGGGACAGTCTACACTTATATGCTATTTATACTATTATTTTGTTTAGTTGTAGTAATTATAATAAAAAATTTATTTAAGTAAACGTTGGAAAAAAAGTTATAACTACGGTGACGCCGATTTATTCTGTAATAGCTGTGCCCACACACGTTGTGTGCGTCCTGACAATATTTTGTTCGATTTTCCTTTGAAAGTAATCCACACCAAAGTGTAAGACTCTTACGTATTTACTTTGGCTGCATGTAAAATGACCCTATGAAAAATCGCCCAAAAGCATAAATGAAAAATAGCCCAAGAAATCTTCATACAAAATTGGGTAATATTTCATATGAAAAGTAACCCAACAATTTTGGGTGTTTTTTCTCGTTTTTGGAGAATAATTTATTTTTAGAATTTTTTTAATGAAAGATCATCTAATTTTGATAATAAGAGTGAAAAAATAATGGTTTGTTTTCAAAACCGCAGGGGTGTTAACATTAAAAATTTATAGCGACTTAAACTGAAAAAATTAACAATATAGTTTCTGTCTTTGCTTTTCCAAAAAAAATTATAAATTTGCTGAAAATATATTGACATCACATTTAAAGTTTTACCAGTGGCAGTCTTCAAAAAGCTTCTGATTATTTACGTAAGTTGTTTTGGCGAAAAAGTATAAGCTGCTTTGTTTCTTTATACTAGTAAATATTTCTAGTTATGTTGTTATAAATAAGTTACTGATATGAGATGAAATATATAATTATTGTTATAAATGTGCTTTTTGTTAAATTTTAGAATTAGGCGCCGCAGGCAAATTCTAAAATTTAACACTAAACAATAATTAAATATTTCAACTTATATTAGCAAACTATTTCCTGCTTTATTATTTTTTTTATTCACATATGTATATTTCCTTTCATATTTATATTAAGGAACGCATACAATAATTTATTTGCATCCATTAGCAACAATATATTTAACTCGGTAGCAAAAAACTTCCTAACAGACTCTGATCACAGATTACATATTGTTACGAAAGAAAAATTTATTCATTATAGGCTCTGAATCACAATACTCTCGAACAACAACAATATTAATGGTTTGTTTTCTTACAATGATGAAAGAAAGAAACAAACAATAAAGAGTAACGCCTTAAACAAACATTCGCAAATACACAGCCACATACATAAATACAAGCATAAATAAATAAACAGCCACACATACCCGTATAAAGAAATAAACAGCCGTACATACAGGTATAAAGAAATAAACAACCACACAAACAGAAAACAAGAGCAATAACAATCGAACCTGCAAGATCTGACAGGAATAGAACATTCTGGTGCTTTTAAATTACCTATAGAAGGGAATCGTGCTGGCGAGTAGTATGGCAGTATTAATTTAAAAGTCAAAGAGTTAAGTTGTCGAATTTTAAGAGTGTCTAACAGTTTGCAGTATTTTTTTAACAGTGGTATTTATAAATAAAGTGACTTACAGTAAAAGTAATAACAGAGTGTATTTATTTTGCAATTAAAAGAACCCAACGTTAAGTAAACACGTAACAATTGGTGTCAGAAGTGGGATTGTAAAATAAAATAACTTAAAAAAGATAATAAATAAAAATGAAATTTGAAGATCTTAAAGTGGAGCAGCAGAAAAATGAGTTGAGTAAGCTGGATTTGCCAACAGCAGGTAACAAAACAGAACTGGAGAAGAGGCTCATAGATGAATTCAAGCGTCGTGGCATGGACATTGGCGCATATGAGTTTGATGAAAAAGAGATGACAGAGGTATGTAGCCGTGAAACAACAACAGCAAGTAGCATGGACTTCAATACGATGTTTGCCGCTATTATGGAGAAAATGGGAGAAAACTCTAGAATGCTTCTAGAAAATGTAAACGGAAAGCTAGTCGAAGTTCAGGAAGTTTCTAGAGCAAACAGTGAAAAACTGTCAGCAAGTTCGATGAAAAACTATCCGGCCTGGAAAGAAAAGTGAATCTTTAAGAAACTAGTGGCGTCGGAGTACAGGTAAAGGATGTCGATGTAAAGCTGCAGGAGCTTGAAAACAAAATTATGAGCCTGGAAATATGAGAAGGTCCAGCACGAGTAGTGACTGAAAACACAAATAGGATAAAAGCTCCCAGTTTCGACGGCACCATACCCTTCAACGTCTTCAAATTTCAGTTCGAGACAGTGGCCAGTAAAAATTTATGGAGCAATGAAGAAAAAGCGATTGAGCTGATTTTGGCACTTAAAGGATCTGCAGCAGAAGGCGATCATAAAAAGGAGCTGTATAGAATGGAGCTACGTGGCAGGGTGCAGAGAGCAAATGAGACGCTTCAGGATTTCGCCATGGAGATAGAGCGCTTGGTGCAGCTAATATACCATGGAGAAAACCATCCACTTCTAGAACAGTTCAAAGTGGAGGCATTTGTTAATGGTATTCGTGACCCAGATATTAAGCACGCAGTTTGCGCTAAGCAAAACACATCCTTTGCTGAAACCATTACTTACGCTCTGGCTCAAGAAACAGCAAAAGTCATTTCGAGACCGCAGTCATACAAAGTGCGAAAAGTTGAAGTAGCTGCTGAAGATGAGAAAACAACAATGGACGACATAAAGAAAATACTTGAATCGGTAAAGAAAGTCTTAGATGAAAGACAAGGTAAGACAAACGCTAAGTGCTTTAATTGCGGTAAAGTCGGCCATTTTCAAAGAAACTGTAAGGCAGCAAGAAAACGAGCCAGATCTTTTTCGCCGCCAATAAACAGTAAACGTGCGACTCATGGAACATCTCAAGAGTCGTTAAACTAAAGAGAGCTAGCACTACAGGGCATGAGGTAGCTCCCACAACGGAGGGCCCCACAATCTCCATATCTGTGATGCAGCAGCAAAACAGCAACCTTGCTGCAAGTGGGTATATCAATGGAGGAAAGCGTATTCTGACAATAGACACAGGAGCGTCGCAGTCTATAATAAGGCCCGATTTAGTAAAGGGAGAAGTGGAACAATTGAATATTGTTAGTCTGCGCACCGCTACCGGAGAATTTGCTACTGTCTATGGTAAGGCCAAAGTCAGATTAACTATAGCGAACATGAGTGTAGACCATGTGTTTATTGTTGCCGATATTGTAGACGAAGTTATTATTGGCGCAGATTTTATGATCATGCATGGAGTCGATCTGCGCATGGGGCAACAAATAATGATCTGGCAAAACGTCGAAATACCCCTCGATATTGGATATGTGAGTAAATCTGCAGTAAGGAAGTTGGTTGCTGTAGCATCCCAGAAATTACCACCTCAGGCAGAAACAGTGATATGGGCACATATGGAGGAAGATTGTGAGGACAACCGGTTGTGGGTGGTAGAACCATCAGAAATTAAGAGTGAGACAATAACAGCAAAAGCCCTCGTGAAAACCTGTAAGAATGGAAAAATTCCTGTGAGAGTATTAAATCTACCCAACAGTGAAAAAGTAATTGGTAAAAACTCTCAGATAGCTCAATGTACACCAGCAGAGGCCATAATTAATTGCGAGAGAGACTCGGAGCCTGAAAAACTGTCAACTAAAGAGCGCGAAATACTAGCAGAACACGTGGGGAAATGGGTAGCAGAGCTGGAGCCACCTGACAGAAACAAAGCTAAGCAGCTGATACAAAAGTACGCCTCTGTCTTCGCCCTAAAAGATAAAAGCCAAAGTAGAACGGCAATAGTGAAGCATGAAATAAATACTGGCGAAGCGAGGCCCATAAAACAAGCCCCCAGGAGCATTCCTCTAGCCAAGCGGAGCGAAGTAAAGCAGCTAGTCAACGAAATGGAGCGAGACGGAATCATCGAACCATCTTCGAGTCCCTGGAGCTCGCCGGTAGTTTTAGTAAAGAAGAAAGATGGCAGCACTAGATTCTGCGTTGACTACGGAAAGCTCAACGATGACACCTTGGACACGCTAGCAGGTACTAAGTGGTTTTCTACGCTAGATCTACAGAGCGGTTACTGGCAAGTCGAGATAGCTGACAAAGATAAAGAAAAAACTGCTTTTAGTGCTCTCGATGTTATGCCATTTGGTCTCTGCAACGCTCCAGCCACCTTCGAGCGTTTAATGGAACGAGTGTTAAAGGTACTCAATTGGAAGACATGCCTGGTGTATCTGGATGACATAATTGTCATGGGAAAGACCTTCGATGAACACCTAAGGAATATGGAAGAAGTCTTCAGGCATATATCAGCGGCTGGACTGAAGCTCAGTGTTAAGAAATGTGCATTGTTTCAGAAGGAAGTCAAATACTTGGGGCATCGTGTAACAGCAGAAGGCATATCAACCGATGAAGATAAAAGGAATGGCCTCGTCCTCAAAATCTTCACGAATTACGAAGTTTCTTGGGACTCTGCACATATTACAGACGATTTGTGCCAAATTTTGCTAGTGTTGCTGCGAGTCTACATGAGCTAACCAAAAAGTCGCGACCTTACCAGTGGAGTGAAGCAGCCGAGGAAGTATTCCAGAAGCTCAAGGAATTGTCCAGTAGCTGGGCAAAAATTCGTGCTAGACACTGATGCAAGCGGATATGGAATAGGAGGCGTGCTGTCGCAAGTGGTAGATGGGACAGAAAAGGTTATAGGCTACTACAGCAGAGTACTTTCGAAGCCTGAAAGAAACTATTGCGTAACACGACGAGAGCTTCTAGCAGCATTGGAGTGCATAAAACACTACCACAAGTATTTGTTTGGCCAACATTTTACGTTGAGGACAGATCATGCCGCACTCAGGTGGTTGCTGCAATTCAAGAGCCCTGAAGGACAGCTTGCACGCTGGATAGAGCGACTTCAGAGCTATGATTTTAGTATTGAGCACAGAAAAGGAGGCAAGCATAACAACGCAGACGCCCTTTCTAGGCGGCCATGTGATCTGGGGTGTAAGCATTGCACAAAGGCGGAGAGAAAAGAATTCGTTATTGATGTTCGGCTTACACATATAGGATCTAGTGAAGACTGGCCGACAGCACAAAGAAACGATCCCATATTGGCAAAAGTTATAGCGGCTAAAGAGGAAGACAAAAGACCGACGCGAAGTGAGATCTCACCAGAAAGTCCACTGGCGACGGCATATTGGGCCCAGTGGAACATTCTCAGGTTGAAGGATGGCTGCTTATGTCGCACCTGGGAAAGCACAGACGGTAAAACTGTGATAGACTTAATCGTTGTGCCATCCTCCAAGGTCAAAGAGGTCATGAAACAATTCCACAATGGTCCTAGCGGAGGTCAGCTTGGTGTAACGAAGACGCTGGAAAATATAAAACAACGGTTCTATTGGGTCGGCTGTCAACAAACCGTAGCCGAGTGGATAGCCAATTGCCAGGAGTGCATTGCAGCAAATGGTCCAGTACGAAGGAGTCGGGGGCAGCATCAGCAGTACAATTCAGGCGCTCCCTTTGAACGTATAGCGATGGACGTAGCAGGTCCCTTCCCTAGCTAGCTAGCAATGCTGAAAACCGAAACGTTTTAGTGGTCATGGACTATTTTAGCAAATGGCCGGAAGTATATCCCATTCCCAATCAAGAAGCCAGAACGATTGTAGACGCTTTTATAAGCAACGGGGTGTGTCGCTATGGTGTTCCCTTAGAACTACACTCTGACCAAGGCCGAAATTTTGAATCCGCTATATTCAAAGAGATGTGCGAAGTATACGGAATAAGAAAGACCAGAACGACACCGTTACATCCCCAATCTGATGGTATGGTCGAAAGATTCAATCGAACCCTGGAGGAATACCTGAGAAAAGTGGTCAGCGCACATCAGAGGGACTGGGGTGAGCATATACCCAAATTTTTGTTGGCATATAGATCAGCTGTTCACGATTCCACCTCACGAACACCAGCGAAAATAGTCTTTGGATCTGAGCTAAATTTGCCTGCAGATTTAGAGTTTGGTGTTAAGCCAACATCGGCAGAAGGAGACGGCGAAAACTCTAGTCAGGCACAAAGGGACCTTCAGGAGATTCACGAATTCGTGCGGAGTCGGATAAAATTAACCAGTGATAAAATGAAAGCCAGATATGATCGAGCTGCCAACTCTGAGGGATTTAACGACGGACAACTGGTTCTACTTTTTAACCCACAACGGAAGAAAGGATTATCACACAAACTACAAACTCATTGGGATGGACCTTATAAAGTAATAAAACGGCTAAATGACGTAGATTACAGAATACAGAAGTTCCAGAGCCCAAGATCAAAAATGAAAGTTGTACACTTGGAGCGGCTAGCCAACTATGGAAAAGGTACATCTGTGCCTGTTCTGGACGAACAGGTTTGAGAAGGGGGTAGTGTTACGAAAGAAGAATTTATTCATTATAGGCTCTGAACCACAATACTCTCGAACAACAACAACATTAATGGTTTGTTTTCTTACAATGATGAAAGAAAGAAACAAACAATAAAAAGTAACGCCATAAACAAACATTCGCAAATACACAGCCACATACATAAATACAAGCATAAATAAATAAACAGCCACACAGACACGTATAAAGAAATAAAAAGCCGCACATACAGGTATAAAGAAATAAATAACCACACAAACAGAAAACAAGAGCAATAACAATCGAACCTGCCAGATCTGTCTGGAATAGAACATTCTGGTGCTTTTAAATCACCTATATAAATGAACCGTGCTGGCAAGTAGTATGGCAGTATTAATTTCAAAGTCAAAGAGTTAAGTTGTCGAATTTTAAGAGTGTTTAACAGTTTGCAGTATTTTTTTAACAGTGGTATTAATAAATAAAGTGACTTACAGTAATAACAGAGTGTATTTATTTTGCAATTAACGTAAAGTAAACACGTAACAATATATACAACTTCTTCTCAAAGCTTGCTCGATGAATTAAATCAACGGTTTAATTAATTTAAATCAACGTGACCATGACTACGGTTACGCAGAGTTCCTTTGGCAGCGCCACCACGAGCAGCAGGTGTCGCTGCTTTCTAAGATTTTGATCAAAGATTACATACAGAAGTTGCAATCTCAAAGCTTGATCGATGAATTTAACTAATATCCATGCCTTTACTAAAACTATTGAAATTTTGACTTTTTTTATTTAATAAGAAAACTATAAATAAACTTGGGTGATAATTCATTTATATTTGGGTATTTTTTCACAATTTTTATTCGTTTTTGGGCAATTTTTCATTTTTTATGGTGATTATTCTCTCGGCAATTTTTAATTTTTGTTTTTGGGCGATTTTTCATAGGGTCATATTGCGTGCAGCCATATACTTTATATAAAGGTACCCATCTCAAAATAAAAATCGAAAATTTATATAAAATTCTAAAAATCATTGTAAAGCTCTGTAAAGGGTATTTAAAATATTTTACTAACAGTGTAATTTCACAAAGTAAAAATACAAATCACATACAAATTTTATGCCATTGGCAGTAAGTAGTTCAACCGTGTTTAAAATATCCCGCTTTCAAAAATAAAAGATGCCTCAAAGTATGCAGTACCTTTAAATCGGTAAAAAAAATTGGCGTACTTTCCCTGCTTTTTCTCCACATTTTTTTGAAAACAAGATTTTTTTGCGGAAAAGAGTATTCTGTATTGGAATCAGGAAAGTACCTCCTCATAAAATTTTGTCAAAATCCATCCAGTAGTTTTTACGTGATGCGGCCGTAGACAGAAAGACAGACAGACAGGAAATAAGTTACTATTTTATTATATGTATAGATTATACTGAACAGTACTGTATTTAAAGGCATTGTTCTTTGTAAATTATTCTTTAGTATAAAAACAATATTGGTCTCTATTTTACTTCATGTTCTTCATTTGTTCTATATTTATTTAATACCTCAATTATTTCCATCAATTATCTGCTAATTCTTTTGGGAAAGGGATAGAGTAACCACCAGCCTGGTGAAGTGCAGTGAAACTTAATTTTTAAAACTCTGTAATTGCACGCCGTATTTATTTTAAGAACAGTGTGGCCTCTTCTGTTAAGTAGACACATTAATAGTGGGACAGAACCAAAAAATTTCCTTTTTCTTAATATTGCTGATTTAAGCCATTTCATTTTACTTGATGAAAAACATATTCACAAAAATTTTGTTTGATAGGAAATTGCATCATTTATAATAATAAAAAAATTTAATATTACAACAAAATTTTAAAATTTGTTGCTGATATCTGAAAATTTCGAAAAATTATGGTAAAAACGGACAAATTTGAGGGAAGGAACAATTTTAAATATGCAATAATATTTTTATAAATTAAGCAAATCAAATAAAATTGTCTGTGCATATGTTGTTCATCAAGTAAAATAAAATGCCAAAAAATCTGCAATATTAAGAAAAAGGAAGTTCCACAATTCCCAAAATAAAGACAAAAATCCCAAAATTGGGATTTCTTACCCTTTTGCCCATAAAGTCTTCATACGGACTAGAGCTCATAAAATACTTTCAGAAACAATTTGGAGCATATATAACTTTATTACAGCAGTCTTCTTTTTTCGATCCCAACTTTGACATTTTAGAATATATAGGCTAAAATCAAAATTTCGATGTAAAGTATGTCATATTGTGGGACCTCCATCTTTTACAGGATGATCAATTTAATACGAAATCATTTTTAAACCTACACACTTATAGTTAGCTTTCACAAAAATATAAAATTTTTTTATTTTCCTTAAGAAAATTTTTTCTATAAAAAAAAGTTAATGGACTTTTTTGGGCTAAAGTACACAAAAATGCAATAATTTTGGATTTTTTAAATTGAAATCGTCTAGTTTTTAACTCATTAAAGATACAATCTTCAATTTTGTCAAAAATATTTAGAATTTGGCTAGCTAACTACGATAAAAAACCTAAAAATTTGGTAAAAATTGAACCCAATGTTTTGAAAAAACTGGACCAGAGTAGCGAAAAATCAAAAATTTGATTTCTTAAAATGCTTATAACTCAATCATTTTAAATTATTATTGGCTGAAGAAATGGCAAGCTGTAAAAGAATTTTCAGGTGCGAGGTTCCCAACTTTGAGACCGCATAGCGCCACCTCTAGAGAGTGTATGGTACCCACCTTTAAAACTTTAGTTCAGATACTCCTCCGTTATGCTCATGGCAAATTAAGGATCAATCGGCCTAGCCGTTTATAAATGACTAAATTATTTCCCAAATATTTTGATTCTGCCCCACTGTGGATTGTATGTATATAAATCTTTTCAATGTAAATGAAATACTTGACTTATTAAGCTTTAAATTGCATTCTAGGTACACTTTCCAGTACATCTACTATGTTACGACTTATCTTACCTTAATAATAAGAGTGACGGGAGATGTGTACATATTTTAGAGCTAAAATCAAATTATGATTATTATATTTTATTAATAAGCATTGCACATTGGGCAGAATAAAATTATTTTGGAAATAATTCAGCCATTCTTAAAGGGCTAGTCCAATTGATACAATATGGACATGGGCATATTAGAGGAGTATCTGAGATTAAGTTTTGAAGCTGGGTATCATTCACTTACCAGGAATGCTGCTATCTGCCTCAAAGCTGGGAACCTCGTACCTTCATATAATTTTAGTGTTTGGCATTTCTTCAACTCTTGTTCGATTTTTAAAAATTATAAATGGTCTTTAAGATCTAGTTAATAGCTATAAAATCATGCTTTCGTCTGTAAATTATATTTTAAAATGAGCGAGGATTAAGCGTTTTAAAATTAAATTTTTGAATTTTTCGACAACCTGGTCCAGTTTTTTTAAAAATTGGCTACAATTTTAAGCATTTTTTTCTCGTAGTTAGCGAGTAAAACTTAAACTATTGTGGAAGAATTTCAAAATTATATCTTTATAGGTCCTATGTACACGATAATAAATTTCCATTTTGTATGGGAGATATTACGCCCACTGTCCCACTTAGTTCTGTATTTTTTGCGCATTATCACAGGAGTTACTTGTGCAAAGTTTAAAGGCTCTATCTATTGTAGTTCACCAGGAACACGATAATAAGTTTTCACTTTGTATGGGAGGTACCACGCCCACTATTCCAATTCAGTCTGTGTTTAGCTAAACTATAAACTTTAAAATGGGGGTTACTAGTGCGAAAATCCATGGCGCTGTCTATTGCAGTTCTCTAGATGCAGGATAATTGTGTTTCTATAAACTATGCACATATGTTAATATAGAGGTTACTGGTGCAAAATTTCAAGGTTCTACCTATTACTGTTACCAAGCAACACGATGATAAATATTTACTTTGTATGAGAGGTCCCACGCCCACTTTAAAAATTAGCTTTCCAACAAAGAAATCATTTATCCTTTATGTATATACTCGTAGATATATGTATGTATGTGTTAAAATTTTTTATATAATCTGTTTATTTTTTATTTTTTAAGCAGCGGCCAGAGCAAAAATATTAGGTTCAACGGAGATTCATGTAAAACGTGATAGTACGATAGCATTGGCTTGCTCAGTAAACATACATGCTTCCTCCGTTTTATGGTATGTAACACGTACATACCCGTACAGTAACTCACACGATATTATTTTATAAAATTTTTCTAATTTTCAATTATAGGTATCACGGTTCATCAGTTGTGGATTTCGATTCACTTCGGGGAGGCATTAGCTTAGAAACTGAAAAAACCGACACAGGTACAACAAGTCGCCTAATGTTAACGAGAGCATCGCTAAGAGATTCCGGTAATTATACATGTGCACCAGTGGGCGCAATACCTGCATCAGTACGAGTGCATGTATTAACTGGTAAGTAATTAACATGTTTACTATCCAGTACCGTAGTAGTATTTATCACAAATCAACTAGATAAGACACGACCACCTAGCGGTCTTAATGGGTACAAAAAATATAAAAGTGGCATCAAAATGGTATCACTTAACGTATGTTCACATTATGTGTACAAGTCATATGGAATGTCAGATTTTCCATATCGCACTTGTTTCTCAAAAGAGAGTCAACTCAAAATTTAAAAATTTTCAGTAAAGGCAAAACATTATTTTTTTAATATACTTTCATATCAAGAAGAGTGATAAAACCGTATTTTTTGGAGAAAAAGGGTAGAGAAAATCATTTAAAAATTTTACAGGGCGTAGATATGACGAATGTACATCGATTTCTTGCAAAATGTGAAAAATTTTGAGTTGACTCTCTTTAGAGGAGCAAGTGCGATATGTTAAACAATACACATAGTGTGAACCTCTTGAAAAATAACATGTGTTATTTTCATATGTGCACTAAAAATGGTTTTACACCGCGTGTGTTTGTCATATGACTTGTCAGTTTGATAACCCATATGTAATTTCATGTGTTTGTCAAAATAGACATTTAACATACGGTTTATAATTTTTGCTTTCAAACGTACATGTGTAATTTCATCTGACATAACCTATAATATATAATTTTTCCGTTTTCAATTGCCAACCACAGCTGATGCAAATGTGCAAACGTAGTGCTTTTGTCACGCTCTTAGTGCTTTTGGAACCACAAAAAACCTAAAATAACAAAATATCAAGTTGGCATTACAGGATGTCAGATGCTTTGTCACATCAAAATAGAACACGTTCTAAATGAAAAATGTCATATGTATTGTACACGACGTGTATAGAATTTACACATGGAAAAGTGACAAGTCATATGACAAACACACGCCGTGTAAAAGCATTTTAACTTGTGTTAGATAAAAAACTAACTAAAACTTAGCGCAGGCTCTATTTGATATCCAAAACTATATGTCAACTTTTGTTTTCAGTGGTGTCAACTTCTATTTTCTAAAATTCCACACGATATGTTTTGGAGATGACATGAAGGTGTGCAAAATTAATTAATAAAATTAATTATTATTATTGTTTGCAGACATAATATAATAATTAATAAATGTAAATACTAATAAACGTATGTTGTCTAGTATACATACGGTGATAATTATTTTCCTGAAGAAATAGTGTACACCTATAATGGGTTTGATAATATAACAAAATCCATTTATTTAAATAAATATGAACATATGTACGTATTTTAAACAAAGGTATTCAAATACTTAGTTATTAATATACGTCTGATATTTCTCCACTGAAAGTATTTTTTTTTTAAATATCAGGCCTATTTGATATAAATATTTTAAATTCAGAACAATCAAATTCAAAATTGCATTTTGTTATTAAAATCGATTCCAAAGTTGTTAGAAATTGAAAATATTCTTTCTGTTTCCGCATTAGATTAATTGGCACCTTTTTAGACTGACTAGCTATTATTTAGGCATGCTCTCCTCTTGTAACATTTGTAAGGGGCTTTGCCACCTTAGCATAGTCGCGAATAAATATTCTATAATAGGAGGTCATTTCCAGGAAACTTTTCAACTCTTTTAAGTTCGTAGGTGGTAACAAATTTTCAATGGACTTTACCTTGGCAGGATCTGGTCTTATTCCCTCAGACCCAACGATATACCCAAGGAATACTACCTCAGTTTTCATGAAATGCGTTTTATCAAGATTTACCTTTATATTAGCTTCATGAAGTCTTGCAAAAATTGTATCTACGTTCTTTAAGTGACTCTCCATATTTTCACCGATTACGATTACATCATCAATATAAACAAAACAGATTCTTCCTATGTACTCGCGGAGGACATCGTCTATCATTCTCTGAAATATTGCCGGCACATTCTTTAACCAAAATCCAATCTTAAATATTCAAATCTACTGGTTGCTGTTGAAAAATCGGTTTTTGGGATATTTTTTGGTTTCATGGCTTTTTGGTGAAAGCCTGATGTAAGATCTATTGTTATGAAATACCTTACTTTTCCTAAACTAGCTTAAATGCTTGAAGTCCACTACCATACGATATTGCTTTTCGCCACTGGGTTTTGGCTTCTTTGGCACGACCCATTTGGGTGAATTGTATGGACTTTTGGATGGCCTTATTACTCCTTCTGAAAGTAGTTCCTTTATCTGTCTCTTCTTCCCTCATACAGACTGGATATGGATAGCTTTTCGTATATATTGGTTCTTCTGTGCTTTTCCTTATTTCTGCCTGGACATTTGTTGATGCAAGTTCGCTACCATCGAGTGGTTCAAAAAGTGGCTTATATTTATTAATAACACTTTCTATTCTTGTCCTAACTTCTTGAACATATTCCTCGCCTAATATATAATTTTTTCTTTTAGCGGAATTTTAAAACTATTTTTCAAAACAAAATCATTTTCCTTTCTATCAACTAAAGCACTTAAACCCTTACGTGTGTCATCCCTACTAATACCATCAAATATTTTTAGTGTTGGCAAGACATAAAATTCGATAGGTTTCTTTATTCCAAAAAATTAAAAAAATAGTCCAATTACTTTTCTGTCCATACACGCATCTCCCCCTACTGACCGCACATTTATTGGTCTTTCTAAAATTATGCTACCGTGTGATAAGCGAGGGCTGAATCAGAGCGAATGAAAAATCCAACATCACAATATTTTCGTTTTCAAAAAGTTTAAATACTTCAACCCACTTTTGATCAGGACTTACTTCAGTGTTTTTCCACATATCTAGTTTTTCGGCGTTTGCGTTCTTTTTTACGCAAGTAAATTCATCAAAGATATCATTATTGTTTATATTTAAGTCTTTTCTAATTTCTGCTACTTTAATCATCGATTTTTTAACAGATTCCTAAAACTAGAATTTTGCACATTTTGTGGTAAAAATACTTCGTCATAACGCTCTATTAATTTTGATCTAAAAACTTTTAAAATTAACGCCGCTTCATTCATTGAAATATTATACAATCATTAAAAAAATTAAGTAATATTGTTGGACATTTTTTTGTAGAAGAAAGTATTCTTTTAAAGGTACAACTAATTCTAATATCCTCCCTAATGCTGGCATTAATGTTAGCCAACGTGTTTTACTGTGCCCCAGTAATTTCTTATACTTTACATCAACACTTTCTAAAACTTGCTTGAGCTTTTTAGGGTTCCGTACACAAAGTGTAAAAACGTACCCCTATTGTTTTCGCTACAATGTCTGTCCGTCTGTCAGCGCCTTTTATCTCTGGAACCGTAATAGGTAGACTCTCGAAACAGATGATGTATAGCTGTTGCCGCTATAGCAACAAATACTAAAACTTATATATATGTGCTTATTTCTTGAACTGTAGAAGGAATACACTAAAAATATGCAAGCAGTAATTAAAACTTAGTTCGCTATATAAACAAGTTTAAAAAAATAAACCTAAAAATTAAAGGGTCTTCCGATAGTGGCGTGATTTGCATGTATAAGGCCTAAGTTTTGAACCATAATAGGTAGACTCTTGAAATTTTCGCAAAAGTGGTATAACTGTGGCCGCTATAGTGTGTTTATTTCTAGAACTGTAGGAGGCATACACTAAAAATTTACAAACAGTAATTAAAACTTAGTTCGCTTTATAAACAAGTCTAAAAAATAAACCTAAAAATTAAAGGGTGTTCCGATAGTGGCGTGATATGCATGTATAAGGCCTAAGTTTTGAACCATAATAGGTAGACTCTTGAAATTTTCACAGAAGATGTATAACTGTGGCCACTATAGCAATAAATACTAGAACTTATCGGGTGTTCCGAAAGTGAGGTGTTATATGCCGTTATGTCCTTATTTCTTGAGCTATAGGAGGCAACCACTTAAAATTTGCAGACAGTAATTAACTCTATGTTTGCTTTCTATTAAATGAAACCTTAAAATTAAAGGGTGTTCCGAGACTGACGTGCTTTGCGTGTATATGGCCTAAGTTTTGAACAATAATAAGTAGACTCTTGAAGTTTTTACAAGAGGTTTATTACTATGGAAACTATAACAAATAATATAAATTAAAGGGTGAGCCATCAGTGACAGGTTTTTGACGAATGTTACCTTATTTTTTGAACCGCAATAGGTATTCCGGATATTTTTATAGGAAGAGTATTACCATGGCCGTTATAACAACAATTTCTAAAATATAAAGGGCGTTCCAATAGCGATGCAATTTTCGCAAATATGACTTTGATTTTAAAAAGAAAAGGGTGCCCCATAAGACATGAACAAATTAACAACTTGAGTTTTTAAAGGCGTACTAGACATAGTACGGAACCCTACGTGTGTGAGACTAACTCGCACTTGACTGATTTATTTACTCTTACTGTGTAAATATAAAAATAGGAATACATTTTAACAATTATAACTTCGGTATCTATCGGTAGTGTTTCAGCTGCAGTTTTGATACAATTATTTTAAATATGAGCAGCACAGTTGACAACAATAATTTTTTTCTCAAGAAAATTTTTCATTTAATAAAAAACATTATTTTTGTATTTTTTGCCGCACCACCGAAGTTACAATTAGTATTGTCTTCACAAAAAGCCACAATTTTGCTTGTAATTTCAAACATACTTAAAGTATTTTGTACACAATTTAAAATTGTGTCAGATGTTTCACCTTTTAGTTCATTAATTTTCAGATTTTTTACCAAAGTTCCATTGTCAGGCAAGAAATATCGCACTAAAACAAATATACTCTTATGCTGTTGACGCGATTCAGATCATATTTAACTAATTGCACTGAAAGTGGTGCAAAAAGACTATTTACGATTCATGCACATTTTGTTCTAGCGAAAGAATATTTAACTTCGAAGCAAGATTTAATCAATCGTTTGAACGAAACAAAAAATTGTGCTGAACTGAATAATAGGTCCAAATTCCTTCTATAAGAGCTAAGTGCTTCTCATTTGATTTGAATTCAGTGAATCTGCAGTGTTTGTCTTTTGTTTTAAACAAAAGACAAACACTTAAAAATCACCTTATATTAAAATTAATTAGCGCTTTATTAAGAGATACACTTAGAGGGAGAAAAAAGAGAGTTTAAAGTAAATATAATCTTAGCAATAGTTAAAATGGTTTTAGGGAGCTTTAATAGACACAATAAGAAAAAAGAGACAGATAGACAGATAGGCAGTGTTGCGTTTAAAGTGAGTTTAAACTAAGATTTTCCAATATCTAAAGGTGGTTTAGGGAGACATTTTAGGAGTCACAGATGTAGTTTAAACTAAGTTTTACTCTCACAAATAGTAAGAATTAGTTTAATTAAAGGAAATTATAAAAAAAAGTTTTAAAAATATTTTTTTTTTCTATTTAAAGATCAAACCAATTAGAAATAAAAATATCATAATTTATTTTAAATATAATTTTAATATTTTTCTTAGTAGCAAAATTCGTTTTTTTCAATGGCAAATTGTTATAAAAAAAACAAATAAAATATAAATAAAAATATTTGTCACTACAATTATAGTTTCCACTACATATATTTACCACGCCACGGCCAAAAACTTTTGATTTTGATTGATTACTTGATAATGTTTCATTTGTATTATTTTTTGCAAATTAGATTTGGATATTTTTAGTGGAAGAGGAATTTTAGAATAAAAATGTAATGTTGACCTGCTTGAGGTTGGTAAGAAAAGATTACATACGAGTATAATATTGTGGTCTACTGGTAGGCGTTGTTGTTATATTGAAAATGTATTGCATATTTTGAAGAGCATAAGGCTTTATATTGGTGTGTTTGGTTGTTCCGTTGTATAATACACAAAGACGGAAGGGAGAGAAAATCAGGGAAAGTGTTAAAGCTAAAGTTGAGTTAAAGGTGGGTGGTGTGGATTATTTATTGGGTCTACTAAAGCTAGCAATTTTGGAAATCATCTTAAATACTTTATTAACAATTAGGGTGGGTAGCATTGCTTTATAAACTAATTTACTCAATTAAGAGGTTGCTAAATATATAAAAGCTTTAGCTAGTGACTTTTACTTATAACGATTGTTATTGTACAAAAAATAAAGCTTTTGAAGTTGTGAGTTTACTTTTTGAAGAATAAAAGGAAATCTTTTTACAGGAATAAGTCAAGGAATCTTCTTTAGAATTACCTAATTTTCTTAAATAGTTAAAGAAAGCTTTGCTGATATTAAAAGCTTTTAATATGTTAAGTTTTTATAAAAAAAAACTTTGTACATAATTTAAACCTTTTTTAAGCTTTTACATAAAAAAATCAAACAGTTAATCTTAGAATATTTTCAATATTTTTTTTCAACAAAATCAAAAACGTTCAAAAACATGCCAATTAACATTTAAAATTTAATAATTAATCTACATTAATTTTAATATAATATACAAGTATATTATATTATATATACTTTACAAAACAAAGAAATTTTTTACATAAAGATACGTACTTAACTAAAGTTTTTATTAAAAGCTTTAACTCATAAACAATAACTTACACACAAAGCTTTTTTGAAAACTCTTTTAAAATTATTTTTGGCTTTGCAATAAACTTAAAAAAGCTTATCTTTTTGGTTCCAAATATAATTTTTTAATTAATTTAAACTTTTTTTAAATATTAAATTTTTATTAATTGTTAAAAAAAATTAAGGTTTTTAAATACCCTAGGAAACTAGTTTTTTCGCGCAATACCACTGTGTTATTTTCCCTTAACATTAGGTAATAAAAATTTAGATAAGCCATACGTTTATTCCTGATTGCTCAACCCAAATCATCAGAAAAACTTTAGCCACATTTTTGGTAAAAAGCTCAAATGTTTTTTATATATTAGAACTTTAAAAGCCTAATAAGAATTCTATCAGAAGTACTTTAGAGAAAAAAATTAGGGCTAAGTAAGCTTCAGTAAAAGCTTTAAAAAGTTTTTTAATTTATATCTTTAGTTCTTTGTTTTTTAAAGATTTGTAAAAGTAAAAGTTTTAAAAAGCTTTTTAATTTATTTTTTTGTTGGCTTAATAATTTGTTCTTATAAAAATATTTTATTTCTTTGGGTTCAGCAGAAGATTTAATAAAGCTTTAGCGAAATTTTAACATTACTCTTAACATACGTATATTGAAAACTAAAAAAGATTTAGGAAAACTTGTGTTATTTAGGTTATTATATCTTAAAAGGGACAACATTTTTAAATCTTTACTTGTTAAATAATTTGAATTTTATATAGGTTTAAAAGAAAAAATTCTAATTGAATTCATAATCAATTTAAAAACCTACTGATTAATTTAAAGCTTTAAAAAGCTTTTAAAGTTTTTCCCTTTAATAGAAACGTGTAGAAAGATCAGAAAAGTTGGCCTTAGCATTTGTCGGTACAAGTTTTGTTAAAAAAACTTTTAAAAGCTTTTTGAAAAGTTTTCTATAAAGCTTAAATAGTCGTAGTATATAGAAAAAACAGATATTTAAAATTGGAATACAAATTAGTTTGTTTATAAAAGTTTCTCAATTCATTAAAATTAATTAATATATAAACTATATTATAATGCATAAATAAATATTTTAAAATTCATGTTTGGCTTTTTAAGCCTTTAACAAGAGCTTAAAAAGCCAAAAGATCAGAAATTCTAAAACTAATTAATGAAATCAATACATATAATAAAACAGTAACTCATTTCCTATCTGTATCTTTGTGTTAATTTTTTTATTGGAACATCTTTCAATTACTGCATTTTTGTGTTACAAGTTAGCTGACTACCAACATCTCCCTTTTGAATAAATGGATACTTCTTCTGAAGATCGCTGTTAAATGTACTTTCTTCTTGGGGCCATTTCTAGTTGTAATATAAAAGAAGATGTTTATCTTATTTAGTAAAATATTAAAACATACAATAAAAATTACCTACATATGTATGTGTGTATGTAAGATTACTTAAAAGTTATTCTCATTCAGTTTTAATAAAGAACTCAAACGAATAGCTCGTATAATTATTCATTATATAACTTGTATGTATGTATGTATGTACATATGTACATATGTACATATATATGCATGTACATCTAAAACCTCAAAATAAAATTTTCGACACTGATTTAAAAAAATATTGATTTTCGTGAAAATATTAACTTGTTTAATAAATACCAAATGATTTAATAGTCGTTTTTGTCTTATTGAGTTTTACTTTGAATTGTTCTTGTAATGAAAAAAAAAAAATAATCCGTTATGATTTGTTTCAACATCAACTAATACAAGATGAGAACAACAACTACGACAAAACACCAACTTTGACATTCAACTAGCATATGTATATATAGTACCCTACAGGAAATGGATGAATGAAACTAACGCATGAACAATGAAAACTCATACATACACAAGAATAAAAAATTAATGTGAGTACCAGAGTTAAATTTTTGTAAAATACAACTCTGCCACCGTAAATTGAGTCGTAAATTGTAAAATATATCCTCGTGTTTTTAAAATATTAAAATAAATATGAAAAGAAAATAATTGTAAAAAGTAGTTTGGTGCATAAAAAAGCTATTAAAAATATAGAATGTGTTAACATGGAGTCGCCAGCATTCTTTCCCTGAAGACCCTTGTGGCTGCGGAAGAGGTAGAGCTGAAATTAACAACAAATTTCACTCAAGCAATAGTAACTAATTCAAATTTTTACTTTATTATTTTATTCTTGACTAATACATACATATTTGCATAAGCTAAAATCAACGTCGGGGAATAAGGCTGACATCCGCGCAATCTGTTCGGAAGACCTGCTGGAGAAGTACAATGAGGAAGGTAGATGAGAAAAATATGCTTCCGGGAAGCTTATGTGAGTTGATAATTATCTTCTAGGTATATACATACTTTGATTTATCTTAAAATATTTTATAACTTGTATATTTCTTCATACTTCAGATGTTTTACAGTAGCAGAAAGCGATTGAATTTCAAAAAAGCCTACGAATGGCAGTAGAACGCAGTCATCATTGAGCGAATTAAAAATATAATATGTAAAATTATATATTAAATAAATATGTATAAACTAATTTTAAAATGTATTTTAATAAATATAAAAATATTGAATCTGTTTCTGCATCAGTTTTGCTTAGTCAGCTGTGAGGGGTTTATTCATCCAGTTTGAGTAGTAATTGTTGATTAATTTTTACATCATAGTTGATCACACGCACGGCGAATTCACAATTCACGTACACAAATTTTTTCCTCATTTTTGTCATATGCCCTTAATAAAATGATGGTAACTTTCTTGTACACATTGACATAAATTCTCTCATCAGTGACCGTCAATTGAGTAATCATTTGAGTGTTTGTAGGGTAATGTATTTTGACAAAACTTTAGCAAAAAATGGAGAGCAAAAAAAAAATCAGCTAGGCAATCGCTTTCACCTGGTAATAATTCGTCTTGTTTAACATATAATAATTTACAATGATTGAAAAAAACGTAAGCAAGAGGAATACAATTACACTTAAACAGTCTTAATTAATTTTCTCTTCTTCTCACATTCTTCAATGTTACTAGATCATGTAAAATATACAACAATGTAGAGTTTATAATTAGAGTTTTTGGGCGGTTTTTAACCGACTTCAAAAAAGAAGGAGGTTATCTATTCGTCTGAATGTTGCTTTTTTTATGTATGTAACCGCAGAACTCAGCCATTTCTGAACCGATTTTAAAATTTTTTGCTTTATTTGAAAGGTTATGCTTCAAGATTGGTCCCATTTTAAAAACATTTCATTATATTAAAAATTAAAGGGTGTCCCCATACAACATACATGTTTTTTACGTGTATTAAGAACCGTAAAGGGCAGCAAATTAAAATTTTAAAAAACTGCGTGCCGCTATAGCTCCCAACAGCAGAAATTAATAAAAAAATAAATTTAAAATTTAAAGGGTGTCCCCATAGGTGACATAATATGACCTATTTGGGTCTATCTTTTGAACCGTTATAGACTAAACCTTGAAAATTTGACAGAATGTCGACTACTATGACCGTTATAATAAAATGTATAAATACTCAAAATTTTAAATTAAAGGGTGCTCCAATAGTTCATTTAATTTGATGTATATGGCCATACTTTTGAATAGTTGTACACAGACCGCTGAAATTTACAAAGAACCTGTAGTGCTAAGTCAGCTATAACAAAAAGTATAAAATTTTGAATTTGGAACTTAAAGGGTGTCCCAATAGTTAATGTAATTCTACGTATGTGGCCAAACTTTTGAACTGTTAGAGACAGACAGCTGAAATTTACAAGGAACCTGTATTGCAAAGTCCACTATAGCAAGTATACAATTTGAAGTTAGAAATTAAAGGGTGTCCCCATAAATTACGTAATTTGATCTATATGACCCTATCTTTTGAACCGTTAAACACAAACACTTGAAAATTAGGCAGAATGTCCACTACTTTCTCTGGTATGATAACAAATATAAATATTTGGAATTATAATGTAAAGGGTGTCCCAATAGTTCATGTAATTTGATATATATGGTTAAACTTTTTAACCGTTATAGACAGATAGTTGAAATTTACAAAGAATCTTTGTGACCAAGTCCTCTATAACAACAGGTCTTTAATTTAACATTGTAAATTAAAGGGTGTCCGAATAGGTGATGTTATTTAATCTGTGTGCCCCTATCTTTGAAACCGTTATAGACAGCGGCTTGAATGGTGTCCCCATACAAGACGGATGCTGGTGAAAATAACTTAACTTTTAAACAGTAATAGGGAGAGGCTTGACATTCAATAGTCTTTATTTTTTCCCTCTAATTTTGGCGCATCTTTTATTTGATTTAAATCTAATTCTTACAAATTACTTCTTACATTTTTAGTTTAGAATTAATGCCCTTCTATCTGTTTTGAAGTCGGTTTTTTTTTGCAAGAATTATAGATTAATATAGTGGGTATCAGAAAATGACAAAAGTATCATTTTTAATTCTTATTAAGTATTTGAGGCGAAACATGTATAAATGTGTATAGCTACAGCTCAAACAACATATCATACACACATACTCATATCAATTTCAACTTAAATAACTAGTATAGGCAGAGAATAAGTGTTCCCATACTTGTTCATTATTTTTCGCAATACAACTAAGTATAAGTAAAAGTTGGATAAAGTATTGGCTATACCCATACTTGTAAATACAGAGTAGGAATAAATACAAGTTTGTAAATACTCTAAGTATACTTAGAGTATTTTATAAATATATTTAACTATATGTATTAATTATTTTACAATTTAAAAATAGTTTACTCATTCCTTCATCCTAATAAAAAATTATTTTGGTTCTCCATACTTAACCAATGTTCGGTTATAAACAAAATATTGCCAAGCATCATCCACCTTTTCATCTTCCTAAAAGTAGTTGTTTTACTTATAAGTATACTTATAGTATTATAAGTACTTTTCCATACTTGTAAGTATTAGGTAGTTATAAGCATGGGTATGACAGATACCCATCACATTATCTACCTACAACCAGTTGTACTCATACATGCATTACTTATACATTTTTAAGTTCGTTGTGTATAAATAATGTTTGTTATGAGTATTGAGTACACCCATACTTATTTCACTGCAAATATGTATGTGTAGGTATTTTTTGTGTTATAAGTATATGTATAACTAATACCCAAAAATATGTGTAAATACTTGACTACATTTGTCAGTCTCTGGTGGGTATATCTGAAAAAGTTAACAAAAGTAAACCATTGTGAGAAAAAATAGTGGACAAAAGGGACATGTATTGAAAAACGTGCACAAATAGTGTACGCAAAAAAATACTGGACAAGAGGCTAAAATAGTGTACTGTCCACTATAATAGTGTACGGATGGTCACCGTAAGTATACATAATTTATTATGTATATTATATATATTATAGATTTCTTTGCTAATAAAAATCAATTTGCAAGTTTGATTATTTGTATGTTAATCACGGTTAAATAGAATTTATTGAAAATAAAACATAGACAGATCTTTATTCTGTTGTGGGTGCAATGGGATATATCTGTTTTCAAAACTAGTCCCAGGAGGGTATAAGGGACATTATTATAAAATTAAAGCGATTTTAATAGAATTTGAGAACACAAGTACATACTTATATATACAGTGTTAAACGGCAAGGTGTGCGTATCTATTTTACGGGTGCTAAAGCCGCAATCACTGTTGCCAATTTGGAGATTTTGCAGCTAAATCTAGCGTTTTTGCAATGCCAATCGTGGGGAAAATAGTCGCTTAGCGGTTAGCGGGAAATCTAAAGGTTTTTAAATTTATTTTAACAGATACAATTTTTGTCTAATATCCAATGAATTTGAACGAAGTAAACTTGATGGGGGAGCAAAAACTTTTTTTGTACAGATTGACAGTAGAAAATTATTTTCATGACTTTGTGGTTCTCACATCTTTCATGTAAGAAGCACGACTCCTCAGCAATAGCACTTTTAGTGCCGTTTTTAAAGTTAAGATATGATATCAGTGACAAATAACTAGCTCTGGGTTAAAATTTTTCAAAATAAACCGATTGTTGCGGTGACTATGAGGTAGGTGACATGGTATTTTTCAAAACATTTAGAAATTGTATCGAATACCGTAAGTAACAGCACAAAAATAAATTTATTATTTCAAAAATATATGGGACGAATTACTCCACCAGGATGAGATGTAAACAAAACAACAACTTTTTCTGGATGTGCTCCGGTAGGCAAGTAAGTGTTCTTGTCTTTTAGTTTGCGGGTTGCATATGTGACACTTCACCAAAAGGTATTAGTTACTCACGTGTAAAATTAAGTTGCACTTTTAAATTTAATTGCAACTGTATTGTAACAAAAAAGCCTGAGGGCAATAGGTTCTTAAAAACTTTGTGAGGATTTTCGACATTCCAAGTTCTGTTTGCTTACATAACCGCTTAGAATGGGCTTTATCAATAAACGTTGAAAATAGAACTGTATTAAAAATGAGCTAACCGGGCTGTTGTCGATTGGATATAAATAAATCCAATCGACAACAAGTTGTTGTTTGAGAATGGTTTAATTGTCAGAAACGAATAAATCTTTCCTAATTCTGATAAAAATTACTTTAAAGTTTGACTAGGATGCGTTAAGCTGTCGGTTAACTGAATAATTTCCTTTAATTTTCATTAAATTCCCCTTAGTCATTATACAATCGAATAATATCCATAATTAAATGGCATAACCTACTGAACAGAAATCGCTTTAGAATTTAAATACATAAATTTAAATATACTGGAATTAAAATTTTAATATTTTTAGCTATTTTTTACTTTAATTACCGCTAAACAGACAATTTAGCGGTTTCTGGCATTTTTCAATACAAATTTGGTGGGAAATCGTAAAAAAAAAGTTGGCAACATTAGCCGCAATGAAACTCACTTTTGTCGTCTTTTTATGATTTTGCAGAACAGTACAAATATATTGTAAAAGAAAATTTTCCCAAGTGGAGTTCAGCTATATTTAAAAAAAAACTCCAAACATCAAAATTTCTCTACATGTTATGGATAAAAAGTGTAAAAAGTCAAAAACAATCTAAAAAATTTTAGCTTAAAAATTACATTTTCAGCTTAAAATATTACAGTGATACCAATTCATTAGTTTTATTCTCGAATATAGCGATTTTATTGGAGAGTCGTAAATTAGCTTTGGATAGAGGCACACGTGCGCGCGTCATTGTCATTATCGCTTGAAGTCAGTCAGGCCGCCCTTGTTGTTTGAGAAGCGTCTCCCTCTCGCACTGGCAAATTGGCAATTGGCCAAATAGCTGTACTACTGTAAAGTTATTGGTAGTTGTATTAATCACCTATGTCCAACCTCTTGTCGTGTATAAACTTATTATTGGCAAAAAGTTCAAAATTTACATGAGACAAAAAAAAAATGAATAAACTACAAGAAAATTAAAAAATAAATAAAAAAAAACCTGCAAGTGACAAAAAAAGTTGGCTTAAATCTCATAAAATATAACAAGAAAAATTTATTTTAGAACTGGAACAAAAAAAGGGATATATATATCCACATAATTACGTAAAGACTTCAATATGGACTTATTGTGTTCGAAAGTCTTTTCCATTACATTGTCGTTCTAGGCTAAACGACAAAATTAAGAAGAAGCGATTTTATTGTAAATTTTTATAGTACATTTTCAACTTGGAGTTTTTCTGTGAAACGAAATGGTCACCATTACGAGAAAAAGAAAACAAAAATTAATACATTTTTGTGTTCTTACTGTATATTTATCTTCTTCTAACATTGAATTTAAAGTTACTTTACTATAGTTCTTTATTTTTTTATATTTTTTAAGCCGGTAAATAAACTGTGTGAACTGAAATATCACCTAATTAACAATTTTAGGTCGTGGGACAAAAAATAATTCTCTTGAGGTATTGTGGGTATCAAAAGTGCTGAAAATCTATTAGCTATTTTAAAGAAATTGAATTCTTTTCTATTGTTATAGGAATTATGATAAAAAACATTTTATTCATAATATAAAATAAATGAACATAAATTGACTTAACATCAACAAAATTATCTATTAAATTGTTGCTGATATAGTTAAAATTGTATTTATTCTTAAAATTGTATTATATATTATAAGTATTTATTGTTTTGATATAATTTCTCTCCAATAAATTGAACTCTGTACTGTTGTAGAAGCTCCCAAATAATAACACAGAAAAGTAGTTATTTGTATAGTTGATATCACTAGCGGGATTGCAATAAAATGAAGTGGTGGCAAAAATACGCAAAATTGCCTAATAACTTATTACAAAAAGTCCCAATAAAGTTATTATTATTTTTATACCCTTCACCACAGGTGGAAAGGGTATATATAAGTTTGTCATTCCGTGTGTAATTTCTACAATATTCATTTCCGACGCCATAAAGTATATATATTCTGGATCCTTATACATAGAGAAGTTGATTAAGCGATGTCCGTCTGTCCGTGTTAGTGTTGTAATGTCATTTGCCAAGGCACCAGAAGAGATACAAAAAATTTAAGCACACCAATCTGTCAGGCATAGTTTCGAAAATTTTGGTATTGCAATTTAGCAACATCGGATCATTCCATTGGAGGTTACGGGCCAAAAACCACGCCCACCTATATAGTATTTACGTTTTTTAAAAATTTTTTTCGACTTTAATGATTCTGTTTTGCCTTTTTTTGTCAAATAAATATTAGACTGCGACAGGTAGATCGCAAGGAGTGCATACAGATCTCGGGGGATCAATAATCCCCTGCGAGGGGCGATTTTTGTTTGGTTTTAGATTGGTATGGTTTTTCTGCTGTGATTTATATTAGAGACCTTAATAGAAAGCAATACGCATAGAGGTAGCCAATGGACCCACAGGGTACCCACTGATAAATAGGAGCAGTTAAAAGGACCCCCCATGTGTCAATATGAGAAACATTTTTTTGTAAGGATTTCTTTTTGCTTTAGTCTGACCATTCTAACTTAATATAGATTGCAGAAAGGTCCTAAATTTAACAAAAAAATTTCAATAAAATTTAAAAAAAAAAATGTTTGAAGAAATTTAAAAAAAAAAAATTAAAAATTTTTTTACAATTTTTACAAAAAAATTTACAAAGCATTTTAAAAAATTTTTTACAGAAAAATATTCGAAAAAAAAATTTAAAAATTTTCAAAAAAATTTTCAAAAAAATTTTCGAATAAAATTTTACAAAAAATTTTTAAAAAAATATTTTTACAAAAAATTTTTACACACAATTTTCGAAAAATTAAAACAAAAATTTCAATATTTCTTTGAAAATGAATATCATGACTGTAACATAACATATATTTAATATTAAGAATATACATATGTATGCATGTGTGTATATAGAGTAACATATTTTTTTATACCCTTCACCACAGGTGGAAAGGGTATATATAAGTTTGTCATTCCGTGTGTAATTTCTACAATATTCATTTCCGACCCCATAAGGTATATATATTCTGGATCCTTATACATAGAGAAGTTGATTAAGCGATGTCCGTCTGTCCGTGTTAGTGTGTTAATGTCATTTGCCAAGGCACCAGAAGATATACAAAAAATTTAAGCACACCAATCTGTCAGGCATAGTTTCGAAAATTTTGGTATTGCAATTCAGCAACATCGGATCATTCCTTTGGAGGCTACGGGCCAAAAACCACGCCCACCTATATTTTTTTACGTTTTTTTTAATTTTTTCGGCTTTAATGATTCTGTTTTGCCTTTTTTTGTCAAATAAATATTAGACTACGACAGGTAGATCGCAAGGAGTGCATACAGATCTCGGGGGATCAATAACCCCCTGAGAGGGGCAATTTTTGTTTGTTTTTAGATTGGTAGGGTTTTTCTGCTTTGATTTGTATTAGAGACCTTAATAGAAAGCAATACCATAGAGGTAGCCAATGGACCCACAGGTTACCCACTGACAAATAGGAGCAGTTAAAAGGACCCCCCATGTATCAATATGATGAAATTTTTTTATTAAGGATTTCTGTTTGCTTTAGTCTGACCATTCTAACTCAATATAGATTGGAGAAAGGTCCAAAATTTAACAAAAAAAATTTCAATCAAATTTTTAAAAAAAAAAATTTAAATTTTTTTTCAAAAATATTTACAAAAAAATTTACAAAGCATTTTCAAAAACGCTTAGGCATAGTTTCGAAAATTTTGGTATTGCAATTCAGCAACATCGGATCATTTCTTTGAAGGCTGCGGGCCAAAAACCACGCCCACCTGTATTTTTTCGGCTTTGATGATTCTGTTTTGCCTTTTTTTGTCAAATAAATATTATACTGCGACAGGTAGATCGCAAGGAGTGCATACAGATCTCGGGGGATCAATAACACCCTGCGAGGGGCGATTTTTGTTAGTTTTTAGATTGGTAGGGTTTTTCTGCTTTGATTTGTATTAGAGACCTTAATAGAAAGCAATACACATAGAGGTAGCCAATGGACCCACATGGTACCCACTGATAAATAGGAGCAGTTAGAAGGACCCCCTCAATATGAAAAAAATTTTTTTTTTAAGGATTTCTTTTTGCTTTAGTCTGACCATTCTAACTCAATATAGATTGCAGAAAAATCCGAAATTTAACAAAAAAAAAATTCAATAAAATTTAAAAAAAAAAAAAATTTGTAAAAAAAATTTAAAAAAAAAAACTTTAAAATTTTTTGTCAAAAATATTTACAAAGCATTTTCAAAGATGTATTTTACAGAAAAATATTCAAAAAAATTTTTTTTTAAATATTTTCCAAAAAATTTTTTAAAAAATATTTTTACAAAAATTTTTAGACTGAATTTTCGAAAAATTAAAACAAAAATTTCAATATTTCTCTGAAAATTAAAATTATGAGTGTAACATAACACATTTTTAATATGTATGTATGATATAAATAAAATCACCGTGGTGAAGGGTATAAAAGATTCGGCAAGGCCGAATATAGCACTCTAACTTGTTTTCATTATACAGTCTAGAAATTAAAAAAAAATAATCCATCTCCTTTTCGGGTTTTCCTTAGAACCACACTTTGAAGACCAGCTGTTTTAAATATGTTATTTTTTGTTTTCAACAACTGGGGGTTATGTCATATGTATGTACGTGTGAACATGAAAATTATAAATCGTATGTTAAACACTAATTTTGACATAAGCATGAAATTCCATGTGGATAGCAATTTTGACAATCAATATGACTTGTACACATAATGTGAACACAACTTTAGTTAACCCCTTCATTTGTAAAAGACAGAAATTAAGTGACATTCTATTGTGAAAATTGTCCCTCAATTTTACATAAAAAGTATAAATGAATTAGTATTTTATCTCAAAAAGATACAATTTTGCCACAATTTCCAAATTTTGTTGTGTCATTGTGCAGAAGAAAAAAGGTTACAGGAAAAGAAGAAGAAGCAAACAAAACGAAAGAAGCTGCAGAAATTAAACGGAACTAGCTGAACAAATAAAACAATCAGGACAAAATGTAAGTAACAGCTTTTGTTTTTAACAAAACTTACAATAGTTTCTAAATATAATTTTTACCCCTTTTTTTGTAGCCGTAAATGTATAATGGGTTGTCCAAATGAAGAAAGTCTTCACTGTTTTCTGAAATTAATTTTCAAAATTTTTGATTTCATTTAACACCGGGATCTTGTCATAAAATTGATCATAATGATTTTGCAAACCAAATCTAAATACGTATGTTTATTTTTATTTTGTGTAAAAAGATTTATTAATTCTTTCTGTATCTTTTAGTCTTCTGTACAATTTGTTTTTCATACCTCAAGTCCAATATTTGCATCGTCAACTCCTGCACAACTGCAAACAGAGAACCCAAATATAATACTTCTTTTAAGTTATTGTTTATAAAAAACACCTTTTGTAAATTTATTTTAATTGATAAGTGTAATAAAAAAAGTGTTATTTTTTAGTTCACAATGCACAGTGGGGCAGAATAAAAATATTTCTGAAATAACTAAGCCATTTGTAAAGGGCTGGGCCGATTGATCCATGAGCATTAGTATTTCTTTTTTGGTTGAGAATTTATTGGTTGTATTAAAAAAAATAAGATTGACGGCCATTTTTAGGCTAAAATACACAAAACTTCAATCACTCCTATTCTGCGTTTCGATTCGAGTCGAAATTTTCTCCGTTTGGCAACTTTCGTATTCTGTGTTCCGTTTCATTTAATTTTTTAACCGACTTCAAAAAAAGAAGGAGGTTATCAATTCGTCTGAATGTTGCTTTTTTTTATGTTTGTGCCCGCATAACTCAGCCATTTCTGAACCGATTTTAAAAATTTTTTCTTTATTTGAAAGGTAATGCTTACAGATTGGTCCCGTTTTAAAAACAGTTCATAATTTTAAAAATTAAAGGGTGTCCCCATACAACATACATGTTTTTTTCGTGTATTAAGAACCCTAAAGGGCACCAGTTTAAAATTTAAAAAAATTGGGTATCACTATAGCTCCCACCAACAAAAAGTAATAAAAAAATAAACTTAAAATTTAAAGGGTGTCCCCATATGTGACGTAATTTGACCATTATGGGCCTATCTTTTGAACCGTTAAAGACAAAACCTTGAAAATTTGACGGAATGTCGATTACAATGACCGTTATAATAAAATGTATAAATATTCAAAATTTTAAATTAAAGGGTGCTCCAATAGTTCATTAAATTTGTTGTATATGCCCATAGTTTTGAACAGTTGTACGCCGACCGTTAAATTTACAAAGAACCGTTATTACTAAGTCCGCTATAACAAAAAGTATAAAACTTGAATTTGGAAATAAAAGGGTGTCCCAATAGTTAATGTAATTTTATGTATGTGGCCAAACTTTTGAACCGTTATAGACAGACAGCTGAAATTTACAAGGAACCTGTATTGCTAAGTCCGCTATAACAGGTATATAATTTGAATTTAGAAATTAAAGGGTGTCCCCATAATTGATGTAATTTGACCTATATGGCCCTATCTTTTGAACAGTTATAGACAAACACTTGAAAATTAGGCAGAATTTCCACTACTTTGTCTGGTATACTAGCAATTATAAATATTTAGAGTTATGAATTAAAGGGTGTTCCAATAGTTCAGTAATTTTCTGTATATGACTAAACCTATAAAACGTTATAGACACACAGTTGAAATTTACAAAAAATCTATGTGGCCTCTATGACAATAGGTCTTTAATTTAAAATTGTAAATTAAAGGGTGTCCCAATAGGTGATGTTATTTGATTTATGTTACCTTATCTTTGAAACCGTTATAGACAGACATTTAATATTTACGCAGAACGTATATTACTATGTCCGCTGTAGTAAAAAGTATAAAGTGGGAAATTAAAGGGTGTACCTAAAGTTAATGATATTTGATCTATCTGACCTTATCTTTTGAACGCTTATAGATAAACATTTAAAATTTTAACAAAGCTAATATCTCTATGTCTACAGTAAAAAGTACAAAAAACTGAAAGGGTGTCCTCATAGCTGACGTAATTTGACTTATATTGACTAGTCTTTTGAACCGTTATAGATAGAGACTTATGGAAATGAGAGAGTGTCCCTATAGTTAATGAAATTTAATGTATACCTTATCTTTTGAGCCGTTTTAGATAGACAACTGAAATTTACACATAATGTGTATTGCTATGATCTCTATTACAGCTATAAAAATTTAAAATTAAATGGTGTCCCCATAAAAGTTGTTGGTGATAATAGCTTAACTTTTGAACAGTAATAGGGAGATGCTTGAATTTCACATAGTCTTTACTTCTTTTCCTGCTAATTTTTACGCATTTTGTTTATCTTTTATTTGGTTTATACATAGTTCTTACAGATTACTTCTTCATTTTTAGTTTAGAACTGGTACCCAACTATCTGTTTTGAAGTCGGTTTTTTTTTGCAAGAATTATTACGATTGTATGTATTCTGCATTACGATCGTATTTACGTTTTTGTACGTTGTGAATTTGTTAATGGAAAGTTTTTCGATTCTTGTTTTTTAGTTTAAAAGAGCGTGTAAATAAAAAATATGAAATACAAGAAATATTTTTTTTAACTATTAATTGCTTTTTTACTAAAAGTTTAGAGTCTTATTTACATTCTTGGTGAAAAACAACAGCATATAAGCATTATGAAAAGCTGGCGAATTGAATGAAAAAAAGATTCATAAATTAACGGGTGGATTCATAAATTAAAAAAGGGTGTCCCCATACAACATACATGTTTTTTAACCGACTTCAAAAAAAGAAGGAGGTTATCAATTCGTCTGAATGTTGCTTTTTTTTTTTATGTTTGTGCCTTCAGAACTCGGTCATTTCTGAACCGATTTTAAAAATTTTTGCGCCATTAGAAAGGTTATGGCTACAGATTGGTCCCATTTTAAAAACAGTTTAAAAGTTTAAAAATTAAAGGGTGTCCCCATACAACATACACGTTTTTTACGTGTATTATCAAATTTTTAGGTCACCCATTTAAAATTAGAAAAAAGTGCGTATCACTATAGCTCCCAATAACAAAAAGTAATTAAAAAATAAAATTAAAAATTAAAGGGTGACCCCATAGGTGACGTAATTTCACCTTTATGGTCCTATCTTTTGAACCGTTATAGACAAACACTTGAAAGTTGCACAGAATGTTCGTTACTATGTCTGTTATAATAAGTATAAATATTTAAAATTAAAAATTAAAGGGTGTCCCATTAGTTGGTTTATTTTGATTTATATATGGCCAAACTTTTGAACCGTTATAGACAGACAGGTGAAATTTACAAAGAACTTGTATTGCTAAGTCCGCTAAAATAACAAGTGTAAAATATGAATTTGGAAATTAAAGGGTGTCCCAATAGTTAATGTAAAAGTGATATATATGGCCAAACTTTTCAACTGTTATAGATAGACAGTTGAAATGTACAAAGAACCTATATTGCTTAGTCCGCTATTACAACAAGTATAAAATTTGGATAAATTAAAGGGTGTCCCAATTATTGATGTAATTTGACCATTATGTCCTCATCTTTGGAACCGTTATAGACAAACTTTTGAAAAATAGACAGAGTGTTCACTACTATGTCTGGTATAACAACAAGTATAAATATTTAAAATTGGAAATTAAAGGGTGTCCCAATAGTTGATGTAATTTGATGTATATGGACACAAAGTTAAATTTTACAAAGAATCTGTATGACAAAGTTCTCTTTAACAAGTATTTATATTAAAATTTGAATTTAAAGGGTGTCCCAATAGGTGACGTCATTTGATATATATGACCATATCTTTTAAATAGTTATTGACAAACACTTAACAATTAGACAGAATATCCATTACTATGTGTGTTAAAATAAGTATAAATATTTAAAATTATAAATTACAGGGTGTCGCAATAGTTAATGTAAAAGTGATATATATGACCAAACTTTTAAGCCGTTACAGACAGACGGTTGAAATTTACAATGAACCTGTATTGCTACGACCGCTATAACAAGCATAAAATTTGAACTTGGAAATTACAGGGTGTCGCAATAGTTAGTGTAACTTTATGTATATAGCCAAACTTTTTATCCGCTGTATACAGACAGTCGTTTGGCATTGGTTTGACCTGAAAAAGCACAGAACCCTGGGGTCTTGTGCCCCTATATACTCCGGAAGTACTGCTCCCCAGGTAGATAATCGACTGATATTTGTTTTAGATTATTGAATTCAAAAATTAGTTTTTTTATCTGAATTGACAGTTTGTGCAATGACATTTAAAAAATCCCGCTACAATCTTCCTCGAATATAATATAATCATTGTATAATTACCGTCTTAAAGAAACATGATTTTAAGTTTGTCTGTTTTGAAGTCGGTTTTTTTTGCAAGAATTATTCGTGTATTAAGAACCCTAAAGCGCACCAGTTTAAAATTTTAAAAAATTGGGTATCACTATAGCTTCCACCAACAAAAAGTAATAAAAAAATAAACTTAAAATTTAAAGGGTGTCCCCATATGTGACGTAATTTGACCTTTATGGGCCTATCTTTTGAACCGTTAAAGACAAAACCTTGAAAGTTTGACAGAATGTCGATTACTATGACCTTTATAATAAAAAGGATAAATATTCCAAATTAAAAATTAAAGGGTGCTCCAATAGTTCATTAAATTTGTTGTATATGACCATACTTTTGAACAGTTGTACACCGACCGTTAAATTTACAAAGAACCTTTATTACTAAGTCCGCTATAACAAAAAGTATAAAATTTGAATTTGGAAATAAAAGGGTGTCCCAATAGTTAATGTAATTTTATGTATGTGGCCAAACTTTTGAACCGTTATAGACAGACAGCTGAAATTTACAAGGAACCTGTATTGCTAAGTCCGCTATAACAGGTATATAATTTGAATTTATAAATTAAAGGGTGTTCCCATAATTGATGTAATTTGACCTATATGGCTCTATCTTTTGAACAGTTATTGACAAACACTTGAAAATTAGGCAGAATTTCCACTACTTTGTCTGGTATACTTGCAAGTATAAATATTTAGAGTTATGAATTAAAGGGTGTTCCAATAGTTCAGTAATTTTCTGTATATGACTAAACCTATAAACCGTTATAGACACACAGTTGAAATTTACAAAAAATCTATGTGGCCAAGTCCTCTATGACAATATGTCTTTAATTTAAAATTGTAAATTAAAGGGTGTCCCAATAGGTGATGTTATTTGATTTATGTTACCTTATCTTTGAAACCGTTATAGACAGACATTTTATATTTACGCAGAACGTATATTACTATGTCCGCTGTAGTAAAAAGTATAAAGTGGGAAATTAAAGGGTGTACCTAAAGTTAATGATATTTGATCTATATGACCTTATCTTTTGAACGCTTATAGATAAACATTTAAAATTTTAACAAAGCTAATATCTCTATGTCCACAGTAAAAAGTACAAAAAACTTAAAGGGTGTCCTCATAGCTGACGTAATTTGACTTATATTGACTAGTCTTTTGAACCGTTATAGATGGAGACTTATGGAAATGAGAGAGTGTCCCTATAGTTAATGAAATTTAATGTATGCCTTATCTTTTGAGCCGTTTTAGATAGACAACTGAAATTTACACATAATGTGTATTACTATGATCGCTATTACAGCTATAAAAAATTAAAATTAAATGGTGTCCCCATAAAAGACGGTTGTTGGTGATAATAGCTTAACTTTTGAACAGTAATAGGGAGATGCTTGAATTTCACATAGTCTTTACTTCTTTTCCTGCTAACTTTGACGCATTTTGTTTCTCTTTTATTTGGTTTATATAGAGTTCTTACAGATTACTTCTTACATTTTTAGTTTAGAACTGGTACCCAACTATCTGTTTTGAAGTCGGTTTTTTTTGCAAGAATTATTGTATAAAAATATTAAATATCACCTTCGGCGCAACAGGATTCTTCTCACTGGAATAGTTGGAGAACAAATATATACCTCTTAGTTACTTTATATTTTTATGTTTTTTTTCCAAAATATTTATAAGATCTTGAAAATATATATTCACTTTCGACGCTAATTGCCGCTTCAGAACTGATTCTTGATAACGGTATGTAATTAGATTATAATCGATTGAATTTAAGCCTTCTTTTTATCACCATCTTGGGCAATTGATACTCCACACAGAAATTTGTTTAACTCTTCGTCATTACGAATAGCAAATTGCAGATGGCGAGGAATGATTTTGGTCTTTTTGTTGTCACGAGCAGCATTACCAGCCAATTCAAGAACTTTAGGGGACAAATATTCCATAACGGCAGCTAAATATAGGGGAGCATCGGCACCAACACGTTCAGCATAATTGCCATTACGTAATAAATTTAAAAGTTAAATTTTTTGGGTTTAAATTAAATGGCCACAGGAAGTAGGCTCGCCAGTGTCCACTCCTAGAGTATTATTGGTCTTCACCAGTATCAATCTTAGTTATTTTTATTGGTACTACACCACGTCAAAAAGTAAGGTCACAATCCTCACTTGTGTGTTTTAATTTGGTCCTCCACCAAGTTCTATCATCCAATTGTGTATTTACTTGTTTATATCAAGTAATTTTAATTTTTTTAAAAACGTTTTTCCTCTCGTAAAATCTTACATACTATTGTGTATTTTTCTTCTTTTCTTTTAAGTTTTTTGTTCTTACAATTGTTGAAATTTATACATACATACTGATATTTTAACTGTTTCACATCTTAAAACAGAAAGTACAATTACATATGTACATAAATGTGCAGTTGACAATTATCCACGATTGCATGTGGTTAATGGAAAAAACCACTAAAAACCGTAGTTCGATACAGTTATCAGAGACTAACCAATAGCCAATGCGAGAGTGAGACGCAAAACTCTCGAGGTGAATTAAACAGAATCAGGCCTGATCACCCTTAACAAATAATGACGATGACACGTGAGTTGTTTATTAAACCGGAGCTCTTTACGACTGAAAGTTAAATTTATAAATTTTACTTTTTAATAAAAACAAAAAGAATTGTTTTTTTTTGTTCCTATTACATTCGTTTCATAGAAAAACAGTTAGTTTAAACATACTCTTATTCTTTTTTTTAGATTCAGTTTTTGTTTGGAATACCTTTTTTCGATTCTAACGTAACTGAATGCGGGAACGTAATCGAAATGCAGAATAGGGGTGAATAATTTTGAATTTTAAAATTGAAATTCGTCTAGTTCTTGACTCAGAAAAGAATCTTGAAATTTTTCCACAAAATTTTAAATTTCGCTCACTAACCAAGGGATAAAAACTGGACCAGGATATTGAAAAAATTTAATTTTAAATTTAACTCGGTCATTTTAAAACATAGTTTACAAATTTTATATGTATTAATTAGACCTCATTAAAAATCTAACAAAAATTAAAGAAAATCAAACAAAAATTGAGGTACCCAACTTTGAGACCACATAGGGCCACCCCTGGCAAGTCGATGGTGCCCACCGCCAAAACTTAAGTTGAGATACTCCTCTCCTCTGGCTCAATCGGACTATGCTTTTACAAATGGCTGAGTTACTTCCGAAATATTTTGATTCTGCTCCACTGTGCAATGTAATGATAATTGTAATTTAACTTTTTAATTTTATCAGGCGACAAATGAAACAAAAATAAAGTTTTCAATGAACAAACAAATTTAAATAAATACAAAGTTAATTTAATTCAAATAGTGTGTTTTAATAAAAAACTTTTTTAACATACACATCTCCAAAACACATTATTCATAAAAATGGAATTTTTTAAATCTGCTTTGTTACGTAATTTAAGATATTCGAAATTTTTAAGACTGCATTTTGTGGATGGAATGTTTGCAGTAGTTTAAATTCAAATTAACAAAAGTATTTTTATTTTGCTTATTTAACTATTCGTTATTTTGAAGGAATATGTATGTAAATACTAGGGTATGGGAAACGGGAATTCCCGCTATTCTAATTTCCCGGCAAACGGGAAATTTAAAATCATGAGTACTTTAAAGAAAATTCTGTGGTTCTTATTTTTAAATAAACATTTCTTTTGCTATCACACATAAATTTGATCGTTATTGTGCTGAATAAAAAACAAGCATTTTTAAAATTGTAATATTTTTTGAAAAAAAGTCCTTTAAAAACAGCCTGCCTCGAGAAATATAAGAAACAAGAATATGGCAAAGAGTCGCGTTTAATTCATGATGATGTAAAAACATGATAAGTATGGTTGAAACGATTCAATCGTTTCTTAAATCGAATAACGCAATTAAAAAAATCTGATAGAATTTGTTTAGATTTTTGAAAATTTAGTGGCCATTTTAAATCCCATTAAAGTTGCAGTAGAGGCCTTGAGCCGCAGGGTTAGAAATTTGTTAATAGCAGATGTTATTATTCAGACCCTCTACGAGCAGCTTTTGGCTATTATTTCGAATCTTTCAAAAAGAAAAATAAATTAAAGAAGGGATGATAAAACGTTTGCGATATTTAAGTATGTATTTAGAAAGTGTTGAAATTGTAAATGCGCAAAAAAATGTCAGAAAACTTTATTCAGCACAATTGTTCAACAGATTATTCAAGCCACTCGTATTGTACGTCATAAATAAAAAAGCAAATCTTCTACCTGATGTGTAATCTTCCAATATTTAATATTTGAAAAACATTTTTTTGGTAAACGAAAAAGGTTATTTCTAGTCATTTTACCCATTTTACCAATAAGTTTTCCTCTAATATTTTCTCTAGTCAAATCAATTGGTTGCCAAGTAATATTTGAAGCCGTAGAATTACACGCTTAAATTAGGGGTTTTTGTGGTACTCCTTGCGGCATGTATTTGGCAGTAGTAGTTCATTAATTTTTTCTGATATATGTATGTACTTATGTACTTACCGATTAGCGTACAAAATTAGTAGAAAACTGTGAATTACATGTTTTTATTTGATTTTGTTACAAATCTTTGTTATTTTTAAAATTATATTATTAAAAAACTATTTTTGTTTAATTTTTTCAGAAACATTTAACATTTCTTTAATTTTTTGCTGTCAGTTTATATTTATGGTTTTTCGTTTTTAGGCATATATAGTTGACTGCTCGTTGATTTAAAGGATGCCAAGATTTTCTTTCTTTTTATACCCTTCACCACAGGTGTAAAAGGGTATATATAAGTTTGTCATGCCGTGTGTAATTTCTACAATATTCATTTCCGACCCCATAAAGAGTATATATATTCAGAATCCTTATACATAGAGAAATTGATTAAGCGATGTCCGTCTGTGTTCGGGTTGAGATCAGCTTTGACAAAGCACCAGAAAATTTAAGACCACCGATTAGTTTCGAAAGTTTCACTAATGGAATTAAGCAACATCAGACCCTTCCATTTGAGGCTGTGGGCAAAAAATACGCCTACCTATATTTTTCACGTTGTTTCTATTTTTTTTTTTTTTTTTTTTGTAATGATTCTCTTTTTTTTTTTTTGTTAAATAAATATTAGACCACGACCGCGACAGGTACATCGCATCGAGAGCATACAAGTAGATCTCGGGGGATCTACAGCTCAAAAAATGTTTTTTAAAGCCCATTTTGTCCAGTTTTATTAGTAACTAGTGCCCGCCACTTCGTCAGCGTCTTTGCAATGTTTTGTTCGATTTTGTTTTGAAAAATACATTTTATATAGGGAAAACACACCATCATAAAATTGCGCATATAACGCATATTCGTAGAAATTTTTCAATGTTTTTTTTTTATAAACCATTAGGGAAAGTAGACCTTTCCAACGCATGTACTCGTTTGGAAATTGGTTGAGTCGTGCTCGAGTTATAAAATCACGAAAATAAACTTATTTTTTATAAATATACTAATTGTGCCCGCCGATTTTGCTTTGAAAGTATTCCACACCATTTTTAAGAATCTTACTTTTATAGTGCTTCAGTTTATGTATTTCTTTATATAATGGTACCCATCCTTGGATAAAATTTATAAAAAATTCTTAAATTCTTAAAAGTATTGTAAAGCTCTGTAAGAGATGTTTAAAATATTTTAATAAAAATGTAATTCCACAAAGTAAAAATACAAATTGCATTAAAATGGCGCCATCTGTTGCGTAATAGTAAAATAAAAATAAATAAAAAAGTGTGTTGAAAATGTATCCGTGTTGAAAATATCCCAGTTTTAAACCAAAATTTTCAGTACCTTTAAACCGGAAATTGCGTTTTCCACAGCTTTTTCACTTGTAAATAAGATATTTTTACGGAAAAAAAGTATCCCATATTAGGATCAGGATACTAAGGTACCTCGTCACAAAATTTTGTTCAAATCCATCCAGTAGTTTTTACGTGATGCTAACACAAACGAAAAGCAGACAGACAGACAGGCGGATATGAGTTAACATTTTATTATATGTGTAGATAAAGATACATTATGGTTTACTTCGTCAAACGCCTTACTTACTTACTTGTTCATATTTCAGGGTTAATCGCGTATGATAATTCATTTTTACATACGTCAAAGTTGCGATATCTGGTTATTTCTGTGGTATTTATCATGCAAATTAAATTCTTTTTGCCTATTATTTCTTTATTCTTTTAATATTGGGGTGAAAATGTTACCATATTGTTTTCGCTTAAATGTCTGCCCCTCTGTCAGCGCCGTCTTTCTCTGGAACCGTAATAGGTAGAATCTTCGAGAAGATGTATAACTGTGGCCGCTATATCAACAAATACTAAAACTTATAGGGTGTTCCGAAAGTGAAGTGCTATTCGCGTATATGTCTTATTTCTTAAACTGCATAAGGCAACCACCTGAAATTTGCACAATAATTAAAACTATGTTGGAATTATAAACAAGTATAGAAAATAAACCTAAAAAGTAAAAGCGAAATGTATTTATATGGCCATGGCCGCTATAAAAATTAAATTAATAAAATTTACTAAAATTTAAAGGGTGTTCCGAAAGTGAAGCGATATTTGCGAATATGACTAATTTTTTAAACGTAAATTTATACAGAGTGTGTAAATTTATGAACTTCTCTTTTAAACGTTATAGGCAGACACTTGGTATTTACACAGAGTATTTATTAAAAATTAATGGGTGCCCTTATAATATGTTAAAAAATTAACAACATGTATGTTTAAAGTTGTACTGAACATTGTACCGAACCCTACGTGCGTGAGTAGTCTGACTTCCACTTAACTGATTTATTACAAAAGCTGATAAATTAACAAAAGCTAAAGTAGATAGTGCCTAAAACATAACTTTTTTTTGAAATCTTTTTTTATACACCATATTTTTATCTATAATAACAATATGTTATTCTAATTTCAATATTTTTATTTATATTTAAGGTGAACAACCTGCCGCTATGCAAACCAGTAAAGGTATTGGAATAACCCCGAGTGCACATTTAGTCATTGCGACTTTCTGTATATTTTCAATAGCAGCCTGGCACTATTCAACCATATCACAAGTTTCTAATATAATTTCAGTTTACAATATATTACAACACAAAAATTTAATACACAACAAAACAAATAAAGTGCAACATATTCAACAGCAGCCTAAATACCAGAGAACTTGCAATAAAGTCTTTTGTTGGAAACAAAGGAATACACTTGTAATTAGCACAAGACATGAAAACTTTCATCGATCATATCGAATAAGGTGACTGGACGCATGCCTAAGCGTTGCTTAAAAATGTCAAAAACCTAAAATTACCTAATTATCTACACTCGTAAACAAGTAAAGGTATGTAAATACATACATATGTAAATAACAATAAATTTTAATATTTTTTCAAGCCACATAACTTTCTAATCAAAAAAAGTAAAATGTTATGTTACTATAGGTAAATACTACGATTCTAGCTTGTAATACTTTTGCTTTGATTTTGTAGAAGCAAAAGTAAAATGAAAAACTCTCTGTACCAAAAAAATGGCATTAGAAATCGTAAATCTATTTTACTTTTACACTATTAGTGAGCAGTAAAAACAAAGTTGAAAGAAATGAAAACATAACAAAACATTCTTCTTCGCAGCTCCACGGAATTTCAGGTTTAATTTTTTTACCTTTATTTCTACAAAACTAAAATTCATCATGTGAACGTTTGTAGAAATAAAAATCATGTAGTCTTGTTTTTAAATTTTATTGTATATTGTACACAATAACATTATCTCAACACAGAAATGAAAAAGTGTAAAAACATGGCATGTCATAAATTGCCTGAACATTAATTTTTGTTTCAGTTGAAGGAAAAAAATCGACACTTTTTGTTTTAACATCTTTTTAGCTGCGTACTACCAAACTAAAAGTCGCCTGAAATTTTTCATATCTGAATATCACGCTGTTTTTAACCGACTTCAAAAAAAGAAGGAGGTTATCAATTCGTCTGAATGTTGCTTTTTTTTTTTATGTTTGTGCCCGCAGAACTCAGTAATTTCTGAACCGATTTTAAAAATTTTGCACTATTAGAAAGGTTATGGCTACAAATTGGTCCCATTTTAAAAGAAGTTCAAAATTTTAAAAATTAAAGGGTGTCCCCATACAACATACATGTTTTTTACGAGTATTATGAACATTATAGGTCACCAATTTAAAATTAAAAAAAAGTGCGTAACACAGTAGCTCCCAACAACAAAAAGTAATTAAAAAATAAAATTAAAAATTAAAGGGTGACCCCATAGGTGACTTAATTTCACCTTTATTCTCCTACCTTTTGAACCGTTATAGTCAAACACTTGAAAGTTGCACAGACTGTTCGTTACTATGTCTGTTATAATAAGTATAAATATTTAAAATTAGAAATTAAAGGGTGTCCCATTAGTTGGTTTATTTTGATATATATGGCCAAACTTTTGAACCGTTATAGACACACAGTTGAAATTTACAAAATACTTGTATTGCTAAGTCCGCTAAAATAACAAGTGTAAAATATGAATTTGGAAATTAAAGGGTGTCCCAATAGTTAATGTAAAAGTAATATATATGGCCAAACTTTTCAACTGTTATAGATAGACAGTTGAAATTTACAAAGAACCTATATTGCTTAGTCCGCTATTAAAACAAGTATAAAACTTGGATCTATAAATTAAAGGGTGTCCCTATTATTGATGTTATTTGACCATTATGTCCTCATCTTTGGAACCGTTATAGACAAACACTTGAAAAATAGACAAAATGTTCACTACTATGTCTCGAATAACAACAAGTATAAATATTCAAAATTGGAAATTATAGGGTGTCCCAATAGTTGATGTAATTTGATGTATATGGACACAAAGTTAAAATTTAAAAAGAATCTGTATTACAAAGTGTTCTTTAAAAAGTATTAAATTAAAATTTGAATTTAAAGGGTGTCCCAATAGGTGACGTCATTTGATATATATGACCCTATCTTTTAAACAGTTATTGATAAACACTTAACAATTAGACAGAATGTCCATTACTATATTTGTTATAATAAGTATAATTATTTAAAATTATAAATTACAGGCTGTCGCAATAGTTTATGTAATTTGATGTATATGACCAAACTTTTAAACCGTTACAGACAGAAGGTTGAAATTTACAACGAACCTGTATTGCTACGACCGCTATAACTAGTATAAAATTGAATTCGGAAATTACAGGGTGTGGCAATAGTTACCGTCTTAAAGAAACATGCTTTTAAGTTTGTCTGTTTTGAAGTCGGTTTTTTTTTGCAAGAATTATTTTACATAAATTTCTTATGGCAAACTGAAATTTAGTCGAGCTGCGTACAGGACTTAAAAAAATAATTTTATTCATTTATATTAAATACGGTTCAAATTGATCTTTCCTAGAATTATATTTACTAAGCAAATACAAATATATGCCAATATATTTGTAAATATATAAATAAAATGAAAAATCTTCATTTTTCGAATGGTTATTCGTATTTTCTCTTCCACTCAGTCAATTTGCTTTTACCCTATTCTATTTTCTTCATTTGATAAATATTTCTGCCAAATCTAATTACATATGGCACAATGCAAAACAGCGTTAATCAACTCTTCATATTAAGTTAAAACGTTTTTTTAACCCACTTATCTATTCGTCTGAATGTTGATTTTTTATGTTTGTAAGTGTAGAACTCAGTCATTTCTGAAACGATTTAAAAATTTGTTTTTTTATTAGAAAGGTAATGCTTACAGATTGGTCTCATTTTAAAAGAAGTCTAAAATTTAAAAAATTAAAGGGTGTTCCCATACAACATACATGATATTTACATGTATTTTGAACCGTAAAGGGCACCAATTTAAAATTAAAAAAATTGCCATAACTCCTGATAATAAAAGTTATAAAATAATAAATGCAACAATTAAAGGGTGTCCCCTTAGGAGATTTAATTTGGCATATATGGCTCTATTTTTTCAACTTTTATAGAAAAATACTTGAAAAATATATTAACAGGTCTGTTAGAATAACAAGTATATGTAAATATTTGAAATCATAAATTAAAGGATGTCATAATAGTTGATGTAATTTGCTGAATATGGCCAAAATCACGAGAAGTTGTAGACAGGCAATTACGCAGTCCGCTATAACAACAAGTATAATATTTATATTTGAAAATTAAAGGGTGTGCCCATATTGATGTAATTTGGCCTATATGGCCCTATCTTTTGTACCGTTACCACTCCCCCCGGGGGTACAACAATGTCACTGCTGCATTTCCAAGAGCTTTGACAATGTGTTCTTGGGGAAAATGGGGACCCCAGACGCCAGGGTTCCTGGAACCTTAATCTAGAACAAATGGTCTGCGATATTACGGGTCCTCTACGCGGCCCGCCTAGTGCCCAAAGGACTGGTACCACGGGAACCGGTACCTCACACCGAAGACCCTTCTCATCTCTGTGGCCAGTTGTTGGTGAAGTCCCCTTCGGGGGTTCACGTGGTGGTTGTGGTTTAGATCGATGTATGCAGAGATGATGCATTGTGGATCAAAGTATGCTGTTGCACTCTCAACAGAAGGAGTTGGATGGTCTCCAACGTTGTAAAGTAAAGTACTAGACAATGGGGGCGCTAGTCTACGCTTTTATTGCACTCGGTGGTAAGGCCACCGTTGGATAAGAGCCAACACGGCTAGGTGCCGACGTTAATCTTGATCACATCTGTACAGTTAACACTGACAAATTAGACAGAATATCCATTACTATGTCCATACTATCAAGTATAAATATTTAATATCAGAAATTATAGGGTGTCCAGAAAGTTTGTAATTTGAAGTATATGCCCACACTTTTGAACCGTTATGGAAAAACAATTAAAATTTACAAATAATCTCTATTGCTAAGTTCTCTATAACAACAAATATATAACCTAAAATTGAAAATTAAAGGGTATCACAATAGTTGATGTATATGGCCAAACTTTTCAACCGTTAAAAATGGACAGTTGAAATGGCCAAAACACCTCTATTGCCAATTTCGCTATAACAAGTGTAAAATTTTAATTTGGAAATTAAAGGGTGTTCCTATATTGATCCAATTTGGCCTATATGGCCTATCTCTTGAACCGTTACAGATAAACACTGGAAAATTAGACAGCATGTCCATTACTATGCCTGTTATGAAAAAGTATAAATATTTAAAATAAGAAATTAATGGTTGTCCCAATAGTTGCTATAATTTGATCTATATGGCCTTATTATTTGAACCGTTATTGACAGACGCTAGAAATTTTAAGAAATTATGTGTTGCTGTGCCAGAAAACAATAAGTGTATAAATAGTTAAAGGGAGTCCTCATAGTCAATGTATACAATTGAAATTCAAGCAATGTTGATATTACTATGTCCACAATAACTTTTATGTATATGTATGACCTTATTTTTTGAATTGTTATAGACAGACATCGAGACTTAAACAGAATATGCATAACTATGGCCACTATCATAACTATAAGTATTTAAAATCAGAAATCAAAAGGTGTTGTCATAAGTGATGTTATTTAATTTATTACACAGCACAACAAAATAAAAAAAATTTCATGTGCTCTTAAAACCACTATATAATTTTGATGTATCATGACTACCTTTGTACAAAAATGGTAAAATTTTTAAATTCTATGGATAGATTTTTTTTTAAAATTGCAATTTTTTTGAGACGTTTCTTCAAATAATTAATGATAACTCAAAAACTACTAGTTCGATATTATTAAAATAAATTCAGAAAAATTAAGATTTGCATAGCCTTTAATTCGTCTATATATCGCGTTTCAATCGGATCAATAGTATCGGAGTTATAATAAAAAACTTAAGAAAAAAATATATTTTTTACGTAAAAATGGCAAAAATTTTCGTTTTAAAAAAATCATAAAAAATCGAAAACGGCAAAAAACTTGTAGATTCATTTTTTTATCGCATAGCGACATATAATAGCAACAAAATGAGATATCGACCATAAAAATCGATTGATTTTTTTCGAATTTATTCACATTTTAGTGAATTCGCTCATTTTCACAAAATTTTAGTTTTTTGCTTGATATACGCATTATAGCGGGTTTTCAAATGTGTGAAAAACATAAATTTTCCAATTTCAAGGGGTGCATGTCGGATTAATGTTAGATTTGATGAGAAACTTCCACCCACAAAATTTTAGTCGAATTCGACAACGTTAACACGTAGCGCATAGGCCCCAAATCTGAAAAAAAGCGTTTAAATCGAAAATAATTGACAAATTTTCAGTTTTTGCAAAATTAACGCTATTTATTTCCCCTTTTGCAAAAAAGTGGATCCTGGTCGTTAGGGCAAACACAATGAGATTTACAATAAGCTACATGTCTTTAAGTTTTCGAGTTATTACAATTTTCACTGGCCATTATATGTCCTTGAGAACTTGCCGAAGACAATTTACAAAAACATTTTACTTTTAAAATTTTTTATTTTTTTCTTTTTTAACAATAAAATATAAAATTTCGCTAAAATTGACTGATATCTTCCTATTACACAACGCAACAAAATAAAAAAATTAGATGCTTTTGAAACCACTATACAATATCCAGGTACTGCCAAAGTGTTTTGGATGAATGAGAAATGTATGGCAAAACAAGTACGCGAAATACTGTTTTGGGCAAAACACGTATTTCTGTGGGACACGTGTTACTGTGGAAATACAGTATTGAATGTAGAAAATTGTTTGGAACAGATCTTTATGGCATTTTTATGATTTTCAGAATTAAAAAAAGTAAGCAATAAAGGAAAAGTTTTTTAATTTTTACGATTTCAGTAGAAATCTGATAAACGATGAAATGCTCCTTTTCTGTTGGCTACCTGTCGCCCTTGCTTCATTTTGACAATTGCGGCGGCAAAGTAATAAACGTTCATAAATTTGCGTGCACGCCGAATTGGGTTTTTCCGCTGGCTACCTGTAAAGATTGATTTTTTGCATAGCATTCCTTAATGTTTTTTACGATTCTTGGGAATAGGTAAAAAATAGGACCACATTAAGGGTTGTTCGAAATTTTAGTATCATTTTCTCAGTTCAATGTCAGAAATTGAGAAAAATGCATGGGATTCGTTTGTATGGGTTATTCAACATTTCTTAGGAAATAACAAGGATGATGATTATGTTGCGCACGTTGAAGAGATGTTAACTCACTTCCAGAATCTTGGATGCAACATGAGCATCAAGTTACATTACCTTCACAGTCACTTAGATCGTTTTCCTGAAAATCTAGGAGACTTAAGTGAGGAACAGGGCGAACGATTTCACCAAGATATTCGGACAATGGAGGAAAGATACCAGGGTCGCTGGGATGCACACATGATGGCAAATTTTTGCTGGAGTATTCAGAGCAACACTTCGTTATTCAATAATAGAAAATGTCATAAAAGAAAATTCCAAAGTTTGTAGTTTATAATATTTATTTATTTATTTCCTTATTTTATATGTTGTAATAAATTTAAATAATAAAATATAAAATAAAAGAAAATACATGAATAAAACAATGAAATGCATTTTCGATCTATTCCATCGATTTGACTTAGTTACATTTTTTTGTCAATTGCCTTCGGCAAGTAACTTGAAAACTGTTTAACCGATTTAAAAGATATGTAGCTTATTGTAAATCTCATTGTGTTTGCCCTAAGGACCAGGATCCACTTTTTTGCAAAAGGGGAAATGAATAGCGTTAATTTTGCAAAAACTGAAAATTTGTCAATTATTTTCGATTTAAACGCTTTTTTTCAGATTTGGGGCCTATGCGCTACGCGCTAACGTTGTCGAATTCGACTAAAATTTTGTGGGTGGAAGTTTCTCATCAAATCTAACATTAATCCGACATGCACCCCTTGAAATTGGAAAATTTATGTTTTTCACACATTTGAAAACCCGGTATAATGCGTATATCAAGCAAAAAACTAAAATTTTGTGAAAATGAGCGAATTCACTAAAATGTGAATAAATTCGAAAAAAATCAATCGATTTTTATGGTCGATATCTCATTTTGTTGCTATTATATGTCGCTATGCGATAAAAAAATGAATCTGGAAGTTTTTTGCCGTTTTCGATTTTTTATGATTTTTTTAAAACGAAAATTTTTGCCATTTTTACGTAAAAAATATATTTTTTTCTTAAGTTTTTTATTATAACTCCGATACTATTGATCCGATTGAAACGCGATATATAGACGAATTAAAGGCTATGCAAATCTTAATTTTTCTGAATTTATTTTAATAATATCGGACTAGTAGTTTTTGGGTTATCATTAATTATTTGAAGAAACGTCTCAAAAAAATTGCAATTTTAAAAAAAAATTTTTTAAAAAAAAATCTATCCATAGAATTTAAAAATTTTACCATTTTTGTACTAAGGTAGCCATGATACATCAAATGTATATAGTAGTTACTCGAGCATATTTTTGCTGTTGCCCTGTGTTATCTTTTGAATTATTATACATATGTAGATAAACACTTAAAATTTACGTAGAATTTGTATTACTCTGTACGCTATAACAAGTATAAATAATCCCCGTAGGTAATGTTATTTTTTGTATATGGCCTTTTCTTTCAATCCGTAATGCACAGATAATTATATATAAGTAGAAGGTATATTGCGATGTCCTCTAAAGTACAACCGTAGGTGATGTCATTCGATATATATGACTTTAACATTTGTACCATTTTAGACAGAGTGTTTATTGATAAGTCTGCAATAAAGAATAAAAATAAGACTTAAAGGGTCTTATAAAGGGTAATTTAATTTAATGTATATTTAAATGAAGTGAGCACTTGACATTAAAAGCAAAGCTGACGTATATTTAATTTCAACTCAGATAAATATAATTAACTACTATCTGTGCCTGCCACGTCCTAGGCGTCCAGACAATATTTTATTCGATTTTGCTTTGAAAGTACTCCACGCCAAAGTTTATCACTATAAAAGTTATGGTTTATGTATTTTCTTTTTATAGAGGAACCCATCCCTGGACAAAATTCTAAAATTATTCTAGAATTCTGTAAAAAGTGTTTAAAACATCCCTTTTTCAAAAATAAAATATTCTGCCAATTTCGCAATAACTTTAAATCGGTATAATTGCGTACATTCACTTTTTCTCTATTTTTAACCGACTTCAAAAAAAGAAGTAGGTTATCAATTCGTCTGAATGTTGCTTTTTTATGTTTGTGCCCGCATAACTCAGTCATTTCTGAACCGATTTTAAAATGCTTACAGATTGGTCCCATTTTAAAAGAAGTTCAGAATTTTGAAAATTAAAGGGTGTCCCCATACAACATACGTGTTTTTTACGTGTATTATGAACCGTAAAGGGCACCCTTTTAAAATTTTAAAAAACTGCTTATTACTATAGCTGCCAATAACAGAAATTAATAAAAAAATAAAATTAAAAATTAAAGGGTGTCCCCATATGTGACGTCAATTTAAATATATGAACCATTTGAACCATTGCAGACATTCACTTGAAAATTGGACAGAATGTCCAATATTTATAATCAGAAATTAAATATTTATAATTAGTAGTTAAAGGGTGTCCCAATAGTTGATGTAATTTGATGTATAATGCAAAACTTTTAAACCGTAACAGAGAGACGGTTGAAATTTATAAAGAACCTGTATACCTAAGTCCTTTATAACATCAAGTATATAATTTAAATTTGGAAACTAAAGGGTGTCCCCATAATTGATATAATTTTACCTATCTAGCCTTATCTTTTGAACCGTTATAGACAAACACTTGAAAATTAGACAGAATCTCCACTACTATGTCCCGTATAATAACATTTATCAATATTTAAAATTTTAAAGGGTGTCTCAATAGTTGATGTAAATTGATGCATATGGCCAAACTTTTGAACCGTTTTAGACAGACATTTGAAATTTACAAAGAATCTGTCCTTTAAAATAAGTGTTTAATTTAAAATTGCACATTAAAGGGTGTCCCCTAGGTGATATTGTTTAAGCTATATGGCCATATCTTTGGAACCGTTACTTTTAATTACTGCGTCAGTAATAATAAGTGTAAAAAAATAAAGGGTGTCCTCATATCTGACGTAATTTGTCGTATATGGCTTTATCTGCTTAACCGTTACGGATAGACATTTGAATGTACAGAACGTATATTACTATGTTCGTTAGAGCAACAAGTATAAAAGTATTTGATTTGAGAACTATTTCTTACAGATTACTTCCTTTTAAATTTTTAGTTTAGAATTGATACACATATATTTGTTTTGTAGTCGGTTTTTTTTTGCAAGAATTATTTATTAAACGGTTGCGTGGAAATAGTCTTTTATTTATTTTTTGTTTTGGTTGGATTGCTTTAAATGTGTTTGACACAGCATTTGTTTAGATCATTTATTTTACATGAAGCTTCATCATTGTCTGCAAAATATTATTTTTTTTTTCTTTTAAGCGGTGTTCGCTTCATTTAAATGTATGCCTTTGCTAACAAATTGTGTGTGATTTTTCAGTTAAGCGAATTTCAACTTAAGCGAACTAAACTAAAAGGCTTAAAAATTCGAAGAAATTAAAAGTTCAGAACTTTTAATTTCAATAAACCAATTTTTTTAACCGGTGTGCGCTTAACTGAATTCGACTGTATACACACATGAAATTTACTCAGTATGTTTACGAGTACTGCTATATCCACTAACTATAGCAAGTATAAAATTTAAAATTATAGATTAAAGGGTGTCCCCTTAGGTTATATTATTTGAAGCATATAAAGTTAAAGGTTGTCCTCATGAGAGAGTTTTTTTTGTGACTGAACACAGTAAACAATAATAGACAGACGCTTGAAATTCACATATGTATGTATGCTTATATTAATAAAAATCTTTACGAAAAATTTTGTATGAAAATTTGACATAAAGTATACTTAAAGAAAACTTATTAGTATTATTTATTATTAGATTTGTAAAATATAAATATAGGTATAAAAATATGTATATTGATTACCATCTATATTAGGCGTAGCAATATTGCTGTATGCCGGATTTGCAATATACATAATTATTTTAAATAATAAATAGAATGTTAAACATCAAATTCATTTAATAAGAGATTTTTGTATTTAACACATGATCAAATATCTTGGATATATAGTGAAGTAAAATTGGTGCTATTTAAGCCCGTTTCACACTATAATACTGAGTATTAAGATTTTCATTGGATTTTGTAAGATAGAAATCAAATGAGAATTGTGTGACTGTCAAAAATCTAACGTAACATAACATTTCGTTTTCACACTGTTCTTACGGGTTTCATATACCATATAATATTTAATGTTATATGATAGGTATGTATGTATATAGAATATAATAAAGTACACAATAAAAGTTATTTATTTTCACGAAACTTTAAAAGCACGTATATATTTATTGACTGCTTTTATGTGGTTAATCTTTTTCACAATATAGAAATATTTAAATTCAATTTTCGAATGGGTAGATTTAGGGTGTTATACACTTCTTCACTTAGGGTTTAACTGTATAATTCAATTAAATGTATGAGTTACGTCCGAAACCTTTAACTTTAATTATCGTCCAACAATATGTAGGGTAACAACTAAATATTAAATTACATTTTTGTTCCCGCATTTTGTTGGAATGCAACGAAAGCATTTTTGCTAACGTTGCATAGCTTAAGAATATTGTTTTTGAATACATTTTGTTGGAGTGCAACGTAAGCATTTTTGCTAACGTTGCATAGCTTAAGAATATTATTTTGAATACATTTAAGTTAGTCTTAAGATTCTAATAAATGAGTGATCAAAAATATTATAAAAATAAATAATAAATAATATCTGAAGATATTACCAAAATACTAAAATATTATAGAAATAAAATATCAAGAATACTAAAGTATTATAAAAATAAAATAATTAATAATATCTGAAGATATTATCAAGAAAACTAAAATATTATTAAAATAAATAATTAACTAATAAATATTAAAGCCACAATGAGCAGATTCGATGCAAATAGAAATGTCGAACCAACCGACTTGGAAAAAAAATCTCCGATATGGAGATCATAATCCGACAACAGGAGGAAAAAATCCTGCAACAAAGTGAATAAATTCATTCTACAGCAGCTGCAACAAGAACAAGAGCACCGTCAACAATTACAACAATTTAATCTACAACAGCAACAGCAACATAAGCAATTCCAACCACAAAACTGTCTTCAAATGAGACCAAAAGATATTATTCAACAATTTCGTCAAATAAGACCGTTGGATGATGTCAGCTGCATAAACGGATTTATTAAATCTGTTGATATGGTGATGGGATTTTGCGGCAATAATCCCGAGTTAATTAAATATGGATCGCAGATAGTAGTAAACGAAAAAATAAGGACTAACTTTGCGACATATATCAGAGAGTTGGGAGACATCCCCTGGGAAGACCTGAAAATTAAATTGAGGGCCCAGGCCAGACCGAAAACAACATATGCAGAGGTATTCAACAATTGCAGGTATATAAAAGTAAGTAGTTTAAGACAAAAAAAATTATAGCAGTGATCAAGTTCAGCATTTTCGTAATTTTAAAAATTATGATAGTCATAATTTTAACACCATGAAACCACAAAGTTTCAACAAACGTTATAACAAAAATGATCAATCCAAATTTCTTTATAGCCATAACAATAAAAACCTGATTCTTTCCAAACACGATTATCGCATATGAGTGTTGACTCTAACCCAAATTCACAAAGGTCTCATAATTCCAGATATATGGAAGTTGATACCTTACAGGAAACTAATTCCGATGAAGAGGCAAATTTTTTAGAACTGCCTCAAAATTCAAATTACCCGTAGTCGTTTTGTCCATTTCAAATTTCAAATGCCTAATAGACACTGGGCCAAGTATAAGCGTAGTAAAACCAAAAACATTTTTTCTCTTTGAAAAACAGAATCTAACAGAACCTATTTATATAAAAACACTTAACGGTTTCAACGCAATAAAACATTGTGTTGTTACTCCAATGCCTTCACAATTTCCAATCAGAGGTACCCTTACATGGAAAATAATTGATTTTAAAAATGAGGACTATGATGCTATAATAGGTCAGGATTTTTTGGTCCCTTTTAAAGCCCAAATAAACCTTGACCAAAATTATTTAGAAATCTTCGGAAATAAAATATTTTTTAAGGAAAATCCTTATCCATATGCATTTCATATGATTACAAGTCTTCAGCAAATAGAAAATAAAGACATACAAATGACTTAAATGACTTAAGTCAAAAGGAACAGATCTCTATTAAGAATGAATGAATTTAAAGATTTGTTTTTTGTGGAAGGAGACACTTTATCCGCAACAACCGAAATCTGCCATGAGATAGTTACTACAACAGACAAACCTCTGTATTCGAAGATTTATCGATATCCACAAGTTCACGAAAGTGAAATTCAAAGACAAATCAAAGACATGCTTCGACAAAATGTTATAAAGGAAAGCCATTCTCCTTATAATAGTCCCTTATGGGTCGTACCAAAAAAGCAAGATAATTCGGGAATAAAAAAGTGGAGAATTGTAATTGACTATAGAAAGATTAATGAAAATACAGTCGATGATAAATTTCCCATACCAAATCTAAATGGTATTCTGGATAAATTGGGCAAATCCCAATACTTCACAACATTAGACCTTGCCAAAGGTTTCCACCAAATTTTGGTAAAAGAAGGAGATCGCAAGAAAACAGCATTTTCAACGCCTTTCGGACACTACGAGTTTATTCGTATGCCCTTCGGCCTGAAAAATGGGCCATCAACCTTTCAAAGGCTGATGAATTCAATTCTTCGTGAACAAATTAATAAAACTTGTGTTGTCTATATGGACGACATATTGGTTTTTAGCACTTCCTTGGAAGAACATATAAATTCTTTAAAATCTATTTTCGAGACCATAAAAAAGGCCAAATTAAAAATTCAGATAGATAAATGCGACTTTCTGAAGAAAGAAACGCAATTTTTAGGTCATTTGCTGACGAATAAAGGCATTAAACCTAATCCCGATAAAATTAAAATAATACAAAATCTGAAACTTCCTCAAACCACCAAACAAATTAAATCATTCCTAGGAATGACAGGTTTTTACAGAAAATTTATTAAAGATTACGCGAAAATAGCAACCCCTTTAACAAAAGCCCTTAGAAAAAATGAAAAAATTAATATATTTGATCCTAATTACATTTTGGCTTTTGAAAAATTAAAAGAAATCGTCACCAATGCACCAATCCTAAGATATCCAATATTTTCCAAAAGATTTAAGATAACCACTGACGCTAGCAATTTCGCTATTGGCGCCGTTCTTTCACAAGAAGGCCACCCAATTGCATATGCCTCTCGAACTCTGAACGTAACCGAAACAAACTACTCAACAATTGAAAAGAAATTGTTGGCGATAGTTTGGGGTGTCAAATATTTCCGACCGTATATCTACGGAAGAGAGTTTGATCTTGAGTGCGATCATGAGCCATTAAAGTGGTTACAAGTAAAATACATGGGGAAAGATATCAACCCACGTCTTCAAAGATGGTTGGTCCAATTGGGAGAATATAATATAAAAATAAGTTATATAAAAGGTGAACTAAATAAAGTTGCCAATTTTTTAAGCCGGATTAATTCCGACACAAATGAAATTAATTATTTAACAGAAAACAACAACAATGAAACAAACGAAAACGAGGAAGAAGACTCATTGCTGGTTCAAACCGTCCACTCTCAAGAGGAGGAAAGTAATGATCTCATACCAATTCTAGATACTGTTGTGAACCGCTTCAAAACACAAATTATCTTGGTAGAGAAAAAGAATATTCCAATACAAGAATGATTGTGAAAATGGAAACGTAGCAAATATTCTCAAAAGAGAAATTTCAAAGCGAAAAATTGCAATCTTTTCCGAATTAAGCGATCATGAGTACAATACATTGCAAAGAATAATTATCGCTGAGTTTTCTGGAAACACCAAAACGAAGTTTGTTAAGTGTTCTAAATGTGCTAAAGATATAGTCGAGGAAAACGACTTGATAAAGCAAATAGCATTATTTCATAAATTCGAAACAGGTCATGCTGGAATAATTCCAACCTTTGAAAAAATTAAACACAAGATATATAATCCTAATTACATATGTGAACAGTAAACATTCATTTGTAGTTTTATAGATAAATTTTCGAAAGATGTAGTTTCATTTCACTTACACGATAGAAATAGTCAAACCCTAGTTGGAAAAATTCGAGCATTTTTAGCCATTAAAGGAAATGTTACTAAATTTGTATTAGATAATGAGTTCAATAACGCAAATGTAAGGAGTTTCCTTGATCAAGAGGGAATTCAATATCATTTTACCAAACCGAATAGCCATACTGGTAACTCGGATGTAGAAAGATTTAATAATACGATTACAGAAAAGATCAGAGCCTTTAATTTGGAAGAAAAACTTCCAATTAATACGCAAATAATTAAAGCAATAAAATTGTACAATAATAATTATCATAGCACAATAAAATGCAGTCCTTTAGATGTACAAAATAAATTAATTGATCATAGCATAAGGGAAAGATTAAAAAATGCAAAAACGAAAATAATTCAAAAAAGAAATGAATACCGAGAAAATTACATTGAAAATAGAAATGAAGGATTTATAAAAAATGACAAGAGTGCAAGACATAAAGAACAACCAAAGTTTATTAAAAGACCTTTGCAAAACATTCACGAATCCAATATTAAAAGACCGTTAAAATTTTCAGGTACTGGCATTTATGCTCATACTGATGATGAACATTCAGCTGAACCAAGCTATTCTACAGGTTAATTCAATAACCGAAAACGGTGGGTTCGTCAAGATAAGGATTGGCGAAGTGGAGGTCGTTAACGAAACGACAACTCTTTTACATATTATAAATATAAGTGAAATATCGGACATAATGAATCAAATAAAGGGAAATTTGAAGGATTTGTGTTTGAGTGGAGAAAGAATATTCCGAAACGAAATCGAATTGATAGAATCTAAGATTAAAACTTTAATGCCAATTCTTAAAAGGAAAAGAAGAGGTTTTATTAACGTGGGAGGAAAATTGTACAAATGGCTGTTTGGAACGATGGATGACGATGATAGACAGGAAATTTTGGAACACTTCTCTGTTACTGACCAAAATTCGCACAGTTCTATTAACACTTTGAACAAACAGATAATAATTAACAATTCATTGAACAGATCACTGTTTCACCTGAAAAATGCTGTGGAAAATGATAGGAAGGAAAAAAGCTCATCTTTGACGAAGATTAAGAGTACCAATGAAATAGCGAAAGAAATAATTTACTTGGACCAAATGACAAAACCTAAAACTTTGGAACATATAATAGATCAGATTCAAGACAACATAGTATCAGCAAAAAGTAATATTATACATCCAAGTATGTTTAGTGCACAAGAAATAGCCCAGTTTGAAATCGATTTTTACAAGTTGAAGTTGTTAAAGGTAGGCATAATGACATATGGTGACCATTCTATGGTTATCGCCGTTCAGATTCCCGACAATTACATTAAGACAGATTTAAAAATGATTATTCCGATTCCAAATAAAAATAAAATTGAAATAGATTCAAATGACGAATACATTGTAGAAATTAATGACACATCTTTTGTTTACCAAGAGAACGTACCTTTGAGAAAATTCAAGAGGAGTAACCATTGTACTTATCATAATACGTGTAAGTTTAATTTTAATAACGCTACATCTATATATAGTCTTGATGAAGACACAATAATTTAAAAAAATGCTTTCTCCGAGGAGATGAGTCAAAATTGCGATGGTAGAAAATTTAAATTGGAAGGAAATTTTTTTATAACTAATAATAATAAAATTTTATAACTTTAATAATTGTAGTATAACAAATCGTAATCAAAATAAAAATTTTTTTATCCAAACATTAATAAATTTGAATATTAAAATGTATCTAATGTAAATTATAAATTCGATAATATCATATTGGAACATTTTGAAAATATTAAAGAAATAAATGAACTAAAATTCCATAAAAAAGTATCTTACGGCATAAATATAACATTAATAATTGTTGTCACTGTAGCGATCATTGTACTGTATTGTTTTATGAAAAAAAGAGTATCAATATTAATATTAAAGAACAAAAAATTAAGGAATGTGTTCCAACGAAAAATGTCGATATGACACCATTTCCTCAAATTACTTTAAATGAAATTATACAAAAATATAAAACTAATGAAACAAAATTATTTTTTTCTGTATTAAGAAAAAGAAAAATATGTAAAAGAAAAAATAAAATTCAGGAGAATTTTAATCTAGGGGTGGAGGAGTTACGTCCGAAACCTTTAACTTTAATTATCGTCCAACAATATGTAGGGTAACTACTAAATATTAAATTACATTTTTGTTCCCACATTTTGTTGGAATGCAACGTAAGCATTTTTGCTAACGTTGCATAGCTTAAGAATATTATTTTGAATACATTTAAGTTAGTCTTAAGATTCTAATAAATGAGTGAAGATCAAAAGTTGTTTTTAATTCATCTAATTCACGATCTTTCATGTTCTCTTTAACAAAATTGGTGTTCGAATGAAATGGTTTTTTTTGAGCAACATACAGTAACTTCTGTTCTTCTTTTTTATTTGTTCCTCCTTGGAGAGTTACAACTAGTGTTCAGGGCTGTGAATTTTAATATTTTGTTCACTGATGTGAACACACACTATCGCACTTCAAATAAAATGAAAAATATCAGCAAAGAAACAAGCCGTGACGAGACATTGAACGGCGTCGGCTGAGCAGTTTTATGTGGACGGCAGAGGTACCGGATCTCAAGATTATTTGGACGTTCAAGTTTTCGGTTAATAAAAAAAAAAAAAAATTATACGTACATTCAAGAATTACCAGGCATGGCAGAAAGAAAGTACATATGTAGGCGATAAGACTGATGGCAATTTAAGGCAGGTGCAGCACATAGAAAAAATATCATCGTTGGCGGCCAACTATCGGCTGCGCTCAATAGCTTGGTTCTTTATTTATTATTAAAACTAATACAAAAACATTTTAAATTATTAAAAACCTAAGTAATATTAAAGGTACTTCGGCACTAGTCTCTATTGGTGGCAACTCGACTATATCAGTACATATATTTGGAGTGAAACGCTTTTTCAAACGCTCATGTACGCCATAATGAATAATCTGATTGTGCAGTTGCGTCGAGGTGTTCCAAGTAATTTTTCAGAGATTCTACTCTTCGATTTTCTGTAGCTGTCTTAACCGTTTCGAGCAATCTTTAAGTCTAGATTTGCGTTGAGCAGTACTGTATGATTGCCACTCTCTTTAAATTTTTTTTTCAGCCAAGAGCCGCTCGACATCTGCAAGATAAATTTGATTGTATCTAGCTGGTTGTCGGGTTACTGTCGCATGTTGGGCAGCTGATTTAATGTTTTGATCAAAATCAATTAGACTCTGGTTCACGTCTTCTGGTGTTCTTAGCGGTATGTTTTCAGAACAATGAGTACTGAGATACTTTCTATATTTCAACCAATTTGTGCTTATGCAAGTGTTGTTGGCAACACAATATTTTGCTGGTTCCATATGTACACAATAATGGGTGAATGATCTGAGGATAATTCAACCTTAATCATTTCTCTCGGAATACCCTTAATCACGCCAAAATCAATAACATCAGGTATTTTTTGTTGATCAGTAGGCCAATAGGTAGGTTGTCCACTCGATATCACATTCAGACGCATTTTTGAAATAGTGTCAAATAAAACACGACCTTTTGGAGTCTTTAGTCTTGATCCCCAAAAGGTATGTTTAGCGTTGTAGTCGCCTGATGCTATAAAACAGCGTCCTCGTGAGTTGTAGAAGTCGCTATATTGACTCTCTAATATTTGAAACCTAGGAGGTGAGTAAATCGAAGAAATAACAAAGTTTTGATGAAAATCTTCAATGCAGATGTTTGTTGCTTGAAAGTAGTCCTCACAAAAATCACACAGTAGATGATGTTTGATTCGAGCCTTTATTAGTATAGCTGAACCACCACATGCTCTGCCATGGGGGTCTTTTGTGTCATATAATATATAGACATTGATTTTAAAAAAGGTATTTATTGTTAAGTGAGTCTCTGAAACCAGCATGACATCAATTTGTTGGTCCTTAAGGAAGTACTAAAGTTCATTTTTGTGTTATCGTAAGCCGTTTGCGCTCCAGAAATATAGTCTTAAAAATAGTTCATGGTTTGTTAAGTACCGCCTATTTGGCGTAAGCGGTTTGCGTTCCAGAAACATATTTTTAAACAGTTCATGGTTCGTTAAGTACCGCCTGCAACATCATAGATTGCACTCGAACCATTTCTTGCATTATGCTGCTCATAGAGCTCATGAAACTGTTAAACGAATGCACTAATATCTCAATGCTTACTTCGAAACGATTACAGTTTCCATATGGTGTTTCTTCTTTAGGATATGGGTTCAAATTTGGAGTAGAATTAGTTGTCGGTGTCGCTTTGTCTACCTAAATATGCTTGGATTTTAACATATCCGGGAATGAAACATATTGGGTTGTTGGTTGAGCGCTAACCGATTGTAATGAGCTTTTGCTCGATATTGTGGCTGCTTAGCAGAAGTATTCAATTTCTGAGTTGACTTCCTTTCCATAAAAAAACTGGACAGCCTCTTTAGTTAATTGTATGATTTTCACCGCAATTGCTACATTTTTTAACCTTCGAGTCATTCTTTGACTCCACATACAACACAAACCGGTAGCAACTTGGAGTATGGCCATATACTTGGCAATTTATACATTGGACGGCACCTGAAAGTTGATGTGGTTCCTCTACTGTAATTTTACGGTGCAATAAATGCTTAAGATTGTATATAGGGTGCGTTTTATATATTTTTAATCTCATATCTCCGGGTTCCAGTTCAAAACGGAAAAGGGGTTGGGGCGCACGGTCTCTATTTTATGAGATAATCAAAAATTGTTACCTTAAATCCCGATTTTTGATGGCCAGCTATTACCTCCTTCGGATCAACATATGAATCTATACCTTTAATAACTACCTGTATACCTTTGCTGCTCTTGAGTTGATAGGTACAAAATTGTTCTTGCATTTTTCAAATTCATATACTATTTTGCAATAAATGGTTTCGTCAATTACTTGTGTTTTTGTCTCTTTTATGGTACAACGTTTAATAGGAAGAACATATAATTTTTGCAAAAAAAACCGACTTCAAAACAGATAGAAGGGCACCAATTATAAACTAATAATGTAAGAAGTAATCTGTAAGAATTAGATTTAAACCAAATAGTAGATGCGCCAAAATTAGCGGAAAAAAGTAAAGGCTATGTGAATGTCAAGCATCTACCTATTACTGTTCAAAATTTAAGCTATTTTCACCAGCATCCGTCTTTTATGGGGACACCATTCAAGCCTCTGTCTATAACGGTTTAAAAGATAGGGTCACATAGATCAAAAAACATCACCTATTGGGACACCCTTTCATTTACAATTTTAAATTAAAGACCTGTTGTTATAGAGGACTTGGCCACAAAGATTCTTTGTAAATTTCAACTATCTGTATATTACGGTTAAAAAGTTTAACAATATATATCAAATTACATGAACTATTGGGACACCATTTACATTATAATTCCAAATATTTATACTTGATATCATACCAGAGAAAGTAGTGGATATTCTGCGTAATTGTCAAGTGTTTGTGTTAAACGGTTCCAAAGATAGGGCCATATAGATCAAATTACATAATTTATGGGGACACCCTTTAGTTTATAAATTCAAATTGTATACTTGCTATAGTGGACTTTGCAATACAGGTTCCTTGCAAATTTCAGCTGTCTGTCTATAACAGTTCAAAAGTTTGGCCACGTACATAGAATTACATTAACTACACCCTTTTATTTCCAAATTCAAATTTTATACTTTTTGTTATAGCGGACTTAGCAATACAGGTTCTTTATAAATTTCAGCGGTCTGTGTACAACTGTTCAAAAGTATGGCCATATACATCAAATTAAATGATGTATATAAAATTTTGAATATTTATTCATTTTATTATAACGGTCAGAGTAATCGACATTCTGTCAAATTTTCAAGGTTTTGCCTATAACGGTTCAAAGGATAGGCTCAAATAGGTCAAATTACGTCACCTATGGGGACACCCTTTAAATTTTAAATATATTTTTTTTATTAATTTCTACTGTTGGGAGCTATAGCGACACGCAATTTTTAAAAATTTTAATTTGGTGCCCTTTACGGTTCTTAATACACGTAAAAAACATGTATGTTGTATGGGGACACCCTTTAATATTTAATATAATGAACTGATTTTAAAATGGGACCAACCTGAAAGCATAACCTTTCAAATAAAGAAAAACATTTTCAAATCGGTTCAGAAATGGCTGAGTTCTGCGGTTACATACATAAAAAAAAGCAACATTCAGACGAATAGATAACCGCCTTCTTTTTTGAAGTCGGTTAAAAATGAGATCTCCCCTATAACTGAAATTAACGTCTTTATTAGGTCGTTCGAATTTAGCTCCCTTAAATAAATTGGAGGTGGTTTGAACGACTTGGGTGCCATTTTAGGTTTACTTGTTACACTATCTAAGATAGCAAAACGGTTTTGTGAATTTACTCCGTTCCTATCCGATGATGATTTATTCACATTTATTTTATGTTCTATGTACTTAGCAACAACGGTGCACAAGAACGTGTGCGGTAAACTGTCAGAGCGATTAGAAACACATCAGATTTTATTTTTAATTTATTTCGCTGCTTTCATCAGCATTTTAATATAACATATGCATTTCTACTGCTTATGTGCGCGCTTTTTTCAGAAATACTTAAATTTGAATGTTCTTTTGGTTTCTTTTATTAGTCAACTTATAATGCCTTTATAACAAAGAAAAAAATACAACAACTTCGTTGTTCTGTATAAAATAGGTTTTGTTGTTTTTGTTTATTTAAAATTCACTCAATAATTTGTTTGTTATACGTTTATTGTGAGCTTAAAAATACACTTTTCTAAAATAAAATGTTAAAAAGAAGTAATCTGTAAGAACTAGTATTAAAACCAAACAAAAGATACACAAAATGCGCCAAAATTATTATAGTGAGAAAAAAAGTAAAAACTATGTGAATTTCAAGCGTCTCCCTATTACTATTCAAAAATTATTTCAAAAGCTATTTGCACCAACAATCGCCTTTTTTTGAATTTCATACACATACAGTGAACTCGCAGAAACGTGAACATCCAGTAACATGAACTATCCAAAAACATGAACAATTTTTCTTTACATTGACTACTCTAAAACATGAACAAAGACTGAAGGCTCTAAAACGTGAACTTTTCATCGAACGTTAAAATTTATTTATGTAAGCTTTTTTAAAAATTTTGGGATTTCCCCCAGAAGAATTTCGTAGTTTGTTTGTTGTAAACAACTTTTGTTGCATGACAAGTAGCTTTAGTATTACGCGGCAGTTCTACTAGAAGCATCTCTCTTTTTTCTGAAAATATTTTTATTGAAAATATGTCTAACAAAAAACCAAAAGTGTTAAATCTTCAAGAAAAGTCAGATATTTTAGAGTTTTTACGGAAAGGTTCATCTGTAACAGGTTTGTCGAAAAGGTATAATGTCGCTAAATCGACGATTTGTTCAATAAGAAACAAAAAAGATGCAATTTTGAAATGCGTTAACAATACATTTTCGGGTCCTGGAAAACGGAAAACACTGCATACTTCTGAGCTTCCAAAAATGTAAAAATCTCTCTATAAATGGTTCACCCAACTGCGAAAAAACCTATCGGTTAGCGGCATTATGATTAAAAAAAAAGCTATTGAAATGCACAATCAAATTAAGGAAAACAACCGTGCTTTTAATGCCATTAATGGTTGGCTTCAGAAATTTAAGAAAAGATACGGTATTCGACTACTTAAAATTTGCGGTGAGAAACTTTCTGCACGCTATCATTTAGTGGAGCCATATAAAGAAAAATTGAAAAAAAAGAATAGAAGAGCTTGGACTATGTAACGACCAGTTGTACAATGCTGACGTATCATCTGGCTTGTGTTGGAAAAACGTACCGAACAAAACATATGTCTCAAGTTTGGAAAAAACTGCTAACGGCGCAAAAATGGAAAAACAAAGACTTACGTTTATGTGTTGCGCAAACGCAGCAGGCTCACATAAAGTTAAGCTTCTTGTTATTGGAAAGGCTAAAAATCCCAGATGTTTCAAAAATTTTAATTGTCCTGTGAATTATAAAAGCTCGAAATCTGCTTGGATGACAGCTGAAATTTTTAAAGATTGGTTTCATCACTCATTTGTTCCTGAGGTAATAATATCACATTTATAAAAACTACAGTTTAGTTTACTTTCTATTTATGTTACTGAATTTTTAAAGGAAAAAGGACTTACACCAAAAGCTCTTTTATTACTTGATAATGCTCCATCACATCCACCTGAAGCTGAATTAATATCTGAAAACGGTTTAATTTGTGTTATGTTTTTGCCACCTAATGTCACATCGCTTATCCAACCAATGGACCAGAGTGTGTTCAAAATAATAAAGCTTCATTACAGAAATACAACAAATTAAACAAATTTATAATTAACGTAGTTTAAATTTAGCTAACCTCTATTTTTGATGAATTCAATAACATAATTTAGAAATTAGTGTGTATCTTAGAAACCATCTTAGAAACCACAGTAGCTAGCTAGTACGTAAATACATATGTATGTATATTAAAATATGGCAGGAACTTACAAAAAGTAGAATCATGTAGAAACATGTTTCATAGGTGAAAAATAAGGTACATACTCTATTTTAATTTAAATAAAAGATAAAAGAGTGTTAAATATATTATAGAAAAAATGCAATCTAAAACGTGAACACCCTCGGTAAAAATTAGTTCACGTTTCTGCGAGTGCACTGTACTATGTAATTTTCAATTTAACTTAAATTTTTTTATTGCGTATTTTATTGTAGACTCTGTGTAAATTTAAACTATCTGTCTATAAGGGTTCACACACTTCTATTTTTTTATAGTTTTTATTGTGGTCATAAAAATAAAAATAAAAACTTTGTTTAAATTTCATTTGTCTATCTATAACGGTTTAAAATAACACATATATGACAGAATAATATCACCTATGGTACATCCAATTATTTCTAATTTTTAATTTTCTGCTCGTTGTTATTGTGATATAGCAGTACAAATACTGTCAAATTTAAGTTGTCTATATATAATGGCTTAAAAGATAAGGTCATGCACGCCAAATTAAGTACGCTATGGGGACTGTAATTATTTTACAAATAATTTATAACATCTATACATATAATAAAACTGTAACTCATTTCCTGTCTGTTTGATTATAGCAATATGTTGTGATTCCAATATAGTATACTTCCAATATAGTATACTTCTTTTCCACAAAAATATATTATTTCTAAGAGAAAGTGGAGAAAAAGCAGTGAAAGTATGACGATATTTTAACTGATTTAAAGGTACTACATATTTTTAGGCATCTTTTATTTTTGAAAGCGGGATATTTTAAACATTGCTGCGCAACAGATGGCGCTGTTTTAAAATAACAAAATATGAATTAAAAGCGGGATTTTTTAAACCTGGTTGCGCAACAGATGGCACTGTCTTGAAATGACAAAATATGAATTTCTTCCAAATAGCCAATTGAATAAACTTGTATTTGATTTGTATTCTTACTTTGTAGAATTACATTGTTATTAAAATATTTTAGACACCATTTACAGAGCATTATTTTTAAAATTTTATCCAGGGATGGGTACCTTTATATATAGTAAATAAATCTTAAAATTTGGCGTGGAAGACTTTCCTGTGGAAGACACGTTGTGTGTGGGCACAGGTAGTCTTACATATAATAAAACTGTAACAGAACCATTTCTGTATATGAAACACTTTTTGAAAATTTTGTTGCTGGTGCAGATACTAATTGAAGTTAAATACAAAACAGCAATTTTTGAAATTTTGTCTGTACGCCTGTCTATCTGTCTGTGTTCGTATCACGTAAAAACTACTATATCTTAATAAAATTATGTAAGGGGGTATCTTATTTCAAATATAGGGTACCTTTTTGACATAAAAATATCTCATTTCAAAGAGAAAATCACAAAAAAAAAATAGTGAAACTATGCAATTTTACCGATTTAAAGGTACTGCAACCTTGACAGTACCTTATATTTTTTAAACGAGATATTCTAAACACCATTTAGAGAACTCTACAATTATTTTAGAATTTTATATAAAGCCTTTTTTCCTGAGTAATTACCGAGGGATGGGTACCTACATATATGTATATAAAATAAATACATAAACATAACTTCAAATATGGTGTGGATTACTTTCAAATCAAAATCTAACAAAATTTTGTCAGGACGCCAACGGCCCGTCGCACAGAGGGGTATTTTTCCAAACTAAACGGGCATTAGTCCAAAAATTTAATTTCAGAATTGTAAAAATTGCATCGAATAGTGAATTTTTAAGGCTTTTGCTCGAAATTTGTCGTTTTGGGACATACGTTTTTAGTCTTTACGATTTTAAGAGGTTTCCAACATTTTTTTTGTAGATAAACGAATAAAGATTTTAAATTGATTTTTTTTTGTGAAAGGCTGTATTAACAGCTAGTTATATTAATTTTTGAAAAATTTGTGTTTTAAATTTTTATGATAAAAGTGTCGATCGAAATTAAAAAAAATATTTATTTGTTCACTTTTTTCAGGTTTTTAAGAGTGATCTCCATCGCGATCCTAAAAATGTTATATATCACTAAAATTTTTTTTTATACTGTAGAACAAAACGTTGCGCGTTTTTGCGCCGTTTTTACGATTTTTTGCAAATTTCACCTTTTTTCTGTTTTTGCTCATCTTGCATAGTTAGTAGATACGAGTAAAAAACCTTTTTGTCGGTTATGAACTGTTTTTGATTTTTAAGTTGTTTTAAATAAATAAATTTTCAATATTTTAAATACAATTTATTGTTACTATTATAAATGCCTTTCTGTCTGTCTGTGTTCGCATCACGTAAAAACTCCTGGATAAATTTAAATAAAATTTTATGTAGAGGTACTTTAGTATCTAGGTTAAGATATATGATCTTTTTTTCCGTAAAAATAACTAATTTCCAGGAGAAAATAGAGAAAAAGTAGTGAAAGTACCAATTCAATGTTATTGCAGACTTGGCAGCAACTTTGATTTTTTTAAACACTATTTACAGAACTCTACAATAATTTTAGAATTTTAAATAAATTTATATATAAGCTTTTATATAAAGCTTATGTTACTGAATAATAATAAATAAGAGTCTTTTTTGGGGTGTATTACTTTCTCGCTTTTTGTCGCTGCAATTCTTACATAGATGGAGAGAGGGTAGAGAAAAATTAAAAGAGGTGGGGCACACATATTCATATACTCTTGAAATTCGTTTTGTTCCCTAGTTCGTAGTTATAATTATGAAGTTTAAAATGTAAACAAATGCGTCCACTCACACAAATTGCTGAAATAAAAATTGCACGATATAAAAACAAATAAAATTTTAAAGAAGAAAAGAGATAAATTTCTGCGACATAATTTGAACAATGTAATTGGGCCCCTTCAAAGCTAATTCGAACAAAATATTGTAAGGACGCTGACAAAGTGGCGGACACAGCTAGTTACGCATAAATTATTTTCATACAAATTAAATACTATAAAGAAATAAATTACGAAAATATTTTTATTAATATTCTTGGGTGGTGGGGATTGGTTAGGAATTGGAAAGGCACCTTCTCTTTCACATAAAAGCTTAAAAATTAATATTTTTTGGAAATAACAAAAAAAAATTAAAAAAAAAAAATTTACATTTTCACTGGTTGCTTATGCCAAATCATCAGAAAACCTTCTGATTATAATTATTAAATGTTACAACAAAATTACACATTATATTCTAACTTATCTTATCGAGTATAGTAACTAAGACCTTCACTCGTTGTAGTAAAACACGCAGTCTTTAATGAGAATCAAATACACAACCGCCAGACTAATAGACTAGCACTCTACCTACTAGCCTACTAAGGCACCCAATGAGGATTCTATTAATAAAAGCCACATGGAAATTTGAAACGATGATCAAATTTATTGTGAAGTTACACGATTGATTATAAAATAAGGCAACAAGTGAATCATTGCGACAATCTTGCGAATCCAACTTTGCTTTTTAAATTTATATTAGTGCTTCTATTTTAAAGGTTCACTAATTATTTGGTGACTGAAACTAATGTGATTTATTATATGGTTTTTATTAATTTTTTACATCTCTTTGTTTTTTTTTAGGACTGTGTGGCATATTTCAGCGGAAGGGAAATAAGCATATTCAAAAATAAATTCAATCCAGCTTGTTTTGAGAAGAATGTAAAACAACAGCCATCTAATCTGGTGTATTTATTCCTTCTTTTAGAAAACTCGGGATTACGTAATTTTCTGTTTTTTACTGGATCTGGCAGATATTTATTAAATAATAAATATGTAAACTTTATTCAAAACAAGCAACATAACATAACAATTAAGGCAGTCTTTGGTTTTAAAACTATAATATACATACACACTATAATTAGAAAATAATTAAATTAAATTTAATACAATTAAGTCATTTGAAAAATATAAAAAAACAATAATTTATTAATAAATTAGCTGTTAATTATTCCAAAAAGTAATAAAAGTATATTTATTCAAAATTGTATAGACCACAGCCCAAATTTCTAATTATTTGTGTTATCCAATTAAATCCAAGCATCAAATATAGCTTGCAGTTGGCAACATTACAAACACTTTGTTAACTGAGAGATTTTGGTATGCAGTTTTAGTAAGGGCAACATTTCTTAATATATTTTCCTTTAAGTTTGATACACTTAGTTCAGTGTCTTTCTAATTTTTCTATTTCCTAAAAATAATACGATTTCTTAAGTCGCTCAAAATAGGCGTGTCTTTTATTTATGCGATCTTCGTTTGATCGAAATTGCTTCCCACCCAGCCATTGTTTAAAACTGTAAAACCAAAAAATAATCACATGCGACTAGAGTATGCTGGATGGGATAGCAGTTCGTGGCCCAATTGATGAAATATCGTGTGGCTTACTGAGATCCGTTGCAGTCATAGAAGTGAGGTTTTTGGCAGATTCAGTGTGGATTTCAAGTAAAAAGTACCTCATCTAAAACGAAATAAAAATGATCTAACCCTTCGTTAATATTTCCTGTTCCAATAGTTGAAGAAATAACTAGAAAGAGATTTGGGCGAATTGAAGAGGAATTATGACAAATGGCGGTAGAAAAAACTGAAATTATAAAAAGAAAAGAGTGCTAAATTAATAAGTAAGGTTTAAGTGATTGCATCGTGGTATTAATGGATTAAAAAGGATTGAAAATAAGAAAATATCTGCAAGTGAAAAAAATTTTAAGAAATAAAAACGTAGCAAATACATAAAAGAAAACTGGTGGAAATTTTAAAAGTTGCTTGGCAGCTAAAATAGCAAGTGCAACGAATCCTCTTCAGGAACATATGAAACCTGGCTGTTGGCTAATAAAATATAAAACCTGTAAAGAATACACTATAATTCCTGGCATAATAGTGTCAGCGACTCCTGTGTGTGTAAGTGGCTTTTTTTTTTGGTGTGCACCAACAGGCAACCAACCAACAAATCCTCTATCCACAAACCCAAGAGAAAAAAATTGCAAACTAAGAGAAGTCAACAGGTGCTTGCATGCCATTCCAGCCGGATATTTCAAAAACAGAAAATCCTCTTACTACACGCGTCTTGGCCTCGCGGTTATTTCTTTATGTGGGATTATGTCAACAAAGAAAATTAATAATACCATCTGCGACGCATTAGCAACATTGTCGCCAACTGTTACTATCACTACCTATACAAAGTTCTAAGTGAATGTTTCCTATAACTAGTTCAAGTCCAAGTCATCAACATAAATACTATCAACAATATCAGGACCCAAATGACTACAAAAACTACAGCAACATTTTCAAGAAGAAGTTTTAAGGTCACCTTTGAATCATGTCACTCAAAATTTTAGCGGATCAGCATTATAGCAACCATCATCTCAAACATCTCAATCACCATTACAGCCATAGCATCAGCATCTAGAAATAACCCCTGTAATAGTCACAATAGCACCAGCTACTCCAACACCTACATCAGTCAAAGCAGTACTTCTACAGCAATCAAAGCAACATCTCCAGTAAACATAGCATCAGTACCTCTCTAACAATATCAGCTCTAACAACAGCTTCAACATCTGTAAACAACAACAGCTATAGCATCAGCAATCATCTTTAATAACCACATCAACAACAGCATCAGCTCTTACAACAGCTTCAACATCTGTAAACAACAAAAACAACTATAGCAGCAACAATATCATCTTTAATAACAACAACAACAGCATCAGCTCTAGCAACCTCCATATGATCTACACCTGGGTATAGAGTAGACGCAACGACAGCTAGGAGCAAACGACTCCCGTCACCAAGATAAGTTTTGTAGCTAGTATAGTAACGAGTGATTTTTTAAGAGCTTGAGAACTTTTTAAAAAAAAAAAACGCATAAAATTTGCAAAATCTCATCGGTTCTTTATTTGAAACGTTAGATTGGTCCATGACATTTACTTTTTGAAGATAATTTCATTTAAATGTTGACCGCGGCTGCGTCTTAGGTGGTCCATTCGGAAAGTCCAATTTTGGGCAACTTTTTCGAGCATTTCGGCCGGAATAGCCCGAATTTCTTCGGAAATGTTGTCTTCCAAAGCTGGAATAGTTGCTGGCTTATTTCTGTAGACTTTAGACTTGACGTAGCCCCACAAAAAATAGTCTAAAGGCGTCAAATCGCATGATCTTGGTGGCCAACTTACCGGTCCATTTCTTGAGATGAATTGTTCTCCGAAGTTTTCCCTCAAAATGGCCATAGAATCGCGAGCTGTGTGGCATGTAGCGCCATCTTGTTGAAACCACATGTCAACCAAGTTCAGTTGTTCCATTTTTGGCAACAAAAAGTTTGTTAGCATCGAACGATAGCGATCGCCATTCACCGTAACGTTGCGTCCAACAGCATCTTTGAAAAAATACGGTCCAATGATTCCACCAGCGTACAAACCACACCAAACAGTGCATTTTTCGGGATGCATGGGCAGTTCTTGAACGGCTTCTGGTTGCTCTTCACTCCAAATGCGGCAATTTTGCTTATTTACGTAGCCATTCAACCAGAAATGAGCCTCATCGCTGAACAAAACTTGTCGATAAAACACATTTCGAACCGAACACTGATTTTGGTAATAAAATTCAATGATTTGCAAGCGTTGCTCGTTAGTAAGTCTATTCATGATGAAATGTCAAAGCATACTGAGCATCTTTCTCTTTGGCACCATGTCTGAAATCTCACGTGATCTGTCAAATACTAATGCATGAAAATCCTAACCTCAAAAAAATCACCCATTAGATTAACATACATTGGTAGTTTGTGTACATGTGCTTATAAGACTAACTGTATTATACACCTACATAGTGTTAGATACACTACTTGACGACGTAATGGACAAACTAAAGCAGATGAAAATACACATCAAATTTATATCAAAGTACGTGGACGACCTGCTTGCAGTTATAAACAAAAAAGATGAAAATATAATATTAGAAATGCTCAACGCTCATCACAATAAATTACAATTTACATTAGAAAAAGAACGAAACAAACAAATTCCATACCCAGATATAAAAATTATAAGAAACGGAAAAGCAGTAATCACTGATTGGTACATGAAACCGACAGCTTCAGGAAGATTGATTAATTTCAATTCAACTCAACCTTTAACGACAAAAATAAACACTGCCACAAACTTTGTTAGGAAATTAATTCATATTTGCGACAAAAGTTTTAGAAGGAATAACATAAATAAAATAAGGGACATACTATTGATGAATAACTATCCAATTTTCATCATAAACAACATAATCCATAAAACACTTAAAAGACAAAAAGAAATCAATCTGAAAAACAAGATGCCAAAGATACCATTTTTTACAGTGTACCATTTATACCGAGGTTGACAGAAAGTAAAACATTAAGGAATAATAAGAACGTAAATATAGCACATAAATCAAATGCTACACTAAGGCATTTATTTACAAGCAAAAAGACAAAAATAGATAAATTAAAGACAGATAATGTAGTTTACGAAATAACATGTCGAGGCAATGAAAGGGAACAGTGTAATAAAGTATATGTTGGAAAAACAAAAAGAACGCTTGGTACAAGATTGACTGAACATGAAGCAGATATTAAGAAGGGAAAAGAGACGACGGCTTTATAACAACATATAAAAGAAAGCAAACACACGATTGATTTTAAGAGCGTTAAAATACTGGACAAAGAAAGTTCAGAGAATAAGAGATATACATTAGAGAGCTTAAGAATACAACAACGTTTACCGAAAGCTCTAAATACAAAAGAAGATAAGGTACAAACAAAACTGCAATATTCTCCCGCAATACACCAAAAGTAATAGTTATGTGATATAGTTTTAGTTTGATGTTGTGATTTGTTTACTTTAATTATTTATTTTATTTATTATTTTTAATTTTGTGTCGTGTTGTTCATTAATTTTAATAATGATAAGTGAATATATGATTCTGATGTAAACTAAATCGTAAGTCAAGCTTTAATTATAATTCGTCAAATATGTACATATGTATAAGAAAAAATTTCTTCAACAGAATTTAATAAAATCTAAACTGATCCTGAATAAGTCGACAACCTTATCGACGAAACGTTGAGTGAAAGATGAAGTAAGTTGTTCTATTTACATTAAATTTTTAATGACCATAATTAGCCCAAAAGACTACTGTCTTAACTGTCAAAATATATATTTTATATTTTCACAAATAAATTTATATGAACTTTACAGTGTATCATAAAACAGAGTTTGGTATATCTGTAATGGCAGCATAAATATTTCCTAAAGGTGGTTAAGTAACTGAGGTTTGGTGGTTGGACGTGAAATTTGGGACAGTTCGCAGAGTATGACGTGCGGCGCTCAAGATGAAGTCCATCAAGACTTCAAGTGGGAGTGCCGTCTAGGTTGGGACAACACCAGTCAACAGTGGAGGAAAACATATGATGGTAATGACAGCAAATTGAACAGTGTAAGAGTTAGTTTTAGTTTAGATTAGACAGGATAGGAAACGTTCATAGTGGTTGCCCCTTTTCTTTATTTCATTAGTAGATTTCACAGTCTGGTATGATCAGTATTTTTTTTGTATGTGTCAAAGGAGCCAGAAAGTTGAAAAGAACCTCCCCATCCGGAGAGCTTAGCCGAGCTAAAAGCCATCATACCACTATCAACAATCTGGCCACAAAACAAAAGAAAACAAGTTGAACGTTGGCGTTCAATCGAAATCTTCAAATTCAATCCTTTTTCTCATATATACCACACGTACACATTACAAAATGGCGCCCAACTTGGGGCCCGTTGACCGTCGGCCACCCGAAAAATGAACGTTTTCTTTAATTCATTTGAATTTAGTATGTTTGCTTTTAGAATTTCATGTTATTTAGTAGGTTTTGTCGTATAAGAAGATTTATATGTAGCGTAAGTCCCGATTGATAAATAGTGAAGTATGACAATCCAAGTTCCAGTGGAGTTAGAATGGAAGCAAAGTAGGAGACGTAGAAGTAAGAACTTCAGAGTTCCTTTTTGTTCCAGTAAAACATCCCTTTAGAATTATTAAGGCTCAGTCCGGGATGTGAGTACTAGTGTGTCATCTTTTGTTGCGGGTTTTCAACATTTCTCTAGCGGTTTCACACAATTTTTGTTTTGATTAGTTAACCTACATATTTTCAGATTAAACTAACAATTTGCAAGTCATTTACCATTTGCAAACCTCCAACCACCCAACTTGGTTACCAAACACCTATGTCAGTTTTTTACTTTTTTTATTTTTCGTTTTTGCTATTTTTGTAGCTTGGATTCCAGCTATATTGATAGCACACCATTTGATAGATCCTCGATAGGATTTTCATAATTTTTTTTGATTTTTGAAAATTGCAAGGTTGATATTTTTTAAATTGTTAAATTTTTTTTTATTAGTTTATTTTTTTTATTATGTTTTGAGATGTCTTTAAGCCATGCAAAATGCCAGTTTAACTACCAAATTGGTGAAAAAGTAATTTAAAAGGTTACTTGGTTCGCATTTTACTTACCTAAATTTATATACATTTCAATTTCAATGTTATTATATTCGTAAGTGATTATTTAACATTTTTAGCATGAACAGCTTCGCAAAGAGTTCATATTTTTCGATTTCAATTTCATTTTATACATATATAGATATATTTTCGTTCTTTTGTCCGGAAAAGTTCTTTCGCGTTTGTGTGGCATTCCCCTCTCGGCCTGTTTACACCGCATTAACTTTGCTGTTATGGTATCACAAACCGATACCATCATCGCAACCCTTAATTAATGCACCAGCTCTTGCAAACCAGAGGCAAACTCAGCAATGTATGCAAAACGCTTCGCATCGTGTACCTATATCTCCTAGTAACCAGAGACCGATGGCACCACCGCTGTTTCAACCAGTTCCAAGTCAGGGCATGAGTAACTTGAATTTTAATAACTTTAACGGTCACTCGCAACAGTGTGGTCCAGCTATACAAGTTCCAAGTATCAGTAATCAGCACGAAACGCAAAGGAAGGTTGAAGTGGAGAAATAGGGTCTTTGATTCGATGGGACAGATAAAACAATGAACGCCGAGGATATTATTTTTCGTTTAGAAGTACTCTGCCATGATTACAATTGCTCTTGGGCAGACGTCATACAAAATTTTCACCATCTGCTAAGCGGGAATGCACTTGAATGGTATTGGATTCATAGGAGATTAGCAGCAATATAGTCGTGAGAAGATTTAAGGGAAGCCTTACTCACTCAATTCAGACGCTTTGAAAGCGAGTTTGTCATTCAGAAGATGATAATGGAGCGTCGCCAACTACCACACGAATCGTTTGAGGAATTTTATAACGTTATAATCAAATTAAGAAATCAGCAACGCTCACCATTCGGTGAACAGAATTTGGTAGAGATTATGAAGAAGCCATCCTTAGCCAAACTTATTTTTCCGATAAAAATTTTTGATTTGTGTCAAGAGCGGATAACATTTTAGCCAGTCAGCGGCAAGCAGGACAAATGCGTCAGCAAATGTCACAACGGGTGCACGAACTGGACCCGTAGACGAGATAAGCAGAACTAGCGATTACGTTTGCTAGAACTGCAAAAGAGTAGGCCACAGCTTCGTGGACTGTCCTTCGCCGACGCGGGGAATATTTTGTTACCGTTGCGGAAAAGAGGGAGTGGTGACGCCCAGCCGAAATGCCAGGGAACTCCAGACGGGGTCGTCGCAGACTGGAGAGACGCGTGCCACTCAGACTTAAATCCAGTTACTATATATTCAGAAAAAGCCGTAAATAACCCCGCAATGTGGATTTTTGATAACCCTGGTAGACCTAAGGAAATACAAAAGACAGAGCCAAAATTAAGTGTGTTGAAGGCATTACATGTGCATTTTAAATAGTATCAGGAGGCGAAGGTAAGAATTTTTGGAGGCGTGATTGAGAGAATCGCAAAGACTAGAGAGAGATATCACCGTAGAAAGAAAGTGAACGTAAATTCTCGTTTTTAAAAACAATCACGTTCTCCTTAGTGCCAACTTTAAATCGCGAATTATTTCTTGGAGTCGATTTTATGAAGGAGTTTAAACTACTAGCTAACGTAGAATGCTTGATCAGTAACAGGGTAGATATGAAAGAAAAGGTGAAAGGGATTAAGGAAATCAAGGATGCGGATATGCATAAGCTTATAGAACAACAAAAACAGCAGTTGAAGGAAGTAGCAGATAAGTTTATTTGTTACACCAAGAAAGGTTTGGGTAGAACAGATTTAGAAGTGCACTCAAGCGACACACGAGACGCTGTTCCAGTAAAGGACCGTCATTATCCAGTTTCACTTTCACCGGCCGTTCAAGCGCTGATGTACGCGGAGCTCGATCGCATAATTGCTTTATGCGTGATAGAAGAGAGTAACAGCCCGAGGAGTCATCCGGTAACTCTCGCCCGCCGTGGAGAAAAATGTCGGCTATGTTTCGATGCACGCAAGTTGAACGCGTTAACGGTGAAGGACGCGTACCTGCTGCCTCATATCGAGGGTTTGCTTAGTAGACTAGGAGATACCTATTTTATTTCAAGTGTGGATATGAAGGTGGCAAATCTCTTTAGAGGAATCCAGTAGAGAGAAAACTGCATTCACGGTGCCAGGACGAACGCTTTATCATTTTCCGATCATGTGGGTTGTGTAATGCAGCTCAAAGTTTGTGCCGTTTAATGGATAAAGCGATCCCCTCGGCAATGCGTGATAGAGTTGTCGTCTATTTGGACGACCTTCTTATTCTATCTTCAGATTTTGACACCTATGTGGAACCCATTTGAAGGAGCCGGGATTAACAATAAATGTCGAGAAATATAGATTTTGTTTTAAGGAACTAAAGTCAATTCTGTTTTTGGCGTTGATAAGTGCGGACGCGATTTTTTTTAAGCTCGCATTAACAAAAAACAAAAATACATTGTATGAATAATTTAAAACAAAAACAAACCTGTTTTAATACAACAACAAAGTTGTTTGTAAAATATTTTTTCTTTTTCCTTCTCTTTATTTTTTACAACGGCATATTGAATTGCTACTTTAAAAATAAAACAAAAACAATGAAGGCCAATAAGCCTCTTTAATTTAAGCAACAAAAATGTCGACAATGTTGAATTAAATAAAAACAAAAAAACTAAAAATAATTTGTATATTAATGCTACGCCGGTTATACGTGCCCCATCTTGTTCATCGCTTTTACTAAGCCATGACAATAAAATAACTAAAAACAAGTCGCCTTCTGAATACAGTCTTACCAAAATTAATATGGATAGTGTAGAAAAACCCAAGACGCAAGTGGGAATGGACAGGCACATAACTGCATTGAAAAGAGGTCGAAGCCCTCAATCTTCGCAGATTGCACCAATGGCTAAAGTACAAAAAGACAAGGACTCTAACGGAATAAATTCCCATAATCGTTTTGCTATTTTAGGTAGTGAAACAAGTGAAACAAAAACGTCCCCCAAGTCATTTAAACCACCACCAATTTTTTTAAGGTTGTTATAAGAGGTGTAGACTCATGTATTAATCCAGTGGATATAAAAGCTGGCCTCCAAACAGCAGGATTTAAGGTTAAAAGCGTTGACAATCTCAGAAATCGAGAGTGTGTCCCTCAACCTCTGTTTTGCGTTGAACTGGAACCTGGGGATATTAGATTGAAGAAGAACGAAACGCACCCCATTTATAATCTAAAATACTTGTGACACCGCAGGATAAGTGTAGAGGAACCATATAAGCGTACAGGACCCGTCCAGTGATTAAATTGCCAAGAATACGGACATACAAGGGTTTACTGCGTTGCAAGCATCGATACATTAGTGCATTCGTTAAACAGTTTTATGACCTCAATGAGCAGTATGATGCAAGAAATAGTTCGCATGCAATCTATGATGTTGCAGGCGGTACTTAACAAACTATGAAGTGTATAAAAATATGTTTCTGGAACGCAAGCGTCTTACGCCAACACAAAAATGAACTCGAGTACTTTCTTAATAATTAGCAAATTGATGTCATGCTGATTTCAGAGCCATTAATTTTTGAAATTAATGGCTATATATATAAAGGCCATTGACGCCTTTATATATATAGCGCCATTGACGTCTATGTAAATATCGAGCCTTATATGATCTGGCCCAGTTAAGATGGTCCAATGAGTCGACTTGTCAAACGGCGAGGACGATCTGGCCTCTACTGGATCAGAAAAAAACGGCTTTGCTATTTCGGCTGCCAAAAATGCAGCTACGTTATTTAATATCAACAATCGCTGGGTATTGCCTATTCGGAACTCATGCAAGAAGAATGGGCCTCCATTACAACGATTTCTGCAGAAGTTGTCAGGATGAGGAAGAGGAGGAAACTGTCGAACACCTCCTTTGCCACTGCCCTGCGTTAGAATACCAACGCCTCCAGCACCTTGGACAAAGGTGCTTTGCAAGCCTCTCCGGTGTCTCTATATTGGAACCGAGCAGGATCAACTCCTTTCTGAGGAGCAGCGGATTTCCACTTGGCGAGGTATAGACACTCTCGTCAACAACCTGGCTCGACTAACCTGCCCTTCGTGGCTACCTCCCCACATTTCTGATCTTCTTTTTCTGCCTTAAAACTGTCTGTGATTTTATCCTATGTCTTCTCTCAACTCTTTTTCTCTTTTCTATCTCTCCATTTTCCTTTTTCCCTTCCTCTTTTGCAGGTAACACAAAGGGACCAATTACTTGGACCTAAGTGAGCTGTATTGGAGCTGCCTGCTTAACCTAACCTAACCTAAGGCCTAATATTTAAGCTAAAGCTGAATTTGCCCGAAAACTTGTATAAGCTCTTAAAAGATTATTTAACGAATCGCAAGTTTTTACTAAAAGAAGGTGACTTTTTAAGCTCGCCACAGCTCATTGAAGCCGGAGTACCCCAAGGTAGTATTTTGGGACCAATTTTATATTTACTGCACACATCAGATATGCCAATTAGCACCCTAGTCCACACATCAACTTTTGCAGATGACACAGCTTTTTTAAGTATTCATGAAAGTGCCCAAGAATCATCACAACTTTTACAAGACCACATATTCAATTTGGAAAAATGGCTAGAAAAATGGAGAATAAAAGTGAATGAACAAAAATGTACTCACATAAAATTTTTTTATTTTAGACTTAAGATATGAGTAATTATTGTTAGTTCAAAAATATTGAAGATACAATAAAAAAAATTATGAAAAAAAGGAAATAAAGTATTTAGGCTATATACTGTAGGTAAACTTAGACCTGATCTAGAAAAAATTAAGTCCATTACGCGCCTTTCCTATCCCAAAACAGCAAAGCAAGTCCGAAGTTTTATGGTTTAGACGATTTATACCCGAGTATGCTACCATCGCGTCCCCGATTTCCGGAACCCTGAAAAAAGGAAAACAATTATAATTTTCAAGTGAAGCCGAGACAGCGTTTAATTTGTTGAAAGAAGCACTCATCACAAGTCCTATTTGAGAAATCCAGATTTTTGCAAAGCCTTCTTCGTGCAGTGTGATGCTTCCGATGTAGGAGTAGGAGCAGTTCTATTTCAGAAAGACGATGCAGACGGAGAACTGCCAATCGCGTACTTTTCGCACAAACTTACCGAAGCACAAAATAATTATTCGGTTACAGAGTGTGAATGTTTGGCCGTAGTCATGGCAGTTAAGAAATTCAGACAGTACATCGAGCTTATGCCATTCATCATTCTTAATAATCAACAAATTGATGTCATGCTGATTTCAGAGCCATTAATTTTTAAAATTAATGGCTATATATATAAAGGCCAGAATCAAACATTATTTACTGTGTGATTTTTGTGAGGATTACCTTCAAGCAATAAATATCTGCCTTGAAGAATTTCAGCAAAACTTTGCTATTTCTTCAATTTATTCACCTCCTAGATTTCAGGTATCAGATATATAGTATAGCGACTTATTCAAATCACTAGGTCTCTGTTTCATAGCATCAGGGGACTACAACGCTAAACATACATTTTGCGGATCACGCCTAATAACTCTAAAAGGTCGTGTTTTGTTTGATTTAATTTCAAAAATGCGTCTGAACGTGATATCGAGTGGACAAACTACCCATTGGCCTACTGATTACAAAAAATACCGGATGTCATTGATTTTGGCGTGATTAAGGGTATTCCGAGAGAAATGCGTAAAGTTGAAACGTCATTTGAATTATCCTCCGATCATTCACCCACTATTGTCTATATATGGAACCAGCAAAATATTGTGTCACCAACAACTAGCACAAGCATTAATTGGTTGAAATATAGAAAGTATCTCAGTACTCACTGTTCGGAAAATATACCGCTAAGAACACCAAAATACGCGGATCAAAGTCTTATTAATTTTGATCAAATCCTTAAATCAGCTGCCCAACATGCAACAGTAACCCGACTATCAGCTAGATACAATCAAATTTACTCTGTAGATGTCGAGCGGCTCTTGGCTGAAAAAAGGAAAATTCGAAGAAGGTGGCAATCACACAGATCTCCTGAACTCAAAGCTAGACTTAAAGATTGCAGGAAACGGCTAAGACAGCTTCTAGAATATCGAAGAGTAGCATCTCTGAAAAATTACTTGGAAGACCTCGACGCAACTGCACAATCAGATTATTTATTATGGCGCGCATGTAGATACCTCAAAAGACCAGTCGTACGTAAGCCTCCCTTGCGAACTTCTTGTGGAGACTGGGCAAGAAATGATACCGAAAAAGGTAACTTATTTGTTGAACATTTGAAAAAGGTGTTCACTACAATTATGTATACTGATATAGTTGAGTTGCCACCAGTAGAGACTAGTGCCGTAGTACCCCTTAGATTTGAATTTAGCGATATTGAAACGATTTAAACACCAAAAAAGCCCCTGGCGTTGATAAAACAAGTAACAAGATGTTATTTGAGTTGCCCCGTTTAGGTCGCAGAATTATTCTTTTTGTTTTTAATGCCATCTTACGTCTGAAGTACTTACCCACAGAGTGGAAGGTCTCTTTGATAACTATGATTCCTAAACCAGGAAAAGACCAAACAAAAGTAGAATCATACAGACCTATAAGCCTTTTATTAAACGTGTCAAAGTTGTTTGAGAGATTATTAATAACTAAGCTGAATCCAATTCTTAGCGCGAAAGGATGTATTCCGAACCATCAATTAGGCTCTAGAAAGCAACATAGTACGATCCAACAAACACGCAGATTGGTAAATGTAATTAAAACGACCTTTGAAGAAAAAATACTATTCTGCGCTTTTTATCGACGTTTCTCAAGCATTCGATAAGGTTTGGCACGAAGGCCTAATATTACAAGCAGAAATATCTGCTATCAAAAGAGCGGCAAACTGGTTAAGGTACCACAGAATATTCAACAGGGATATCTGGTTTTGTACCGACAGTAAAGCTGCAATTCTGTCCTTAGCAGGTGTGTTTACCACATCAAACTTAGTCTTGGAATGCCGGACATCCTTAAATGTGATGGCGGAAAATTCATCACTCACCCTTAAATGGGTGCGGGGACATGGGACTATTGTAGGCAACTGTGTTGCTGATGAACTTGCAAAGAAGGGAACTTTGTTCAACGATAGCGCCATTGACGTCTATGTAAATATCGAGCCTTATATGATCTGGCCCAGGTAAGATGGTCCAATAAGTCGACTTGTCAAACGGCGAGGACGATCTGGCCTCTACTGGATCAGAAAAAAACGGCTTTGCTATTTCGGCGGCCAAAAATGCAGCTACGTTATTTAATATCAACAATCACTGGGCATTGCCTATTCGGAACTCATGCAAGAAGAATGGGTCTCCATTACAACGATTTCTGCAGAAGTTGTCAGGGTGAGGAATAGGAGGAAACTGTCGAACACCTCCTTTGCCACTGCCCTGCGTTAGAATACCAACGCCTCCAGCACCTTGGACAAAGGTGCTTTGCAAGCCTCTCCGGTGTCTCTATATTGGAACCGAGCAGGATCAACTCCTTTCTGAGGAGCAGCGGATGGTTTTCTAACCCTCTTCCACTTGGCGAGGTATAGACACTCTCGTCAACAACCTGGCTCGACTAACCTGCCCTTCGTGGCTACCTCCCCACATTTCTGATCTTCTTTTTCTGCCATGAAACTGTCTGTGATTTTATCCTATGTCTTCTCTCAACGCTTTTTCTCTTTTCTATCTCTCCCTTTTTCCTTTTTCCCCTCCTCTTTTGCAGGTAACACAAAGGGAGCAATTACTTGGACCTAAGTGAGCTGTATTGGAGCTGCCTGCTTAACCTAACCTAACCTAAGTCCTAATATTTAAGCTAAAGCTGAACTTGCCTGAAAACTTGTATAAGCTCTTAAAAGATTATTTAACGAATCGCAAGTTTTTACTAAAAGAAGGTGACTTTTAAACCTCGCCACAGCTCATTGAAGCCGGAGTACCCCAAGGTAGTATTTTGGGACCAATTTTATATTTACTGTACACATCAGATATGCCAAGTAGCACCCTAGTCCACACATCAACTTTTGCAGATGACACAGCTTTTTTAAGTATTCATGAAAGTGCCCAAGAAGCATCACAACTTTAACAAGACCACATACTCAATTTGGGAAAATGGCTAGAAAAATGGAGAATAAAAGTGAATGAACAAAAATGTACTCACATAACTTTCACACTGCGTTGGGAATCATGCCCTCCTATTCGCATAAATAACCAAATGATACCACAGCTTTCAGACGTTATATACCTGGGTATACATCTTGACCATCGCCTTACTTGGAAAAGCCACATTGATTTCAAGTTAACACAAGTTAACATGCTGAATGAACCTGATTACATTCAACTAAAAAGAAGAGATACTGCTTTTCTTGGCCGTACATTAGAGGGATGACCCGCAAATGATTGCAAAATCCGTGAAACAAACATTATTTTTGTCTAGCACTGGCTGGACTTAAAAAGTATATTTTATTATTTTATTTTAGACTTAAGATACCAGTAATTATTGTTAGTTCAAAAATATTGAAGATACAATAAAAAAATTATGAAAAAAAACACGAAATAAAGTATTTCGGCTATATAGTGTAGGTAAACTTAGACCTGATCTAGAAAAAATTAAGTCCATTACGCGCTTTTCCTATCCCAAAACAGCAAAGCAAGTCCGAAGTTTTATGGTTTAGACGATTTATACCCGAGTATGCTACCATCGCGTCCCCGATTTCCGGAACCCTGAAAAAAGGAAAACAATTTGAATTTTCAAGTGAAGCCGAGACAGCGTTTAATTTGTTGAAAGAAGCACTCACTACAAGTCGTATTTGAGAACATCCAGATTTTAGCAAAGCCTTCTTCGTGGAGTGTGATGCTTCGGATGTAGGAGCAGTTCTATTTCAGAAAAACGATGCAGACGGAGAACTCCCAATCGCGTACTTTTCGCACAAGCTTACCGAAGCAGAAAAGAATTATTCGGTTACAGAGTGTGAATGTTTGGCCGTAGTCATGGCAGTTAAGAAATTCAGACCGTACATTGAGCTTATGCCATTCTCAGTCATCACGGACCACAGCAGCTTAAAGTAGCTCATGTCGAACAGGGACTTGAGTGGGGATTGGCACGGTGGAGCTTACAACCCCAAGCATACACTTTTGATATTGAACACCGAAAGGGCAAACATAATGTGTAATACGTTATGACTTGGATGAAATTTCGACAGAGGTAAGAGTGCTAGTGGATGTCGAATCTCCATCTTTTAAATCAGAGGATTACTTGAATCTCATGGAAGTTATCACGGAAAAGTCGGAACAGCTACCGGATTTGAGAGTTATAGAAGGATACTTGTATAAAAGGAAAGTGCCATACGACGGAATACCCCTGAATGGAGATTTGTCCTGGAAGCTATGGATACCAGCGGATCTGACACAGGATATAATAGAGAAAGCTCATGTTCCACCACAAGCTTCACACGGTGTCACACGCAGTGAACGGTCCCCATAGTAAAACTGGAACAAATCGAACGAGTTATGGTAGCGTAATGAAATTTGTGGCGCATATCTCTCTTGGCCTACTATTTTCAAAAATGAATTAACATATAAATGTTAAAAATCCTTTTAGTTTTCAGGTGCAGGGACAATTAAATACCCTATTACAGTAATTATTATTTTTTTGAATTTTAATCTATTATTTCACATACAAAATGATTAATCGTGATAGTTTTTTTTTTATAAAATATAACCCATCTCTAATTATTTAGGGTTGCCGTATACCTTTTTTTGAATATAACATTATTTTAAACTTTTTATTATTCTTATTTTTTAAAGTTTTGAAAATACTCATAACCATTGATATTCAAATAACATTATATGTTAAATTGACAACACTAAATATTTAAAAATTAAATTATTATTTAAGATAAAAAACATATTTATATAAAGATTAATAATAAAGTTACAAACAAATTCAAATAATATAACAATTGTATATAATTTCTTAATCAATAAAATAAGTTTCTTAGTCTGAATCAGTGTTAATAGATTCATCTACTATTATGTAATTACTAATTTCTTGATTATTGTTGAAAGAGCTGCTTGTATTTATTGTATTTCTATTAGATCTATTAGAACTTAATGGATCAGAAGAAAGGAGTTTATTTATTAAATCTTGATTACAATTTTCTCTGCTATTTGTTCGAGTGTGCTCAAGTCTGTTCTTTCTTAATTGTTTTGTGAAGGCATTCTAAATCATTCGCCCGTGCATTCACCTTGTATTAGTTCGCCCTGGTTTAAAGCATAGCCTACTATTATCATACATTTTTAAATATTAAAAATGTAAACTGATAATTTTAATTAAAATATCAAATATGGATGATTTTTAAAATCATTATACAGTGAAATCTTACGGACACCGACCGTCACAGCAGATTTGACCGTTCACGGCATAGTTCATTAAAAAGTTCGGGACTTTGTGCTATTAATTATGCTTTTATGAATGAGTAGAAAATTTTCATTCGTTCAAACGCGTAATCTGTGTTAGTGCTTCATCAAACGATTTAATTTGATAGATATTTTGTTTCACATTTGATAGATTTTGAATCACTTGATATTACTTCTGGGGCCTAATCACCGCATTCGATATCGAGTAAACTATCGTATCGAATAACAAATTCGCTACGAGTCGAGTCGAGTAAGCTAATTATGCCATTCGACATGTATCGAATCCTTATTTTTACCAAATTGTAATAGATTAATAATAAGTCAACAAGTGGGAAAGAAATAACGGTTTAAAAACATTTCCTTTCGAATGAAATACTTCTTATTCGATATCGAGTGCCATGATACCAAAATGAAAAATTACGAGAGATTTTAATCGATATCGAAGGCGGTGATTAGACCCCTGGAGTTTTTGCATCTTCAAAATTTATTTTAATGTCATCATTTTCTGTGTATACAATTTTATCGATTTTTAAGAAATCTTCAAAACTAAAATTCTTTAAAATTACGTTAGTATTGGCATATGATATATCGGATTTAATTCGTTGACAATTTGATTTTGATTAATAAATTTTACTTAGCCAACCTTAATAAAAATTCTTCAATAATTAACACTTCACGCATTCAACACATAGTCTCAAAAAAACTACACAAAATACTGCCAATGATACCGAAAAGGGCAATCACACAAATTTATATGCATATATAGTGCTGGTGTGGGGTATGTTAATTTTATATCCATAGATGTATTTTTTGAAAATTTCTCGCACGATTGGCGCTTTTTATATTTGTTAAAGATTTGGTTCGTATACTGGAGGTATTTTATAGAAAAAAGGTGTCCAAGTCCGGCCAGTGTAGTGTCCGTCTAGAAGAGAGTAATCTGTTCTAAATATTCTTTAAAAACAATGTGACTTGGAAAATTGTCCGTTTAAAAGAGGTATTCGCCTTCGGGAGGTGTCCGTTGGTAGAGTTTTCACTGTATTTCATAAGTTGGCATAGTCGCAATTTACATTAGACAGAAAAATGGGCAGACAGACGAGATTTGTAGGCAAGGGGTTGAAGAGGTAGAGTGTGTATTTCATGACTAGTGTACTGGACATTTTTTCGTTTCTCTTTTCTGCTTTTCGCTTTTTTCTTTGTTGCTTCACTTTATATTTCTCAAGTCGGCCTCATTTTAATGAGTTTCTAGTAGAATCTGCATGTGCGGAAAATGGAATTTCCACAAACATGTAAAGAATATAACACAGAAAATAAAATGTGCAAAAATCTGTCTGTCTTGTTTATGTCCAATGTAAATTGTTTAAGCAAGAGCAAAAGAGAATTCAAAAAATGTCTGCCCTGTTTCTGTCCTATGTAAATTGCGACATAGAAAACACCTAAACCTTTTTATACATACATACTTATTTTAGTATATATAACAGAAAATAAGATTATTGATGCATAAAAGTAGTTTCTTGATGTGCCTATTTTTTCGGGTCCATCGAAACTGACTATTTTTTTTTAAAGTATGTACATATTTTGGCTAAAAACTTCACAATTTTTTTTTACAGTGTTGTTATGAATATTTGAATTTTAAGATTTTTTTATTGTTTCTGCTACATTTCTGAATAAAACAATTATAATTGCATGCATTTTTATTAAAAAATGAATTTTTGATATTTATTTTTCCAAACCCATTTTTTGTTACTCAAAGTGAAAAAATTATCAAAATAATTCGAATTTAAAGCAGTGTAACTTTTTATAGGTGTAACGCACATAAAAAAACAAAGCACCTTTAGAATCTTGGGAGTCTTAGCTTTCATACCATATGTATTTTGTTGATAAATTCGAAAGTTTTTTTTTTTTGATTTTTTTTCCAATAGACAGTTTACTGTGCAGCGTGTAAAGGAGTATTTTTACTGGCCAAATCAGACAACGCAAGTAAGGGAGTTGGTAAGAAACTGTAAACCGGCCAACACAGCCCTCAGAACACCGATGGGAAACCAAAGCATCAGTGAGCGTTCATTTCAAGGGATCTTTGTGGAATTCTTAGGACCTTATCCTCGCTCCAAATCGGGTAATACGTATATATTTATTGTTTTAGATCATATGAAGAAATTTGTTTTGCTGAAGGCCATGTCGAAAGCCAGCAGCCGTAATGTCATTAAATTTTTAACTTCTGAAGTTTTTCACAAATTCGGTATGCACAAGACACTCGTTTCGGACACTGAAAAAGAGTTTTGCAGTATGGAATTTTCAGAGACTCTCGAAGTCTTCGGTATAAAGCATGTGAAAACCGCAACACACTCGTCCGAAGCAAACGTCTCGGAAAGGGTTAATCAATGTATCCTTGGTGCAATAAGATCGTATTTGCAAAAGCCCAGCGTAACTGGGATCAACATCTATCAGAGATAGAGTGCTCGTTGGGATCGTCCATACGCAGCTCAATAACAGTAACACAATATTTCGCGTTGTTCGGAGTTAACATGATCAACCATGGCAGTGCTTATAAACTAATAAGAAGATTGAAACTGTTGGAAGACCCTGAAATCAACCTGATACCTAAGGAGGATAAGATGATCCTGGAGTGGGAGAGAATCAAGGAAATCATGCGAAAGACGTACTTGCAGAACTAAAAGACATATAATATAAGAAACCGAGAGGTAAAGTTCATAACTGGACAGGAAGTTTTTCCCCGTAATTTTCAACAGAGCGACTTTAAGAACAACTAGAATGCCAAGCTGGGAAAGAAATTTCATAATTGCAGGATTGTGCGTCCCGTCGGAAACAGCTTATACGAGGTGGAGGACCTTAAAGGGAAGTCTCTAGGCATTTCCACGCCAAGGACTTGAAGCAGTAGAGTTTTGAAACGTCATATACAGCGATAGCATTTGTCAGGAAACTAGGGTTTTGAACAGACCCCCTTTGACTGATTGATGTTTGCTACTATAAAATGCAAAGCTGTATGCAAGTACAATCCCATCTGGTAATCAACCGAATACCTAATACCCGGTATAAGTGGCGTGATGTCAACCGAAAGTTTTAGTAAGAATAAGAAGAAAAAGAGAAATGAAAAGTGGCGTCCGTTCGGAGTACATATAAAAGGGAAGAAGAATCAAATGGCGGCGGAGTTTTTTTTGGCTGCTGTGAATGTGTGAAGTACCTTGGAATCGAGTGGAAAAAATTACAAGAGTTTTGTGATATAATATGACGGTAGAATAAACTGAAATTATAAAAAGAAAAGAGTGCTAAATTAATAAGTAATAAGTAACGGATTAAAAAGGATTGAAAATAAGAAAATATCTGCAAGTGAAAAAAAATTTTAAGATATAAAAACGTGGGAAATACATAAAAGAAAACGTGGAAATTTTAAAAGTTGGTTGGCAGCTAAAATAGCACGTGCAACGAATCCTCATCAGGAACATATGAAACCAGGCTGTTGGCTAATAAAATAAAAAAACCTGTAAAGAATACAGTGTAATTCCTTGCATAATAGCTTCAGTGGCTCCTGTGTGCGTAAGTGGCTCGTTTTTTTTTTGGTGAGCACAAACAGACAACCAACCAAAAAATCCTCTATCCACAAAACCAAGAAGAAAAATTGCAAACTAAGAGAAGTCAACAGGTGGTTGCATGCCATTCCAGCCGGATATTTCAAAAACCGAAAATCCTCTTACTACACGCGTCTTGGCCTGGTGGTTATTTCTTTTTGTGAGGTTATGTCAACAATGAAAATGATTAATACTATCTGCGACGCATTAGAAACATTGTCGCCAACTGTCACCATCACTATCGATACAAAGTTCTCAAGTGAATGTTTCCCATAACTAGGTTAGGTTAGGTTAAGCAGGCAGCTTGTATAGAGGAGGAGAAAGAGAAGTGGAATGAAATAGCTCACTTGGGTCCATTATGTTGGTCCCTTTGTGATACCTGCAGATAAGAGGAGGGATAGACAGAGAAGATAGAAAACAAAGTTCATTATAGACTGAGAAATTAGAGAAAGAAGTGGGTAGAAGGTCATAGACAGAGAAGGTGTTAGCCGTGAAGGCACTATTGGACGTGACATATCTTGATGAGCAACTATGTCACTTCAGTTGGAAGAGGGTTAGAAAACCAACCACAGTTCCTTAAAAAGGAGTTAATCCTGATTGGTTCCAGATATGAAACACACCAAAGGCTTTCAAAACATCGTCGTCCCAAGTATTGTAGGCGACAGTGTTCTAATGCAGGGCAATGACAGAGAAGGTGTTCAACCTTTTCCTCCTTTTCTTCATCCTGGCAACTTCTACAGAAGTCATTATAAGGGATACCCATCCTGCTTGCATGGGCTCCAAATAAGCAATGACCAGTGACTATTGCTATTAAGTCGCGTATCTGCGTTTTCTGCAGCCGAAATAGCGAGACCGTTTTCTTTTGGTCCATCGAGGGCCAGATTGTCCTTGCGATCGAGCAAGTCGACTCATTGGACCATCTGGCCTGAGCTATGTTGTGAAGGGCAAAGTTGATGCGGTGTAAACAGGCCGAGAGGGGAATGCCACAATAGATGTCTATGGCATCATCGTGCAATAGTGTTCCCTTCTTGGGTAGTTCATCGGCAGCACAGTTGCCTTGATTAGTCCCATGTCCCCTCACCCATTTAAGGATGACTGTCGAATTATCCGCCATCTCATTTAAGGATGTCCGGCATTCAAGGACAAGATTTGATGTGCTATACACACCTATAAGGGACATGATAGCGGCTTTACTATCAGTACAAATCCAGATATCTCTGTCTGATATCCTGTGGTTCCCATAACTAGTTCAAGTCCAAGTTATCAACATAAATACTACCAACAATATCAGGACCCAAATGACTAAGCAACATTATCAAGAAGAAGTTTTAAGGTCACCTTTGGATTATGTCACTCAAAATTTTAGCGGATCAGCATTATAGCAACCATCATCTCAAACATATCAATCACCATTACAGCCATAGCATCCTAAAATAACCCCTATAATAGTCACAATAGCACCAGCCACTCAAACACCTACTTCAGTCAAAGCAATACTTCTACAGCAGTCAAAGCATATGTCGCACAGTGGTCAATTTCGCGAGATAGCGGTCAAAACTCTATAACTTTTTACCGGATTGGTATTTTTTTACGCGATTTTTTTTGTTCAATAGGAGGGACTTTAAGCTTCAATTTGCGTGTTCAAACGTAAAAATCGACTGATAGGAACGTAAGTAATGTGGAGTTTTAATTTTTTGTTGAGTTTCCATGTAAAAGTTGAATATTTTGACATTTTAAATAGGTATTTTTTTTATAATTTCTTATTTTGTTCAATCGTATTTTACAACCAATACTTATTTATTATTCCTAAACTTAATTTTGGTCAGAAAATGCCAACATTTGGCCCCTGACATTTATTTAGTCTCAATATTCACAGGGGCCAAAAGTTGGTTTTTTTTGGAAGAAAGCTAATTCTTGTGAGGATTAAACTGAAAAATAACACTGCAATTCCCAACAATATCAATACCATTTGGATTTATTATATACAGAACACAACATCGATAAAATTTTAAGTAAACTTTTACTATTGATTTAAAGTGCACATATATTTTATTTAAATGTATTAATAAAAATTTATACTAAAATTAGAAACAAATTATAATCTTTAAACTAGTATTAATTAAACAATATTAGTAAACATTTCTTCCAAATAGCTGTGATTTTCATTTTGCAGTAGTTGTTTAGCTTCTTCATCTAACTCTAATGAGGTTGATTTCCATTTTTGTCGAATACTGGACATATATGGGTCTGATGTGCACAACAAAATATTAATAAGATCTTCATTAGTACAATATCTGGAAACTTTTCTTGTATTGTGCTCGCGAAAGAATCTGTAGTCTTTGTTCCTTTTTTCTTGCGCTTCTTCTGAGAGATCTCCAATTGGAAGTGTGAACTGTGGTTGGCATATGTCTCCAAGAATATTTTTGGTTATAAAGGGTTGCTGTCTCATTAGCATACTGACCAAATTTTTTTGCATCTATCTTTTTGCTACATGCTATAACTTCTTATATGATTTGGAATCGTCGTATTAAATCATAATCTACTCCAGTTATAGAAGCTGCAGTTTCTGGATCGGAAAAAAATCTCCTTGCTGTGTTTCCATCATTAGAATTTCCTTCTCCTTGCTTTGGCTGGTCAATTATAAGGCCTATCTCACGGTATTTTTCTTGAATATCTTTTTTTTTTGCTTTCTTTTTTCCAAATTTTCGTTGTTGTTTCTCACTGTTTCGCCTAACGGGCCAAATTCCAAATCGTATCCCAATTTAAGAATATGCTCGATAAAACGAATTCTAGCATGAAGAGGTGACATTCCAAATTCATATGCTTCATTGAAACTATCGTCTTGTGTTGGTGGTTGGCTCAATTGACTTGATGTTTTTTGGCATATGGTGCAGCTTGACGAAGACTTTGTTTCGGTTAAAGCTTGTGCAACTTTTCCATCGATCATTGTAAGTGACATTTTAAAGTTAACTTCGATGCATTGGTCATTAAATTCAAATATCACTGGTTGAAGTTCTTTAATTTCATCTCTTATTTTGCCAACTTCTTATGACATCTTTAGTTTCTTTTTTGTAAGCAAACTTTATTGGTCTACAAAATTTTGTTGACGAGGGAATTTCATTTTTCCATACATCTATCTCTGCAGCTCTACTAGTTGTCGGCTCTGAACCAATATAAGTTTTTGTTAAACGTAATGGAACGAAAGAAATCATGAATAAATTGGCATCTGATGAATTTTCCGCATTACATTGTTTGTATTGTTTCTGGCCAGAGGACCCTTCACATCCCCATTTAGAAATTAAAGTCATGCTGCAATTTTTAAACTTCTTTAAATAGTCAGCATCAAATGTCTTTAATAATCGTTCTGCAGTGTGTTCAAGAAGATCCTGCAATTTCATTTCTGCTGAACTTGAAGTTACACTAATAGCAGTTGGTGAAGGTAAGCAATCTTTTTTGGCAGAAACTGTATCTCGATATGATGGAAAAATTCCACAATTTTTTTCATTGGTTCGCTTCCGCAATTCTGTATATTGGTTTTTAGTCATTTTCAAATCCAAAAATAGTGCAAATGCTTCTTCTGGAGTAAATTTATTTTCTTCAGTTGGTGTCGGCATACTTTCTGAAATCCTTTTTGTACGTCTGGGGCTTGCTTCCACTATTTTTTCAATGATAACAATTTTACTCTTTTTAGTTTTCGATGGTTGAATTTGATGCAGAAATGAATCCTTTATGATGCTACAAGAAACTTCTTCATTGATATGTTTATGCTTGCGTCTTCGTGATCTTTCACTACAATTATCAATTAGCTTTGCTGGTCGACCACCTTTTCCAGTTTCCGTGGTAGTTACTGATGGCTTTTTAAAAATAAGTTTATTTCTTAGCCATTCTTGGTTGCGTGAGTAAAACAATTTCTTGTTTTTGGAACATTGATTGTACCGTTTATAAGTTATGAATTTTAATTTCTTGTTTGTCGCATATTTTGAAGAATGGATTATTCATTATATGTAAAATAATGTCGTTTTCATCTTTCCGTTCAAAATATATATCATATAGAACACTATAACTGAATTTAGCCATTGTTTAAACAATAATGAAGAAAAAAAATGAATGCATGGATTAATATACTATTGCTCGAAGTTTCAACATGATCTTCTTTTTTTCCTTTTTGAAACAATTTTTTACCTTTTCCAAATGAATTTCTAGATACCACATAATTTGAGAATTAACAGGTACTGGCAATAATATAACAGGTACTTGGTTTTACCAGTTATTTCCATTGGTTTTAAATTTATTTGCAATTTTCAGGTATTTAAGTTATGTAATATTAGATGGCAATAAAATCATTTTTTACCTTTTCCAAATGAATTGCCAGATACCACATAATTTGAGAGTTCTATTGTCATTTTGGTCAAAATTTTGATACACCCTTCTATGTGGACTAGGTCCAAATATGGGCCAACTTCTCCTAATTTCAACAGCATTTTTTTTTGGGTCAATAAGAACTCTTGTACAAAATTTCATCAAAATATCTGCATAATAGCCACTTTCACATACAAATAACTTCTCAAAAAATATGACGTGCATTTGTACCGAATATCTTACCTTGGGTCAGAAAAATTGCTGTAGCTCAAAAAGTGCAGTCCGGATGCATGGACATGTATATATAGGAATGTAGGGGAGAGTTAGGACTACAAAATAGTAAATTTGTGTTTTGACTCAGCTTGACTCACAGGAGTTGTGCTCTATGAAGTAGGAAATTTCCGAGAAATTTGACCTTTTTTAAAAAAAATATTTAAATTGTTCTGAAAACAGTAGAGCTTAAATTTTTTTTACCAGTAATAGGAAAAAAGTTAAGTTACAACACAAAATTTATTTCGCCCAAAAATCTTGAGAAACAAAAAAGTTATGATCATTTAAACTTTAAAAATTAACTAAAAATATCATAAATTTACTAAATTCTGAAAAAGCCCATTTTGAACCACCCTGTTCTCAGTGAAATAGTTGAAATAGAGTTCTAATTTTTTGGCTCCCGAGGTTTACTACTGTCTACTTTCATATGAGTCTAATAACTTTAAAATCGGAGAACAAAAACCAAAAGGAGTTTTGGCCGCTATCTCAAAATATTGACCACAGTGCGGGGGTACAATTATGTCACTGATGCATTTCGAAAGGCTTTGACCGTTAAAAAGGCGGCGAGCTGACTAAGGTCCACAGACTATCAAATAGAGATATCTGGTGTTGTACTGACAGTAAGGCCGCTATCATGTCCCTTATAGGTGCGTATAGCACATCAAATCTCGTCGAATGCCGGGCATCCTTGAATGCGATGGCGGGAAATTCGACAGTCACCCTCAAATGGTTGCAGTGACACGAGACTAATCTAGGCAGCTATGTCGCTGATGAATTAGCCCATTGACATCTATTGTGGCATCGCGCTCTCGGCCTGCTGGCACAGCATTAGCTGTGCTTTCTACGATCTGTCTCAGGTCAGATTGTCCTATGAGTCTGCTTGCTCAACTACAAGGACAATCTGGCCCTTACTGGACCTGAAGAGAACGTTTTCGTTATTTCGGCTGCCGAAAATTCAGCTATGTGACTTAGTAGTCACCGGTCACTGCCTATTTAGGATCAATGACTTCTGTAGAAGCTGTCAAGATGAGGAAACGGTTACGGAGAAGGTACCTGGGACGGCGACGTTTCGAGAGCCTTTCTGTTGTTTTACTACTGAACCAAGCCGGACTAATTCCTTTCTAAGGAGCTGAGGTTGGTTTCCTGGCCCACTCACACTCGTCGAGACATAGATATATATTAATGGCATGGCAGCATGTCAGCACAGCCTCTACGGCTTCTTTTTATCTCCTCCTTGATCTCTTCTCTCCTATTTCTTTTCCTATTTCCTTGCAGGTAAATTAAACAATTAAACAGAATGACTGTAAGAAGCCAATGTCAACATAACTTTCAAGCATAACTTTAAATTAAAGATTAATATGCGGTTTCTGTATTACATGCGAGCGGCTCGTCTGGAAAATTTGTATGAAAAGCACTCAAATTTTTGAGTGATTAGTATACAAATTTATTAGACGAGCCACTCGCCTGTATTACAGAAACCGCACATAAAATCCTTAATAAACAGGAACATCAAGAGAAGCATATGAAAATTATATGAATGCTTTAGTAGCACGGGTTTCAACCCCTGTTTACAGATTTTTTCTTCTCAACTTTACGTTAAGTGTTCGCATAATAAGATCTTTTCGTCTTTCACAATCTTTTGCTATAAGGAAAACAAACACATGCTTATTATAATTATTAAACAGATATAAATATTTCTAATAATGACACCTGCCGCCATGTTGCTACATTTGTATCCAGTGATAATCACAAGCCAACATGCAGTTTAAAAAAAGAAAAAAAATCTTGTACATTTTGTAATGGCTGCCCTGCCTGCCTGTGTCACAGAAAGTAGTTTCAATTTAGTTATTGATAAGTATGCAGCTCGTACCATTATTATTAGTTTTTTGTATCCCTTCTTTTTTTCCCCTAAACATCTGATCGAACGAGACCTTGTTTAATATAAATGAAATTCATTGTTTCACTTTCCTGCATTCACTCATTATTTTAATATTGTATTCTTTACTTATCGCTTGTTATCGGGTATAGAAATGTTTTTGGTGTGACTTTTGATTTTTATTTAATTTTGATAGCGTAACATCGCATTATATATGTGATTTTCATGGACTTTTATGTGAAATAGAATGGGAAAAGGTTGCTATTTATTATCCATTCAAATAGAGGGTGAAATTTGTTCAAGAAAATTTGTCATAGTTCTTGTGTTTGAGAGGAGGGAGATTTTCTCTTTTTTGTTTGTTTTTAATTAAGAGTGTTACGTTAACTAACCTGTGATTTTGTTTGATTGTACTATGTGTTTTTCTGAAGCCAAATTGATGGTTCGGAATACATCCTTTGTCGCTTAGAATCGGAATACAGCTTTGACATATTTGCTAAAAGACTTATAGGTCTGTTTGTGTGGTCTTTTCCTGATTTAGGAATCATAGTTATTAACGAAACCTTCCAACCTGAAAGAAAGTGCTCAAGGCGTAAAATGGCGTTAAAAATAAAAAGAATAATTTTGCGAGCTACATGGGGCAACTCAAATAACACATTGTTACTGGTTTTATCAAAGCCAGGGGCTGTCTTGGTGTTTATATCTGTTATTACCCTTTTAATGTCACTAAAATGTAATTTTAAGGGTACTGCAGCACTAGCTTCGACAGTTGGCAAATCAACCGCATCAGTCAATATATTTGGAGTAAAGACCTTTTTCAAATGATTAACAAATAATTTGCCTTTTTCGGTATCATTCCTTGCCCAGCCTCCAGAAGAAGTTCGCAAGAGAGGCTTATGTACTACTGGTCTTTTAAGGTTTCTACACGCACGCCATAATGAATAATCTGATTGAGGAGATGGGTCAAGGTCTTTTAAATAGTTTTTCAGAGATGCTGCTCTTCGGGATTCAAGTAAATATCTTAGCCGTTTCGTGCATTCTTTAAGGCTGCATTTAAGTTGAGGAGAACTGTGCGATTTCCACTCTCTGCGAATTTTTCTTTTCTCAGCCAAGAGCCTCTCGACGTCAACAGAATAGATTTGAATAGAGAATAGAGTTATTAGGCGTGATCCCCAAAATGTATGTTTAGCGTTGTAGTCGCCTGATGCTATGAAACAGGGACCTAGTGATTTGAAGAAATCGCTGTATTGACTGTCTGATATTTGAAACCTAGGACGTGAATATAGTGAAAGGCATTTTTCTAAGTCGACTAAGCAATTTGCTAGTTTTGTGCTGAAACATATTTAAATTATAAGTTTCATTTCTTGATCTTTACCATTATTAACAATTTTTGCTCCTATTTGTGTTAGGATATATTAGATGTGTATATATTTAAGTATTTGAGATTGTGCTACTAGATATGTTTTATATTACAATCAGGTTTTAGCCTATAAAATGGCTTTTGATGGTATTAAATAGATGAATAAATAAATAAATAAATAAAAAACAAAAGTATATTTAATTTTTAAATTTTTTCTGGCTTAAGTTTTCCTATACGTTGTTCTGAAATTCAAAACTCTAGTTATTTGCCATTTTGAATTGTCAAAAGTTTGGTGGAAAATCTTTCTTCCATCTAATTCGAGTAATCTAAAATATTTAAAATTATATATTATGTACATGTCACTGTTTAAAACAAATTACAAATTAAATACTTACTCATTCAATGCATCATACATTTTCATCATGCTGCAGTGATGCAATTTAGACCATTTTACAGCTGCATTGTTGCCACAGTTTCCTAAATGCTATGCCGTGATGCATTTACGAATAAAACCATATTTAATGCATTTAATACAACCACAAAGCCAGCTCTTTTATTTATCGCTTATATTTAGATAATTTCTTTAGATTTTTTTATATTCCAGTGTTTGAAGGCATCGAATTTTTAAAACATCCTTGCGGAGGAGTGTATTTGAATGAACACGTGCTGTGCAGTTTTAGTGTGATAAGAAATGGCTTGAAGGGATTAATTGAATCTTCCTCAAGTCGGAAATTGTGAGCCCCTCGCTTATTTTTTAAACAAAGGCAACATGCGTTTACATTTCCATCGAAGTTACATTCACCGCTTGAGCACTTTAAAGAAGGGTTTGGGGATTTTCAGGTACAATCCCAACGTATTTTTAAGCCATTTTGTAACTGTGAACGAAACAAGAATCTATCACAAGACACCAGAAACGAAAGAACAATCCAAACAATTAATGAGACTATGTTGAGATAAAAAACACTTTTTTGTGAAAGGTTTTAAGAAGTTTATTGGCTTTCCACTTCTGAAGCATTATTCCCATTTGCGTTGGAAGGGCATTCATGATTCTTTTTCATTTTGTTATGAACAACGTTACCATTGCTAATAGCTTTTATTCTACCATTTTTTTTAATCTACTATAATCCTTCACTAAAAACTTTTAAGCTGTCTAAATGCATACCAAGGCGAATTCATACCAGGTGGAGTCGATAGCCCAGCTGATTGTTTTTTGCTCTCGTTTTTTTGCTAGTGTCTTGTCAAAAAATACATTGTTTCATGCCTGCTAATCTAATGTCAAAGTTGTAATTTTGTTGTAGTTGTTGTCCTACTGCTCACACCTGGTATGAATTCGCCTTGATGCATACATATGTAATTAGTAATGGGTGATTTTTTTGAGGTTAGGATTTTCATGCATTAGTATTTGACAGATCAAGTGAGATTTCAGACATGGTGCCAAAGAGAAAGATGCTCAGTATGCTTTGACATTTCATCATGAATAGACTTACTAACGAGAAACGCTTGCAAATCATTGAATTTTATTACCAAAATCAGTGTTCGGTTCGAAATGTTCAAATGTGACAAATTTTGTTCAGCGATGAGGCTCATTTCTGGTTGAATGGCTACGTAAATAAGCAAAATTGCCGCATTTGGAGTGAAGAGCAACCAGAAGCCGTTCAAGAACTGCCCATGCATCCCGAAAAATGCACTGTTTGGTGTGGTTTGTACGCTGGTGGAATCATTGGACCGTATTTTTTCAAAGATGCTGTTGGACGCAACGTTACGGTGAATGGCGATCGCTATCGTTCGATGCTAACAAACTTTTTGTTGCCAAAAATGGAACAACTGAACTTGGTTGACATGTGGTTTCAACAAGATGGCGCTACATGCCACACAGCTCGCGATTCTATGGCCATTTTGAGGGAAAACTTCGGAGAACAATTCATCTCAAGAAATGGACCGGTAAGTTGGCCACCAAGATCATGCGATTTGACGCCTTTAGACTATTTTTTGTGGGGCTACGTCAAGTCTAAAGTCTACAGAAATAAGCCAGCAACTATTCCAGCTTTGGAAGACAACATTTCCGAAGAAATTCGGGCTATTCCGGCCGAAATGCTCGAAAAAGTTGCCCAAAATTGGACTTTCCGAATGGACCACCTAAGACGCAGCCGCGGTCAACATTTAAATGAAATTATCTTCAAAAGGTAAATGTCATGGACCAATCTAACGTTTCAAATAAAGAACCGATGAGATTTTGCAAATTTTATGCGTTTTTTTTTAAAAAAAAAGTTCTCAAGCTCTTAAAAAATCACTCGCTACAAGTATGGTTTTATTATAAAAAATGGGAAGCAAAATTGTAAAGGTTGCAAAATTTTTAAACTAGGAACAACAAAGGCAAACTTTCTGTAGAAAATACTATGGAAGACGTAATTATTTGTAAAAGTTTGACATCTTCATACATAAAATCGAATTTAGAGTAATTTTTGGCCTTTTTTACAATTGTCGCAACAACTGTCTTGAAAAAATGCAACATTGTATGACATACTCGGAATATGTATTTATTATGGTTGTACAGAACAGTTTTCCTGGATTTTTTTTTTAATTTTATTTATTTATTTTCTTATCTGCCTTAGAACTAACCCTAACTTAAGCAATATATATCTCCTCCGGCGAACTTGAAGATTCTAATCAGTTAAGTTTTTGTTTTTGTGCGGTATTCTATTTTCTTTATGTTGTATGAATGTTAGCTTTTACCATAAAAACTATTGCAAAAGTAATATATTTCCTCAATCTTACCGCAATTAGCTATAGCCTACCATTCTAAAAAACCCAAAAAGATCTACAAAATTTGGGAGGAAAAATCCAAAAATGGTAACGTTGTTCCTGAAAAGTATTATATTTGAGTAAAAAACGATACAATTCTACAATTCCAAAGCCTGTTCACAAGCTGTTTGAGTTAAAGTGTATTTTAATGAACTTTAAACTATACAAGAGAGCAATTGAGAAGAATGCTAGTCAGCTTTGGTGAAAAATAAAAACATATAAATATGGATCACTATTCTCCCTACTTCTGGCCACACTGAAGACAGCACTAAAAGGGGAAACATATAAAAATAAACATACAAATACATTCCTCATGTTTAGTTTTATTTTAAGTATTTAATAGTTGAGTAAACAAATTATAAAAAACTACAATTCACATATTTTTATTTTATAATTTTTATTGATTGTAAACTAAAATACAAGAAAACAAGTACTTTTAAAACAATTTGTCTAAAAAATATATCATTATCTTTAATGTAAATACAGTCAAATATATAGAATAATAATATTAAATTTCAATATGTCGTTTAATGAATACAAATATATTAAAAGATTTAAAATTATAGAAATTAGTTGCTCAAAAATGATAAAGCAAAAAAGATAACTGCAACACACTTTTTAATGCCACAGCTTATTTCAATAAGCAACTTTTAAGAACCACTAAGTTGATAGTACTGCTCGAATAGCAGTAAATCTATATCAGGATTACGTATTTAGTCTTAGATTATATTGTAAAAATTGCTCTGTGCTGGCGTATTTTATAATTTTTTAACAGTTCAACAATAGCAAATTCTTACGGTGTGTTCTTCGTGCTTCAGGTCATTATACTTAAAAGTTATTTAAATTTTGAGTTTTTGTTTATCTTAAACAAAATAGTAAATTACCGCCTTTACTATTTCCCCTATTACTATTTTTTAGGTCTAAAATTTCCGTCTAGATTCTAGACGGTGCTGTAGCTCAAGTGGTTAGCATGTTGACTACTAAAGCATAGAGACCCACGCAAAACCCCTCTGTATTCTGTGCGCACACACACAATCTCAACGAGACTCTCACAAAGAAACAAAACATAAAATTTTTAATCAGTAGCATGCCAACTTTTAACAAAATAGGTTTATGTCGCATTGTGTAATAAAATATAATGAAAATATTCAACCATAACCAAATATTTTGTCAGTTAGAAATAATATTTATTATTTAAATATAAAAAACATTTTTTAAAGCAATAAACGTTACATTTATTTGATTTATTTTCACAAAAAATGATATACGGGTACGCATGCATGAATAGTTTATTTGCATATTATTAAATTGGAAAATACGAAATTAGTTTTAATAGTTCAGAATGAAAAATAAATTAACATAATTATGGTTGAAAAAAAACTTTACACAAAAGGATCTTATGACAGTAATGCGCATTTCTAAACAAGTGCTGTTGTATTGTGTGATTTCTCTACCTATTACCATTGTTAATGAATATGTTAGATTTCTTTTTCATAAGAACCGCTTGTACGGAATTTTCACAACATACACATATGTACATATGTTACAATTCATGAGTTTCTTAATTCTAAGAATCATAAGAAAACTAATTTATTTATAAATTACCTTAATAATGTACAAAAACCTTTTGTATGGATTTTTCACAACCATACAATATTCACATGTTACCATTTTTTGCTATAATATTTAGTATTTTTGTTCAGCCTTATTATTATTGTTTAAATTAAAAAGAAAATGGTCAAGCTTGAGGCCAGTATATTATTTATAAAAACAAATATTTTTATTTATTTTCTTCCAATATTTCGATATCCATCGGATATCATTATCAAGGACTAAAAAATAAGAAAAAGGAAAAATACATTTCATACAAAATCAAAAGTTGTAACCACTGTGCAAAAATAAACAATATAAATATTACAATAAACAAAAGACTTACAATGAGTAACAAATGTACATGAAAAAAGGACGTCACACAGTTTTCACACAAAACATTGTACTAATTGGACTATTTAATTATCTTATTTATAATGTGTCTATAGCTAATCGCAGAATTTTCTATGTCTGTTTTAAAATTAATTCTCTTTTCCTTAGGTATGTTGATTATGTGTAGCATTTCCAGTGTGTACCGTTTGTTATATTTGTTTTCTCTTTGCAGTATTTCAACATTCTCTAAATTGGGTTTGTGTTTTCTCTCTGCACAGTGGGATACTAATGCTGTTTTTTGCGTCATGTGTGTTTTTGCTATGAAATAATGAAATGAAATTATGAGTTTACTGAATTCATACATGCTAATCTCTAAGAAGGCCTAATCGATGTTTTTTGAACTGAGTCCTTGTGTATCCTTATTAGCGTACTTGAGATATTGGACCCGAGCGTAGCTCGTAATGTATATTTGCTTTTATTGACGGTTTGTCTTGTTGCTTTGTGAGATATAATAACACAACACTCTTGATAGAGTTCTTTCAAAGTGTCGTGGTTGATGTCTGCGGATGTTAACTCAATTTTTTTTTTAATTTTTATAGAAGTTCTAAATTATTTTAATTTTTAGAAAAACATTTTTGCAATTTCACATTTCTAATTAATTCTTCCTTTGCTAGGAGGCTCGCTAAACTCTGGCTGGTGAAATGTGGATACCTGTTCACCACTTACCAGCTTTAATATAGAGTGCGGGAATACATCTTTTCTGCATTACTTCATTTAATAAATTAAAATTTTTTATTAAATCAAACAAGACCGTGAGTTCTCGATAGGGATGGACAGCAAAGCTTCGCAAGAGTTTAGCCTCTGAATGAACTTCGGTTTTTATTAGCCATTAGAAAGAACACCTCTTAATAGGTGGGCAGCTTAACCATCAAAGACTCTCCTGAGGTGACAAACTTCGAAAGGAAGTCTAGAAAAGTGCTTCGATATAATCGAGATTATAGAAAGTTTAAGTAGACAATACTTGCAGACTTTACCTGTAAGACAACGATCAGACCCATGTAAAATGTGGATGCCTTTTGGTCGCAGACAAATGTTAGCAAATACGAGAGACCTTGCGATATAGAGAGTGTAAAGGCTAGTGATTGCACGAGACTCAATGAAAGCAAGAAGGTTGTAAATTACCAATAGCTTACAAGACTTCATTGAGGAACGAATGGCGTTAAAAAGTTAAAGTTATTGGTCTGCTTCGATATCCCCCTACATATATAAACCAAATGCAAGTTTGCTTCGGTGAAGTGTAAGCATCTCAAATGAAAATAATGCCAAAATGTACCGTGAAAATTTTATTTAATGCTTCAAACACATTTTTATTTGTTGTTTTTGTTATTGTATTTTCGTTATTACGATCAATTTAACATATATTGAAAAAGTAATTGGGAATAATTATATTGTAAGAATATGAATATTATTGTAATAATATGAAAAATATAAGAGCAAAAAAGAGCAAGCTCCAACAGATTAATAAAATATAAAAGAAAACAATAATATGTTAAGGTAGTATAATTACCAACAAGTATAAGTCATCAGAGTTCCGCCATTTATTGTTAGTTGATAACTTTACTTACAATTAGCGTGTGTTCCAGACATATTAAGATTGTTAAGCTTATATGAGCTATCAGCAGAGATTTGCTGCAAAAACTGTGCCGACTGGAATTGTTTTCCAGGAAGAACCTGCAGTTGCGGTTGCATATTCTGATTTGATAATATATAAGAGGAGGTTATATGCGACTGAAAACTAGTTGTGTGTTGTGGTTGTGTTTGCATTGTCAATGGAGGATTAAACTCAACAGTATAGCCTTGGGCTGCGGCTGACATTGCAGCTGTTTGTAAATTCGTATTGACGATATGGTGCTCGGTGTTAGTGGAATGCCCAGTAGTTGGAAAAAACGCACCTGCAAAGTTTATAAAACCTTGTTGACCCGCATTAGTAGGTTGAATATACAAGAGTTGTTGAGTTGGGACGTCATTAGCTAAATTAAAACAAAAGAAAAAAATTTGTTAATGAAATGATATATATTAGTTAAGCAAAAGGTGCCCAAAAATTTAGCGGTAAATTTGAATTAACGACAGGGAGCAACACTGCGGTAGTTTTATAAGTTAAACCTTTTGCTCAGGCAGCAGGTCCAGCTCCGGTACTTCACCTTGCAAAGCGGCAGTAGACAAAGCCACAAAAGACCGCAAAAACACGTCCAGAAGGGCCTTTATTGAAGGGCGCGGCCCAACGTATAATTGGTAAACAAGATTGTCTTCTGACAGATTGCAGAAGAAGGAAAAATCTTCCCTTGCTTGGGTCAAAGCCTACTTAGCTACTTCGGGCAGCTCCAATGCCGATGTTGTTGTAGAAAGACCATCGACAGCGCCAAAAAGGTAACGATCGGGGGAGAAGAAGTCCCAACAGCAAATTCTTCTGGCGGACACAAAATATCCGAAAACAACTATGCCATGTAACATAATCCAGAGTCGTTAATAGGCCTTACAGTGAGGTTGCTAAGGATCCACTGATAAGGGCTATTATCGACAAAAGCGCTTGTGAAGGTACTATCTTTCGTGAAAAATGGAGTATGATCCGTATCAAGCTGGTGGAACTTTACACAAAATTCCTTGATAATGAATCAAGTCCTGTACCTCAAAATGTAGATGCTGGCTGGTTAAAAGATCATATTAAGCTGCTCTCAGGTACAAGTGAGGGTTCAGCACCACAGCTTAAGCTGGATGTCACGTCCCTAGGTCCCGGTGCGACATTGGACGCGATTCCGGTTGGTGAAATACCCCGCAGGCCGAGATCCGTCGCAATCATTCCTAGAGAACCACAAGACCCAGCGAGGATTCTGGTGATCATCCGGAGAGGATATCGTGACCTGACGACCAGTGAATAGAAGATGGTGAAGGTTTCCGCACCGGTGGGTCTGACCAGAAAGGCGGTGTTTGTCCTTAATAAGAACTCTTTGTCACCACTTCGAAAGAAGCAAGGCATAATCTTTTATGGATATAACAGTGTCAGCATCTATCGAGGTGATGACAAAGCCAACCCCAAAACCTCCAGCGACCAATTGGTAGGGTCGCAAGGTAAAGACGTGGCTGATAGCAATAGCCAAAAATCTGTAGCCATAAATGAGGAAGTAAGTGACCCCGCGTATTCGGATACTGCAGAGAGTTCCCAATCAGACTCACGTCTGGTTGGAGAGCTCTTTGAGCGTCTGGGTGTTGCGGAGGACGAAGATCCGCTTCTGGATTCTGATCCAGAAGACATCGACTTTAAAATACGTGGACTTAATGCACGAGGCTACAAATTGTTGTATGCAATAACTTCAGGTAACAATAGCAATAATATTAGAAAAATATTAATATTTTAGCAAAAGATCACCTCAATGTCTTTATTCTATCTCATTACAGTGATGAAGATTCGGTGACTGCAGTATGGGAGGCGGCAGAATCTGCGGTGTGGATAACTTCCACAAATATGCCACTGATCTAGCAGGAACATGCACCCAATATTCTGGTCACCATAATGACCAGAGCGGCGAAGGGTATACCTATGGTAATAGGCGCCGACGCAAATGCGCATAACCACATCTGGGGAAGCTCTGTCACAAATTATTAAAGCGGCAAAAAAATCGATAGTTTTCTTTCGGCTGACTATCGATTGATAGTCTTTCAATAGCGATACTATCGTCAAACTTTAAATGGAAATACGAAGTTGATTAAGTGAAGTCAACGTCACATTTGTAGCAACTTATTCGAGATCGTAATTTACAAATAAAGTAAATCATACTTTAAATCATTTCAAATAAAGAGTGCCACATTATTTAACTGATATACTTTGGAAAAAATTATTAGTAAATCCTAAATCCGGCGTCGCCGCCAAGTACTGACTGCTTAACAGTCTTCATTCTATTTACAAACTACAGGTGAACCTACAATTTAAAGCAAGTAAATTGCAAAATATAGATATTACATTTTTTAAATAATAGTTCGGATATTATTTAAATCACAATCTTGTGCATTTGATATTGCTTATTTAAGCAATTGAAATAATTTCCCATGAATTGTTGCAAAACATAAATCTTCATATTGTAATTTTGGCTTCAAGAAATGTTCCGTTGAAGGAAAGCTTTAAACTACAATATGTCGAAGAATATTCTAAATAACCATTTAACAGCTTAATTTTGCTTTGAAAAATGTTTTCAGCCTCCTTACTTATTTTTCAGCGATGACGAGTATACTCGACGAAAACAGAGTAAACATTTTTTGCTGTATAATTTTACAAATTGTGACAAAAAAATCAAGCGTTGTCTGTTGGATTTTATAGAAAATCTTAATTGCTTACATTGTAAACAAACATAATTTATTTTATTGATAAAAGATATACATTATGAAGGTGAAATTTTTGCATTGAAATGAAAACAAAAAGTACATATATAAAACCAAATAAATTTAAAGAAATTTAATATAAGTTTATATTTTTTTAAAAGCTCCTTTTTTGCCTTGCTTCAAGAAAAAATTGTCGTTTGAAAAAATGTCGAGTATACTCGACATAAACAGTGTTAATGAAATATTCATTCGATTAAATACAAAAAGTCAAGAAATTAGCAAACTTTAATTGTAATAGATGCTTGCTCTAAATGCAACTGTAGATAGTATTAGAGTTCTTGCCCAAAATTAGACAGTTGTCTAGTATTAGGTAACCGTTAATGAGATCATAATTGCATTGGAAATTCTTGCACTAGATACAAAAAATGTCATGTGATTATCAAACTGCCCCGTAATAGATGCAACTTGCACAGAACTTGGCAGTATTAGCTAACACATAACGGGATCAGTCTAGCGTTAAAAATTACTGCACTGGAAGTACAAAAGGTCATGGAATTATAAAACTACTCTCGTAATGGATGTAGCTACCCTCTAGGTAGAGTAAAAATTCGACAACCAAATAGGTGTTTTGTTGAAGCTTTAATATTCTGTAATATTATTCTATTAACATGCATAATTCTCATTGTGTTTTGTAGAATTTTATTACTTATAGAGTATTTTTGGCTTCTCTAAAATTAGGAAAAAGGTTTCTTGATGATCTGGTCTGAGCAACCAGTGAAATACGTATAGGGACTAGCTCTTTTCCCCCAACAAATAAATTGCATTTTTATTATAAAACGTTATGGGTAATTAGCATAATATTAAATAATTAATATTTAAATTCCCATAAATTTTATTAATAAGGCCAGTAATAGTTATATAAAACTTGATTATGTCCTTATGGATCCATTTTTAAATTCTTGTTTCCTTTTTTACGCCTTTTGATTTTCGATTTTCACGTTTTTTGTTGATTTTAATTACCACTTGAAAAACTTCGATAGTATCGATGGTTTTTAATTAAACTATCCAAACTATCGAATGGGCCGACTATCGATAGTTTTGCAGCTCTACAAACTATAAAGGTGTGTATCTTTGATTTTATATTAAATAACAATCTCGTAGTTGCTAAAAGAGGTTCTGAACCGACTTTTGTAGTATCAAACAGACAGGAGATAATAGACACCACGCTAGTCAGTGGACACCATGCACTATTAATCGAGGACTGGAAAGTCTCTGACTTTTCCTTCTCTGATCACTTCTATCTTGTGTTTTCTATTATAAGTAAGAAAGGTACGACCATGGTCTATAAAAATAGAGGAGATAGAGAGGGTACCTTTCTTATCAATTTAGTTACGTATTGCTATGAAATCCGCGACACCAAGCATATTAAAGATGCTGTGAACAATATCACAAATGCTTTTAAGGACTCAACTGATCGGTCATGCAAGCCATTGGTTCAACGCGCGAATCGAAGGCATGATCGCATGATCGGAAACTGGACATTCTATAAATCTTCGGTGAACAAATTTAAAAATCAAGTTAGGATCGCAAAACGTAAATCTTGGAAAGATTTCTGCAGTCGCAGTGAAAATTTTTCTGAGACAAACCGATTGCGTAAAATACTGGCCAAACAAGCGTCTATTCCTGGTTATATTCAAAAGATATACGGCACCTGGACGCCCAGTGCACAAAAATCACTGAAAGTCCTGATGGAATGTCAATCCACTACGGGATTATCCCATTCAAGCCAACTGTGCATCTAAGGTCGTAAATATTGATACGGATAGGTTGCGCTGGGCAATCAAAAGTGTCAATCCTTACAAGTCTCCCGGATGGTATAATCCCCGCAGATCTTCAAAACGATTTATATCTGGTAACACCATGGCTCTGCGTGTCCTGGTCTTACATTCCAGATCAGTGGACAAAATGCAATGTGATAGATTACCTATATTAAATGGGGTATCACTCTACCTAATAGTGCGAATTACTTAGGCATAATCTTAGATAGTAAATTATCGTGGAAACCAAATATTATACGCTCTAGTCTAAAGCCATTTCGCAATATGTATACGTATGCAGCCCAAGAAATGTGATTTTCGTTATAATAATGAGGATAATGCTCATTGCTATAACTTGTCCTTAAAGTAAGTTATAGTTAAAAGTGGTTTTTAGATTACTTTTAATAACGAAAAACTATTTATCGCTCCAATAAAATCCTAACTTTAGCTAAAGGCAAGTTATAATAATGGGCCTAAATGTTATATTTGCATGCAACCATATGTTATGGGGACATGCCAGCCTTCTAGGAACAATAAATATTATTCCGATACCCTTCTTCACCAGATTTCACTTCGATTTGACGGAGGGAGACTTCTGCATCTCGAAATCTCAGGGTTCATACAGATGGCTCCAAAAGGGGAGAGAGAGTGGGAGGCGGTGTCTATATAGAAGAATTTGGAATTAGAATGTGTTTCTGACTCCCGAATGACTGCAATGTCTTACAAGTAGAAATATCTGCTATCAAAAAGGCGGTGCCTCCCGGGGGTACAATTATGTCACTGATGCATTTCGAAAGGCTTTGACCGTCAAGATGAGGAAACGGTTATGGAGAAGGTACCTGGGACGGCGACGTTTCGAGAGCCTTTCTGTTGTTTTACTACTGGACTAATTCCTTTCTAAGGAGCTAAGGTTGGATTCCTGGCCCACTCACACTCGTCGAGACATAGATATTTATTAATTGCATGGCAGCATGTCAGCACAGCCTCTACGGCTTCTTTTTATCTCCTCCTTGAACTCTTCTCTCCTATTTCTTTTCCTATTTCCTTGCAGGTAAATTAAACAATTAAACAGAATGACTGTAAGAAGCTAATGTCAACATAACTTCCAAGCATAACTTTAAATTAAAGATTAAAATTCTTAATAAACAGGAACATCAAGAGAAGCATATGAAAATTATATGAATGCTTTAGTAGCACGGGTTTCAACCCCTGTTTACAGATTTTTTCTTCTCAACTTTACGTTAAGTGTTCGCATAATAAGATCTTTTCGTCTTTCACAATCTTTTGCTATAAGGAAAACAAACACATGCTTATTATAATTATTAAACAGATATAAATATTTCTAATAATGACACCTGCCGCCATGTTGCTACATTTGTATCCAGTGATAATCACAAGCCAACATGCAGTTTAAAAAAAGAAAAAAAATCTTGTACATTTTGTAATGGCTGCCCTGCCTGCCTGTGTCACAGAAAGTAGTTTCAATTTAGTTATTGATAAGTATGCAGCTCGTACCATTATTATTAGTTTTTTGTATCCCTTCTTTTTTTCCCCTAAACATCTGATCGAACGAGACCTTGTTTAATATAAATGAAATTCATTGTTTCACTTTCCTGCATTCACTCATTATTTTAATATTGTATTCTTTACTTATCGCTTGTTATCGGGTATAGAAATGTTTTTGGTGTGACTTTTGATTTTTATTTAATTTTGATAGCGTAACATCGCATTATATATGTGATTTTCATGGACTTTTATGTGAAATAGAATGGGAAAAGGTTGCTATTTATTATCCATTCAAATAGAGGGTGAAATTTGTTCAAGAAAATTTGTCATAGTTCTTGTGTTTGAGAGGAGGGAGATTTTCTCTTTTTTGTTTGTTTTTAATTAAGAGTGTTAAGATGGGTGTAACTAAGTTTTCCTCGTGTAGTACGTGTTGATGGAAAACTTATTTGTATAAAATTACTAAAACATTTTATGAGTATCGTGTTGAAAAATTAATAGAAAATTTATAAATTGGTGGTTGTTATAGATGGAAATGAAAAGAAGGTTAGTTAATGGTCGCTTTATGTCACAAAAGCATTCTGATGTCACTATAAAGACAAAAAAAAAAAAACAAAATAAGAAACAAACTAACAACTTCGAAATCTAAACTAAACAATCTCAGAAATTTAATCAGAATTAAATGTCTACAGATTTATTTTCATTACCATTTTTATTTGTTTTTTTTCTCAAGGGCAGTGTAATAATTCCGTGACTTCTTATATTTTCAGCGCAGTAACTTTCAATGCAACACAGCTTATCACATCCAGCATACTCTCCAAATTTAGCCTATTACGACTATTTCCTGTTTCCAAATTAGAGGAAATTTCATTGAAATAAACGTCTATTTGGAGATCCACATAAAATCGTATTAATGGGAGGAAACAAAAAAACTAAATATGTACATCGAACATCAAGGAGTCTATGTTGAGCAATAAAAAGCTTTTTGACGAAATAAATCCTTTACCCAAAAAGTCACTGAATTATTAAATCATCCTCGAACTAACTACTCTTCAAAATGATCCGCTTTGCTCGCACAGCAGATAAAGTTGTGCTTTTGGTTATCGCACTGAGAGTCGGCCTCTCTGTTTGGTATCCCTGCTTCCAATGACCTACAATGGCTACCTAACAGCAGGAAGAAAACAGATTACATTTATCACATTTGCTATCAGAATGGAGATATATACTTCCCAAGTGCTTTTTAATAGTTCAGATGGTGTAGTGAACCGATTACAAAACCAATGTTTACTAGGGCCTAACATTGGTTTTGTATTTGTTTAGAAACACTTACATTGGCGTATGGCTTCTTGAAACTTCTCATATTCATCATAGTACTTCAAACGTAATTCATCTTCTTCAATAAGCTGTCGTTGCCTCAAAAGTAACAATCGTTGATGTTGATTACAACCCAAACGTAAATTGCACAGCTGGTTTACCAAAGAATCCATATTATGTTTAATATCCTTCGAAATAGAAATATGTAAATAAAAAAAGTTATTGTTTTAAGTTTTTTTTTTTTTTGTTTTAAAGAGAAGTAACACTGAGGCAATTAATGCCTATATTAACTGCGTTACTTCCTTTAGAAAAGGATAGGAGTAGATAAGACAGATGGTTAGTGTGATTGTAAAGCTTCGAACAGTGTTGCAGCGCCTCTGGTGTTATGTAGGCGTATTAGTTTGAAGCTAGCATAGTCTTGTTACCAATAATAGTTTGTTACCAATAATTAATAAGATTTTTGAAAAAAATACTTTTCAAACTGCCTTCTTCATATTTTGAAGTTAATAATTTATTATATGATTGTCAGTATGGATTTAAAAAAGAATGTGGAACAGAAGAAGCGTTTATAAACGTAATTAATAATATATGTAAAGGATTGGATGATGATTTCAGTGGTGTTGGTGGGATATTTTATGATTTCTCTAAAGCGTTTGATCTTGTCCATCATGATATAATGATAAATAAACTTAAATACTATAGTGTTAACGGACGAGACTTGTTGTTGCTAAGGAGTTATTTACAAAATAGAAAGCAGTATGTTGAGGTGAATGGTGAAAAAAGTTTTATTGGTCCTGTTGAATATGGAGTTCCTCAAGGAAGTGTATTGGGTCCACTCTTATTTAAAATTTACGTTTTTTTTCATAATTTATTTATTGAAGCTTCAAAGTATTTGAACTAACAATAAGTGTTCACATCTTAAATCAAAGGTAAAATAAATTAAACTTGTAAAGTTCAGCCAGTGCTACACAATAAAACTGTTAGTTATACAATAACTGATATTATATGAGAGCTATTCATCTGATGTTCGGCTAAAAGAAGCAAGATTTTTCCTTCTTAGTCGAATGTAACCACGATCGTTAAGGATGTTTCGAGCCAGTGGATTGGGGTGTGTTTCCAGCTTTTTCAGATAAGTTACTGCATGTTCCGTTATTTCATCAGTATCTAATGGGATGTTTAGATCTTTATGAATGTTTGAGTTTTTTACATACCAGGGTGCAACTGTTATCATTCGTAAAATCCTATTTTGACGCCTTTGAATTTTTCTAAGTTTGAAGCGGAGGCAGTGCTCCACAATGGAATCCCGTAACACCATATAGGTTTGAGAATCGATTTATACAATAGAAGTTTACAATTCAGTCTTAGGGTTGAGTTTCTACCAATCAGCCAATTAATTTGTTCTGCTTTTAGCTTCATCTGTGTCAATTTTGCTTCGATGTGTCTTTTCCAGGTTAAGCGTCGATCAAGATGAAAACCAAGAGATTTTACCTCTGAATGCTGGGGTATAACTTGGTTGTTTATGCGGATAGGAGGGCATGAATCTCTACGCAGTGTAAAAGTTATGTGGATACATTTTTGTTTATTTATTTTTATTCTCCATTTTTTTACCCACATCTCCAGGTGAACTATATGATCCTGTAGATATTTGGAAGCTATATGGGAGCTTTCATGAACGCTTAGAAAAGCCGTGTCATCCGCAAATGTCGATGTATGGACTCGGTTACTTGTGGGCATATCCGAAGTGTACAACAGGTAGAAAACGGGTCCCAAAATACTACCTTGGGGATCTCCAGCTTTAATTGGCACAGGCGAGCTTAAAAAATCTCCCTCTTTAAGGATAAACTTGCGACCAGTTAAATAGTTTTTTAAAAGATTATAGAAGTTGTGGGGTAAGTTAAGTTTTAACTTATATAGTAAGCTTTCGTGCCATACTTTGTCAAACGCTTGGGAAACGTCTATAAAAAGCGCAGAACAATATTTTTTTCTCAAATGGCTTTTTTATTACATTTACCAATCTGTTCATTTGTTGAGCAGTGCTGTGCTGTCTTCTGAATCCGAATTGGTGATTCGGAATACATCCTTTTTCGCTCAAAATTGGGTTCATCTTAGTAATAAAGATTTTTTCAAACAGTTTTGACATATTTGTTAGCAGACTTATTGGTCTATATGAATCGACCTTTGTGAGGTCTTTCCCTGGCTATAATTTAAATTTACGTAAATGATATAAAAAATCTTCAGTTGTTCGGAAAAACGTTCATGTACGCCGATGACATAAGTCTTGTTTATCCTTATAAGCATGAAACTGCTTTAAAGGCTCATATGGAGTACGATGCTTCATTAATTTCAGAATTTGTAAGGCTTAACAGATTGAAGCTAAATGCTGAAAAAACTAAAATATTGCAATTCAGACCGTATTTAGTCCACAATCATGCATTTAGCATTTGGGTTGATGAAAAAGAAGTAAATGAATGTTTTTCAACAAAATACCTTGGTGTACATTTACAGAGCAATTTTTCGTGGGACACACATATTCGGAAACTAAAATCCAAAATATTGTCTGCAGTTGGTCTACTATATAAGTTCAAAAATAAATTCAACACGAAAACAAAATTGGTTACATATCAGGCTTTAATACATAGCCATTTAAACTGTTTGCCTATAATATATGGTCATAAAAAAACCAATGAATTTAAATCCTTACAAAGAGTTTAAAATAGAGCATTGAAAACAGTTTTTAATTTGCCTCTGATGTATTCAACAATACTTTTGTATAAGAACATAGCTGTAACCATTCTTCCTGTACACGGCTTACATTAAATGCAACTTTTTCTTAATGTCTACAAGTCTTTGAACAACATTAGACATCATACAATTACTTTTTCAAGAAATCAAACAGTTTTCAACACAAGAAATAATACGAATTTAAGTGTAGCACTATGTCAACTGGAAACGACAAAACAGCGTGTAGAACACATTGGTAGTTTAGAGTTTAGTAAACTTCCTCAGAATATTAGAAATATTGAACGAATTTCCATTAAAAAAAAAATAAAAAAATAAAGAGCATTTTTTACAAAAGTTAGAAATGCTTCTATTGTGATTATTAGTTGATCTTAATTCTAACCTAAAGTATTTTTTATTTTAATATTTGTTATTTTTATTATAAAAGGTGTCATGTTTTATAAAATTGTTATTTTAAAACTCGTTATTTTTATATTTTTTCTTTTTTTATACATACATACATATATGTATATACATTTAATGTTACATAATTTTTTTTTATTTGCCAACTCGCCTCAACAATGTCTTCAAGACGCAGAGGCACTATATATTGTAAAACAATTATTATTAATAAATAATTGAATTTACAAATAATCCTAGTCAATTTATAATTAATTGTGTCTTAAATGATTAGAAGGTTTTGATAAAGTAATTAGGCCGCAGTGCAAGAATGAAAAAAATAATCGGACTTGACATTACAGGTTCGATTCTACTACCAATGGGTAGAACACCATTTACTCGGTTTGGCGAAATTGGTGACCAAGTTTTATTTATGGGCCTCGAAAGATTCTGAAAATAAGTGACGCCTTCAAAAAAGCTGTTATGAGTTTTTCTCTAATATATCATTCATACTAGGTGATTCCTCTAACTTTGTTTGGCAATAATATAGCTGAGCATTCGTTAAATAAATGCTATTAAAGTTTTATGCCAAAAAAATTATTTCTACTGCTTTTTTTTTAAGAAAAACTTGTATAATTTAAACTAATGGCTGATTTTTTTGAGGTTAGGATTTTCATGCATTAGTATTTGACAGATCACGTGAGATTTCAGACATGGTGCCAAAGAGAAAGATGCTCAGTATGCTTTGACATTTCATCATGAATAGACTTACTAACGAGCAACGCTTGCAAATCATTGAATTTTATTACCAAAATCAGTGTTCGGTTCGAAATGTTCAAATGTGACAAATTTTGTTCAGCGATGAGGCTCATTTCTGGTTGAATGGCTACGTAAATAAGCAAAATTGCCGCATTTGGAGTGAAGAGCAACCAGAAGCCGTTCAAGAACTGCCCATGCATCCCGAAAAATGCACTGTTTGGTGTGGTTTGTACGCTGGTGGAATCATTGGACCGTATTTTTTCAAAGATGCTGTTGGACGCAACGTTACGGTGAATGGCGATCGCTATCGTTCGATGCTAACAAACTTTTTGTTGCCAAAAATGGAACAACTGAACTTGGTTGACATGTGGTTTCAACAAGATGGCGCTACATGCCACACAGCTCGCGATTCTATGGCCATTTTGAGGGAAAACTTCGGAGAACAATTCATCTCAAGAAATGGACCGGTAAGTTGGCCACCAAGATCATGCGATTTGACGCCTTTAGACTATTTTTTGTGGGGCTACGTCAAGTCTAAAGTCTACAGAAATAAGCCAGCAACTATTCCAGCTTTGGAAGACAACATTTCCGAAGAAATTCGGGCTATTCCGGCCGAAATGCTCGAAAAAGTTGCCCAAAATTGGACTTTCCGAATGGACCACCTAAGACGCAGCCGCGGTCAACATTTAAATGAAATTATCTTCAAAAAGTAAATGTCATGGACCAATCTAACGTTTCAAATAAAGAACCGATGAGATTTTGCAAATTTTATGCGTTTTTTTTTAAAAAAAGTTCTCAAGCTCTTAAAAAATCACTCGTTATTTGAAAAAAGGAAAAATGAACTGTGAAGATTAGTATTTATTTTTAAATTTGTTTTTTTTTTAACTGTATTTAATATAAATAAATAAAATTAGAGGCAATTGTAATTCCCAGAAATTGTTATTTAATTAGAGTTATTTTTATTTAAAAAGAATTTTTGGTAAAAACGGAAGCAAATATTTTTGCATACAGATGAAATTTAAAGTCAAGCTTAAGTTCGTTTTATTCTCTCTAAGAAAGAATAATTTAAACTACAAATTAGGTGATTAATATTAATGAAAAATTGGGAAAATTTTGGTTTTAGACACTAGCAGAATGTAATACATTTTCTGGACAGGTACGTGCGTCTTCAGCATATTTAGTATCTATCAACTTTGGGTAGTGTTAAGTAAAGCAGGTAAAGTAATAAGTCAGTTGGTGAGAACGCAGTCTACCACTACCTAAAGTTTCCCTTTTGTTTGATTATTTGTAACTTAAATTATTATTTCTTAGAGAGAATAAAACGACTTAAGCTTGACTTCAAATTTCATGTGTATATAAAATAAATAGTTCGACTAATAAAATTTTATATATTCAATAATATTCTGGTATGTTAAAATGTCTGTTACGTTTTTAGTATGTATTGGTAACACCATTTCATTTCTTTCTAATTGTTTCTGCTGCACACTAATAGCGTAAAAGTAAAAAAGATTTACATCCTATTTCTGTTGCCATTTTTATAGGCACGGAAAGTATTTCACACTGTGGTTTTGCTTGTTTCATTGGTAAAAGAAATAATTGGTTTCTCCAAAGTCTCGGGACGTAAAATGCTGATATAATATTTGTGGTCTACAAGCACGTCAATAACGTAAAGGTTTCTTGGTCCAGCGCTTGATAATGTGCCCAAACAAAAACTGTCCCTAAACTGTGTGTTATGGTGAGTTTCAAATTTAGTTCTGAGATCCGCGTTCTATTTTCTTCATCGTTTGTTTGACCGTAAAACATTGGATTTACTTTTATCAATAAATATTACTTTGTGTCAAAATAAAAAATCTTTGTTTTTGCACCAAATTTTTATCTCGGTTCCCAGATTATCTTTCCTGCCCAAATTAATACAAGGTGTGAGCACTTAGGCAACAACTAAAACAAAACAACAACTTTGACATTCTATTAGCATATAAAAAATATGGATAGATAATTTGCTGGGCTATCGCTCTCACCATAGAGCTTCAAAACTATCGATAGTCGGTCTATTCTATAGTTTACTTAAAAACTATCGATACTATCAAAGTTTTTTAAATGGTAAAATCAACAAAAAACATGAAAATCGAAAAATCATAAGGTAAAAGGCGTAAAAAAAGTAAACAAATTTTTAAAAATTAACCCATATGGACATAATAAAATGTTATATAACTATTACTGGCCTGTCTGCCTGTCGAATTTTAACTCTATCATGAAAATAGCAGCATCCATTACGAAGGTAGTTTTATAATTCCATGACCTTTTGTACTTCCAGTGCAGTAATTTTTAACTCAAGACTGATTCCGTTATGTGTTAGCTAATACTGCTGAGTTCTGCGCAAGTTGCTTTTATTACGAGGGCAGTTTGATAATCACATAACATTTTTTATATCTAGTGCATTAATTTCCAATGCGATTCTGATCTCATTAATGGTTATCTAATACTAGACAACTGTCTAATTATGGACAAGAACTTTAATACTATTTACAGTTTCATTTAGAGCAAGCATATATTACAATGACAGCTTGCTAATTTCTTCACTTTTTGTATTTATAATCGCAGAAGTTTTAAATGCAACACTCCTTCTGTTAACTGTCTTGCTGCTGCTGTCTTGTGTTTCCAGCACAGAAAATACCAATGCAACACTGTTCCCGTTAACTTTTACTGTCGAATGTTGGGCAAAGTACGCTTGCCCTCGTATTTGAATGAATATTTCATTAATTATAATATTTCATACCATCGATTAAAATAACTTCATAACAGTTCCTTCTATAAAAGAATCTACTAATTATAGTTTAAAGCTTTCCTTCAACAAAAATTTATTGAAGCCATTTTGGCTTCAGATTTATATTTTGAAAACTGAAATAAAAAACGGTTCACAATTCATGGGAAATTTTTACAATTGCATAAATTTACAATATCAAATGCACAAAATTGTGATTCAAATAATATCCGAACTATTATATAAAAATGTAATATCTATATTTTGCTATTTACTTGCTTTAAACTGTAGGTTCACTTGTAGTTTGTAAATAGAATGAAGACTAATAAGCGGCAGTCAGTACTTGGCGGAGCCGCCGGACTTAGGTAGCTAAATTTTACTAATAATTATTACCAAAGTATATCAGTTAAATAATGTAGCACTCTTTATTTGAAATGATTTAAACTATGATTTACTTTATTCGTATTTGTACATTACAATCTTATTCGAATAAGTTACTACAAATAATCAACTTCGTATTTCCATTTAAAAATTGACGATAGTATCGATATTGAATACTATCAACCGATAGCCAGCCGAAAGAAAACTATCGATAGTACGATCGATTTTTTGCAGCTCTATTTCACCAGGTATGAATTCGCCTTGGCAGTGAGTTTATAGGCGAGTAGGTGAGGCTAATATTTGACATGATGTATCAGCTCTCGCTAGAGTTGTGTCGTTCAAATATAAGATAATTAAATTGAGCCATGCAGTAAAGTGACCGATAATGACTCGTTCGGTTTTTTTTTTTTGTTATCGTTAACAGGATCTAGGATCTAATTCGATTAACGAATGCAAGAACTTATTTTATATGCTACAAATGACGCAATACTTCGTAAATCAGTTTTTTTTAATACGTTATTTGATTATTTATTTATTAATTAATTAATCTGTTAATAGAAATGCACATGAACATGAAAGAAAATATAAAAATGCAAAGAATATATTTTAAAGCAATAGTTAATGGTCAGTTGAAAAGGGTTATAAAATGTATGTTCTTATGTACATGTGCGTTATGTACATATAATTATAAATATTTAGGATGTGTAATGAAAATGTTCATTGATCTCTTATTTTTAATTGTAAAAATATCAGAGCAGGTCAATTGCATTTGCATATGCTAGGAAAATGATAATGAAAATATGTAGATATTTTAAACTATAGACAAAATATTTTAAAAAGGGATTTTATTACCTATGTTTAGAAATATTTATATGTACGTACTCGAGTGTATGTATATACATAAATGTTTAAAAACTATTTAAATTGTTTGTGTAACAAAAAAATATTTTTTTTAACAAAACTTTATTCACATATGATTATTTCTTAAAGTTTTTATATTAACTATATGTTTCTAACAAAAAATGCTAATATATCCTTATAGTAGGAAATTAAAAGAGCTGGTTCTTCTGTCGTCCCAAGTTGAAAAGTGTCTTATAAATTTGAAGGATTAACCAAAAATTAAAATTTTTATATTATTTTTAGGAATATTAAAAATTTTATTAGAAAATTATAAATTAAACATAAATTTAAAAAATTATAAAGTAATAAAACCTAAATTAAGACTAGATAAAAGGAAAAAAAATGACATACGTTGCAGAACTGAAAAAAAAAACAAATCTTAGTGTTTACTTTGTTCATTAGAGAATTAAAAATTAACGGAATTTAATTCGTTAAAATTTAAGTTCGTAATTAAGTTATTTAAAGTGGTATTATTTAATTTATTTCTTAATTTCATAAGGGTTAATGTCAATGCACTAAAAGCTCGCTCTACTGAAACCTGGCTCGCTGTTTTTGTTACACACACAATTTAAATCGTTTTTAAACATTTAATACATACACACGAGTACGTACATATAAATATTTCTAAACATAGGTAATAAAATCCCTTTTGAAAATATTTCTCTACGGTTTTAAAATATCTATTTTCATTATCATTTTCCTAGCGTATGGAAATACAATTGTATTGACCTGCTCTCATGTTTTTTCATTACACATCGTACAAACGCAAGAAATCATCAATATTTAATGTATGGTGACAAAAAGAAGAAGAATGGTTGTGAACAATTTTTGATACAAATTTTTGCTTCTTTCATGGACGATGAAAATAAAAGAAGCTGAACAAAAATTACTTCATTTTTTAGGGTTTCGTACACAAAGTGTAAAAACGTAACAATATTGTTTTCGCTACAATGTCTGTCCGTCTGTCAGCGCCTGTTATCTCTGGAACCGTAATAGGTAGACTCTTGAAATTTTCACAGATGATGTATAGCTGTTGCCGCTATAGCAACAAATACTAAAACTTATAGGGTGTTCCGATAGAGAGGTGATATTCACGAATATGTGCCTATTTCGTGAACTGTAGTTGGGATACACTTGAAATTTACAAATAGTAATTAAAACTTAGTTTACTATATAAACAACTATAAAAAAATAAAAATTAAAGGGTGTTCCGATAGTGGTGTGATTTGCATGTATAAAGCCTAAGTTTTGAACCATAATAGGTAGATGCTTGAAATTTTCACAGAAGGTGTATAGCTGTGGCCGCTATAGTAGCAAATACTTAATCTTATAGGGTGTTCCGATAGAGAGGTGTTATTTACGAATATGTGCTTTTTTCTTTACCTGTAGGAAGAATACACTAAAAATATGCACGCAGTAATTAAAACTTAGCTATATAAACAAGTCTAAAAAATAAACTTAAAAATTAACGGGTGTTCCGATAGTGGTGTGATTTGCATGTATAAGGCCTAAGTTTTGAACCATAATAGGTAGACTCCTGAAATTTTCACAGAAGGTGTATAACTGTGGCCGCTATAGCGACAAATATTAAAAATTATAGGGTGTGCCGATAGAAAGGTGCTTTTCACGAATATGTGTTTATTTTTTGCACTGTAGGAGGCATACAATAAAAATTTATAAACAGTCATGAAAACTTAGTTCACTTTATTAACAAGTCTAACAAATAAACCTAAAAATTAAAGGGTGTTCCGATAGTGGTGTGATTTGCATGTATAAGGCCTAAGTTTTGAACCGTAATAGGTAGACTCTTGAAAATTTCACAGAAGATGTGTAACTGTAGCCACTATAGCACCAAATACTAAAACTTATAGGGTGTTCCGAAAGTGACGTGTTATTTGCCTTTATGTCTTTATTTTTTGAGGTATAGGAGGCAACCACTTAAAATTTGCAGACAGTAATTTAACCTATGTTCGCGTTATAAGCCAGTATACAATATTAAACATAAAATTAAAGGGTGTTCCGATAGTGACGTGATTTGCGTGTATATATGTATGTATATGGCCTAAGTTTTAAAGGATAACAGGTAGGCTCGTGAAGTTTTTACAGGAGGTGTATTATTATGGCCACTATAACAAATAGTAAAAATTAAAGGGTGTGCCGACAGTGACATGATTTGCATAAACATTGACTAATTTTCTAACCATTCTAGATAGACTCTTGAAATTTTCACAAATGGTGTATTACTATGACCTCTATGAAAACAATAAAAATGTAAAGGGTTGTGCGACAGTGACGTCTTTTGCATGTAAAACGACATATTTTTTGAAGCGTAATAAGTAGACTCTTCCAATTTGTATAGAAGATGTGTTGCCATGGCCGTTATGACAATTACAAGAAATTAAAGGGTGTTCTGACAGTGACATGTTTTTCACGTATATTTACTTATTTTTTAATAGTAATAGGTAGACTCTTGATATATTCATAGAAAGAGAAATGACATGGCGGCCATAAAAAATAACAAAATTAAAGGGTGTTCCAACAGAGAAATGATTGTACGTAAATAGCCTTATTTTTTGAATCATAAAGGTAGACTCTTTAAATGTTTGCAGTATATGTTGTATTTCGGCCGCTGTAACAATTACTAATATCTAAAGGGTGTTTCATCAGTGACATGTTTTTCACGTATATTACCTTATTTTTTGAACCGCAATAGGTAGGCGCATGTATATTTTTATAGATAGCGTATTACCATGGCCGCTATAACAAAAATTGCTAAAATTTAAAGGGTGTTCCAACAGTGATGCAATTATGACTTTAATTTTAAAATTAAAGGGTGCTTCATAAAACATGAAAAAATTAACAACTTGAATTTTCAAAGTTGTACATAGTACGGAACCCTACGTGTGTGAGTCTAACTCGCACTTGACTAATTTATTTCGTGTACTGTTAAGAAAACAAGAAGGATATCAACAGTTTCTTCAGGAATATGGATATTAAAAGAAGAGAGAATTACGTACTCTGATCTGTTTAGACAAAACCTTTATTTTTGCATTTTTTATTTATTGTATCTTCAGTTATATGAACTATCAATAATTACTCATATCCACAGTAGGTATTTCTCTCTTCTTTCATTTTCCATATTCATGAAGAAACTTGTGATTTGCTTTTTGTTTACTTCACTGTCTACGAAAGAAATTTTTTATTCCGTTCAGCTATTTTCATTATCATTTTCTTATGTTTTTACTATTAAAAATAAGAGATCAATGCACATTTGCATTACACATCCTAAATATTTACAATAGTATGTACAAACGCAAATGTAGGTAAAACCATACATTTTATAACCCTTTTCAATAGAAAAGCAAAATGCAAAGTAAATATTGCTTTAAAATATATTCACATGAAATGAATGATTCATTTTTTTATTTTCTTTACTGTTCGTTTTACACTTCGTACAAACGAAAGAAATCATACTATATATGTACTTATATGAAGAAAAAAATGAGCTTCTTTTGAATGGTGGTGTTCAAATTTTGAAACAAATTTTTGCTTCTTTCATGGCAAAAAAAGCAAACATCCATGAGTATGAAAAATGCGTGTGTGAAACTTATTTGTGTGCAGTGAATAAACAAACGCAATACAAAACTTCATTCATTGAAAATGACAAGAGAATGATAAAAAAATGTACTATTCATGGTGAAAAAACACCCTGCTCATATCTCACCTGTTAAGTCTAACCAGTGCCAGAAAAAATGTATGTTTCACGGTTACTGTTATTTGCGGCTCATCCCTTGGATGTACGGATGAGAGAAGCAGTGTCCCTCCTTCTTAGTCGAATGTAACCAGGTGCATTTAGTATGTTACGGGCCAGCGGATTCGAATGAGTTTCAAGCTTCTTTAAATACCTTATTGCAAGTTTCGCTATTTCTTCTTTAACTGATGGCACGTTTAGATCTTTATGGATGTTCGAGTTTTTTATATACCAAGGAGCAGATGTAATCATACGTATAATCTTATTTTGGCGCCTTTGTATTTTTTCTACATTGCTATAATTGAATGCCATAACACCAAATTGGTTTTAGAATTGACTTGTATAATAAAAGTTTGCAATCTAAAGCTAGAGTAGAATTTCTGGCAATAAGCCAGTTTAGTTGGACAGCTTTTAACTTCATTTGTGTTAACTTTGATTCTATGTGGCGTTTCCAAGTAAGGCGCCGGTCAAGAAGTATGCCTAAATATTCGACGTCTGAAAACTGAGGTATCGTTTGGTTATTTATCCGAATAGGGGGTATAAAAAGGGCCCCAATATACTACCTTGGGGAACTCTAGCTTTGATTGGCTAGGGTGAGCTCAAAAAATCTCCTTTCACAATAAGTTTTCGTTCGGCTAAATAACAAACTAGCAGTTTATATAGGCTTACAGGAAAATTCAGTTTTAGCTTATGTATTAGGCTTTCACGCCATGCCTTATCGAATGCTTGCGAAACGTTGATAAAAAGCGCAGAGCAGTATTTTCTCTCTTCAAATGTCTTCTTAACAACATTGACTAACCTGTGAGTTTGTTCGATCGTACTATGTTTTTTCCTGAAGCCGATTGAACTGACGATAGCGCTTTCTGAACTTTGTTGTATTTCAGCATGTCGGCGTATGAAACATGTTGGGTGGTTGGTTGGGCTAGCTGAGGGTAATGATCAATTGGTTGGTATTGTGTCTGCTTAGGGGGAGTATTTGATCTTTGAGGCGACTTCCTTACCACAGAATAAACAGGACATCCCCTGTAGTTAGCAGTGTGGTTTCCACCGCAATTGCTACATTTTTAAACCTTCGTGTCATCCTTTGACTTATCGCATTGAGCGGAACAATGTAGCTCACCGCACACAACGCAAACAGAAGGCAGCTCACAGTAAGCCCTAGTATGACCATATTCTTAGCAGTTTAGGCACTGGACGGATCCTGATCGTTTATGTGGTTCCTCTACTATGATTTTGCGGTGCAATATATACCTTAGATTGTATATAGGGTGAGTTTCGTTTTTTTTAATCCTGGTTTCAGTTCAACTCGAAGTAGCGGTTGGGGGACACGTTCTCGACTTTGGAGATTATCTACACTTTTTGAAGTCCAGCTCTTACTGAGTGCCTCTATAGATCGATTCCTGCCAAAGGTATAAGTTTTTTGTATGCAGCTTTCAAACTCGCCTATAGTTTTTTAGTAACCGCTTTCATCAATGAATTGCATTTTTATCTCATCAATGTTACTACGCTTAATGGGAATTACATAAAAAGCATTCTCTCCAATCAGTGAAATCAGTTTATTTATTAACTCGTTAGAATTTTTCTCCCTTAAATATATTGGAGGTGGTTTGAATGACTTGGGTGTCGTTTTAGGTTCACTTGTTTCACTATATAAGATAGCAAAACCATTTTGGGAACTTATTCCGTCCTTTTCTTTATGTACTTTCGGCATTGGTGCTAACTGCGAAGATTTAGGGCTTCGACATATTTTCATTACAGTCACGTATCTATCCATTTCCAATTGAGTCTTGGGTTTTTGGGCACTATCGGTTATTATTTTGGTCGTACTGTGTTCAAAAGGCAACGATCATTTATTTACTTTTATTTTATTGTCACTACCAAGGCGAATTCATACCAGGTGGAGTCGATAGCCCAGCTGATTGTTTTTTGCTCTCGTTTTTTTTTTGCTAATGTCAAATACATTGTTTCATATCTGCTAATCTAATGGCAAAGTTTTTGGTTTGTTGTAGTTGTTGTCACACCTGGTATGAATTCGCCTTGGTCACTACTTAAGCCCCTTTCACACTATAAAACTGAGTATTAAGATTTTCATTGGATTTTGTAAGATAGAAATCCAATGAGAATTGTGTGATTGTCAAAAAATCTAACTTTTTTTCTTTTTTTTTTTTTTGAATTCATATTTATTTATTGTATCTTCAATATGTTTGAACTAACAATAATTACTCATATCTTAAGTCTAAAATAAAATATACTTTTTAAGTCCAGCCAGTGCAAGACAAAAAAAATGTATGTTCCACGATTGTTGAAATTATTTACGGGTCATCCCTCTATTGTACGGCCAAGAAAAGCAGTATCTCTTCTTTTTAGTCTAATGTAACCAGGAGCATTAAGAATGTTACGCGCCAGTGGATTTCAAATACGTTACCGCATGTTTCGCTATTTCTGATTTAACTGTTGGCACGTTTAGATCTTTGTGAATATTAGAGTTTTTGATATACCAGGGGGCAACTGTGATCATTCGAAGAATCTTATTTTGGCGCCTTTGTATTTTTTCAACATTGCTAGCTGAGGCAGTAGCCCATAATTGAATCCCATAGCACCAAATTGGTTTAAGTATCGACTTGTAGAGTAGTAATTTGCAATCTAAGCTGAGGATAGAGTTTCTGCCAATAAGCCAGTTTAGTTGGACTGCTTTTAATTTCATTTGTGTCAATTTGGATTCTATGTGGCTTTTCCAAGTGAGGCGCCGGTCAAGATGTATACCGAGGTATTTGACGTCTGAAAGCTGGGGAATCATTTGATTATTTATGCGAATAGGGGGGCATGAGTCCCTACGCAGTGTGAAAGTTATATGAGTGCATTTTTGTTCTTTCACCTTAATTCTCCATTTCTTCAACCATTTTTCCAATTTGAGTACGTGATCTTGTAAATCTTGTGATGCTACTTGCGCGCTTTCATGAATACTTAAGAAAGCTGTGTCATCAGCAAATGTTGATGTGTGCACTTGATTGCTAATTGGCATATCGGATGTGTACAGAAAGTATAAAATAGGTCCCAAAATACTACCCTGTGGAACTCCGGCTTTAATAAGCTGAGGCGAGCTTAAGAAATCGATCGATCAGTTAAATAATTTTTTATGAGCTTATAGAAGTTTTTGGGCAAATTCAGCTTTAACTTGTATATAAGGCCTTCGTGCCATACCTTGTCAAATGCTTGAGAAACATAGATAAAAAGTGCAGAACAGTATTTTTTTTCTTCAAAGGTCGTTTTAATTACATTTACTAATCTGTGTGTTTGTTGGATCGTACTATGTTGTTTTCTGGTTCGGAATACATCCTTTAGAGCTCAGAATTGGATTCAACTTAATTATTAATGTTTTTTCGAACAGCTTTGATATATTTGATAATAGGCTTATAGGTCTGTATGATTCAACCTTGGTGTTGTCTTTTCCAGACTTAGGTATCATAGTAATCAAAGAAATTTTCCACTTTGTAGGAAAGTACTCAAGACGTAAAATGGTATTAAATACAAAAAGAATGATTTTTTGGGCTATACGGGGCAATTCAATAACATCTTGTTACTGATTTTATCAATGCCAGGAGCTTTCTTAGTATTTAAATCAGTTATTGCCTTTTCAATATCTCGAAGCTCGAACCTTAGGGTAACTGCCGGACTAACATCGATAGGTGGGAGCTCAGCTATATCAGTCGAGACAATTGGAGTAAACACGTTTTTTTAAATGATCAACAAACACATTACCTTTTTCGGTATCATTTCTTGCCCAGTCTCTACAAGAAGTTCGCAATGGAGGCTTACGTACGACTGGTCTCTTGAGGTTTCGACATGCACGCCATAATGAATAATCTGATTGTGGAGTTGGGTCCAGATCTTTCAGGTAATTTTTCAGAGATGCTACCCTTTGAGATTCTAGTAGGTCTCTTAGCCGCTTCGTGCAATCTTTAAGTCTATTTTTAAGTTGAGGTGATCTATATGATTGCCACTCTCTACGAATTTTTCTTTTTTCAGTCAAGAGCCGCTCGACATCTGCAGAATAAATGTGATTGCATCTGTCTATTTGCCGGGTTACAGTTGCATGTTGGGCAGCTAATTTGATGTTTCGATCAAAATCAATTATACACAGCTCTATGTCTTCTGGTGTTCTTAGCGGGATGTTTTCCGAGCAATGCGTGCTGAGATATTTTCTATATTTCAGCCTATTTATGCTTGTCCTGGTTGTTGGTGATACGATATTTTGTTGATTCCATATATAGACAATAGTGGGTGAATGATCTGAGGATAATTCTAGTGATGCTTCAGCTTTAATAATTTCTCTTGAAATACCCTTAAACACGCCAAAATCAATAAAAATCTAACGGAACATAACATTTCGTTTTCACACTATCACACTTCAAATAAAATATCAACAAAGAAACAAGCCAAGACGAGAGATTGAACGACGTCTGCTGAGCAATTATATGTGGACGGCAGAGGTGCCGAGTCTTATGTATGTTTGGCCGTTCAAGTTTTCGGTTTATAAAAAAAAAATGAAAAACAAAAGAAAAAAATAATACGTACATTCAACAATTTCTAGGCATGGCAGAAACAAAGTACATATGTAGGCGTTAAGACTGATGGCAGGTACAGGACAAAGAAAAAATATAATCGGCGCCGGCGAACTATCGGCAGCTTGGTTCTTTGCTTTAAAAAAACACAACCCTGATAAAAAAAAAATTTTCTAAAAATGGTTTGGTATTATAGGATGTCAAATTTCTTTCCGTATTATTTCACATTTCACAACGGTGAGCAAGAACGTGTGCGGTAAATTGGCGCAGCATTTAAAAACAAATCAGTTTTATTGTTTTTGTTTATTTCGCTGTTTTCGTCAGCATTTATCATAACGTAAGCATTTCTACTGCTTATGTTCGCACTTTTATCAAGAAATTTTAAATTTGAGTGATTCATAAATGAGCCCTCGCACTGTACTTTTGGTTTTTCTTATTATTCAACTAATAATGTCGTTGTAAAACAGAAAAAAATACAACAACTTTTTTGTTCTTTATAATACAGGTTTTATGGTTTTTGGTTGTTTGTTTGTTTATTTTAAATTCATTCACTAACTTTTGTTTTTGTTATACGTTATATGCGAGCTTAAAATTTACACTTCCACTCTATTCGACGAAAAACACAAAAATATGAGACAAAACCATTGACAAACTGTACCTTTAGTGACCGTAAAACAATAAAGTTGCTTCATGTCCCATAATTATTTTTAAAATTTTTTGATTTTGACAATTCTCAAATTCCGTAATATAATTATAATATTGAGCCACTACACAGAAAAAATTATTCTACATATTCAAAGAATTAATTTGCATAATCAGACAACTTTTTGTTTGAATATGGTCCTATAAACAAATTTGTAAATTCAAACAATTAAATTTAAAATTAGGTTATTAAAAGTATTCCACGATTTTTTTCAAACAATTAATTTTGATAATTGTTAATAAAATTTATTGAATTTGGAAATCAGACAAAAAAGTTTACTGAAAATTATAAAAAATTAAAAATAAAATTTGTCTGAAACAAATAAAAACTTTACTGAAATAGCAAACAATTTTCAAACAAATAATTTAGCTAAATCAAAAGCAATTTTCGCTAATAGTGTTTAATAGTAACAGTGTTGTGACTAAATAACTCTGACTAAAACTTGACCATATTAAAAAAAAAAGATAAGGCTAAGACGAAATAATTTGGTGGCAATCGCAAATATATTAAATTGCGCCGTTTCTTGAAATATCAAATTCTATATATTAAAGAAATGTTATTAATATGTGAAATTTGACATTTTAAGCAACAGTGAAAATAAAAAATCCGCCATTGCGGCCAACTGGATAACACAGCACAACAAAATAAAAAAAATTTCATGTGCTCTTAAAACCACTATATAATTTTGATGTATCATGACTACCTTTGTACAAAAATAATAAAATTTTTAAATTCTATGGATAGATTTTTTTTTAAAAAATTTTTTTTTTTTAATTGCAATTTTTTTGAGACGTTTCTTCAAATAATTAATGATAACTCAAAAACTACTAGTCCGATATTATTAAAATAAATTCAGAAAAATTAAGATTTGCATATCCTTTAATTCGTCTATATATCGCGTTTCAATCGGATCAATAGTATCGGAGTTATAATAAAAAACTTAAGAAAAAAATATATTTTTTACGTAAAAATGGCAAAAATTTTCGTTTTAAAAAAATCATAAAAAATCGAAAACGGCAAAAAACTTCCAGATTCATTTTTTTTATCGCATAGCGACATATAATAGCAACAAAATGAGATATCGACCATAAAAATCGATTGATTTTTTTCGAATTTATTCACATTTAGTGAATGCTCATTTTCACAAAATTTTAGTTTTTTGCTTGATATACGCATTATAGCGGGTTTTCAAATGTGTGAAAAACATAAATTTTCCAATTTCAAGGGGTGCATGTCGGATTAATGTTAGATTTGATGAGAAACTTCCACCCACAAAATTTTAGTCGAATTCGACAACGTTAACACGTAGCGCATAGGCCCCAAATCTGAAAAAAAGCGTTTAAATCGAAAATAATTGACAAATTTTCAGTTTTTGCAAAATTAACGCTATTTATTTCCCCTTTTGCAAAAAAGTGGATCCTGGTCCTTAGGGCAAACACAATGAGATTTACAATAAGCTACATGTCTTTAAGTTTTCGAGTTATTACAATTTTCACTGGCCATTATATGTCCTTGAGAACTTGCCGAAGACAATTTACAAAAACATTTTACTTTTAAAATTTTTTATTTTTTTCTTTTTTAACAATAAAATATAAAATTTCGCTAAAATTGACTGATATCTTCCTATTACACAACGCAACAAAATAAAAAAATTAGATGCTTTTGAAACCACTATACAATATCCAGGTACTGCCAAAGTGTTTTGGATGAATGAGAAATGTATGGCAAAACAAGTACGCGAAATACTGTTTTGGGCAAAACACGTATTTCTGTGGGACACGTGTTACTGTGGAAATACAGTATTGAATGTAGAAAATTGTTTGGAACAGATCTTTATGGCATTTTTATGATTTTCAGAATTAAAAAAAGTAAGCAATAAAGGAAAAGTTTTTTAATTTTTACGATTTCAGTAGAAATCTGATAAACGATGAAATGCTCCTTTTCTGTTGGCTACCTGTCGCCCTTGCTTCATATTGACAATTGCGGCGGCAAAGTAATAAACGTTCATAAATTTGCGTGCACGCCGAATTGGGTTTTTCCGCTGGCTACCTGTAAAGATTGATTTTTTGCATAGCATTCCTTAATGTTTTTTACGATTCTTGGGAATAGGTAAAAAATAGGACCACATTAAGGGTTGTTCGAAATTTTAGTATCATTATTTATAAGAGCTCCTTGAGCCATTTCTATTCATTCAACAAGTGTTTGCGATAACAGAAGCATAATTTTCAATCAGCCATGAGCAAGAAAACTAGAACATTTTTATGTAAAAACAATCCGGACTCATTTTGTTATGTGTGCGGCCAATATATTAACGAAAAAAAACGGAAATGCTTCTCAGCTTCATTTCAAAAGTCATATGAAGATTGCTTTAATATAAATCCGAAGAATTTTAACGAACATTGGACGCCGAGTACTATATGTACTTCATGTCGATTCAATTTAACTCTAAGCTCATCTAACAAAAAGTAAGTATAGGTTAATACATTTGGAATATTTTATAAAATTTTTAATTTTCTGTTATAAAAATTTTTCAGACCACACTGGGGAATTTCGAAGCCTATGCTATCTATGGAGAGAAACAACGAATCATGAATCTGATTGCTATTTTTGTTTAACTACAAAAACCGGCTTTGGAAAACATTTGCGATGGTCTTACCCTACGAGGTCTGCTGATGGGTTTCAACTTGCAGTTCTACATTCACAGGAAATTATGGATGCACAAGATCAGGGACCAAGCTGTAGTCAAGTGCTTTCATCTTCACAAGGACACTCAACCTCAAGCATGTGTTCTCAATCAGGAAGTTCAGATCCAGAACTACCTATATCTGAAAATGACGAGTTCATCCCACACAAAAATATCTCACCGAGACCATGGAATCAAGACCAGCTAAATGATGTAATAAGAGAACTTGGATTGTCAAAAGCATCTTCGGAATTACTTGCATCCCGGATGAAGGAATCAAATCTCATAACGGAGGAAACTAAAGTTTCGTATTACCGTACCCGAGAAAAAGGCTTACTTCACTATTTTGCAGAAGAGGACGATTTTGTCTGCTGCACGGATATTCCTGGTTTGATGACAGCCATGGGCTTACATAGATATGATTCAAGCGAATGGCGTTTATTTATTGACTCATCAAAACGCAGCTTGAAGTGTGTCCTTTTGCACAATGGAAATAAATTTCACTCCTTGCCAATCGCACATTCAACCAAGGTAAAAGAAGAATACTCTGTAATTGCATTGGTCATGAAGAAGATAAAGTATAATGAACATAACTGGGTAATTTGTGTTGATATTAAGATGGTAAATTTCCTATTAGGTCAACAAAGTGGCTATACCAAATACCCTTGTTTTTTATGTTTATGGGACAGCAGAGCTAAGTCAGAACACTGGAAGAGAAAACAATGGCCTTATAGGGACACACTGGACCCAGGTATGAGGAATGTTATAAATGTACCTCTGGTGCCCCGAGATCGCATCATATTACCCCCTCTTCACATTAAACTTGGTCTGATGAAACAATTTGTTAAAGCACTTAACAAAGATGGTGAATGTTTCCAGTATATTTCAAGGAAGTTTAAAAGTTTGAGTATGGAAAAGCTGAGAGCAGGAATATTTGACGGCCCACAAATTCGCAAATTGGTCAAAGATACCGATTTTCTCAGTTCAATGTCAGAAATTGAGAAAAATGCATGGGATTCGTTTGTATGGGTTATTCAACATTTCTTAGGAAATAACAAGGATGATGATTATGTTGCGCACGTTGAAGAGATGTTAACTCACTTCCAGAATCTTGGATGCAACATGAGCATCAAGTTACATTACCTTCACAGTCACTTAGATCGTTTTCCTGAAAATCTAGGAGACTTAAGTGAGGAACAGGGCGAACGATTTCACCAAGATATTCGGACAATGGAGGAAAGATACCAGGGTCGCTGGGATGCACACATGATGGCAGATTTTTGCTGGAGTATTCAGAGCAACACTTCGTTATTCAATAATAGAAAATGTCATAAAAGAAAATTCAAAAGTTTGTAGTTTATAATATTTATTTATTTATTTCCTTATTTTATATGTTGTAATAAATTTAAATAATAAAATATAAAATAAAAGAAAATACATGAATAAAACAATGAAATGCATTTTCGATCTATTCCATCGATTTGACTTAGTTACATTTTTTTGTCAATTGCCTTCGGCAAGTAACTTGAAAACTGTTTAACCGATTTAAAACATATGTAGCTTATTGTAAATCTCATTGTGTTTGCCCTAAGGACCAGGATCCACTTTTTTGCAAAAGGGGAAATAAATAGCGTTAATTTTGCAAAAACTGAAAATTTGTCAATTATTTTCGATTTAAACGCTTTTTTTCAGATTTGGGGCCTATGCGCTACGTGTTAACGTTGTCGAATTCGACTAAAATTTTGTGGGTGGAAGTTTCTCATCAAATCTAACATTAATCCGACATGCACCCCTTGAAATTGGAAAATTTATGTTTTTCACACATTTGAAAACCCGCTATAATGCGTATATCAAGCAAAAAACTAAAATTTTGTGAAAATGAGCGAATTCACTAAAATGTGAATAAATTCGAAAAAAATCAATCGATTTTTATGGTCGATATCTTATTTTGTTACTATTATATGTCGCTATGCGTTAAAAAAATGAATCTGGAAGTTTTTTGCCGTTTTCGATTTTTTATGATTTTTTTAAAACGAAAATTTTTGCCATTTTTACGTAAAAAATATATTTTTTTCTTAAGTTTTTTATTATAACTCCGATACTATTGATCCGATTGAAACGCGATATATAGACGAATTAAAGGCTATGCAAATCTTAATTTTTCTGAATTTATTTTAATAATATCGGACTAGTAGTTTTTGAGTTATCATTAATTATTTGAAGAAACGTCTCAAAAAAATTGCAATTTAAAAAAAAAAATTTTTAAAAAAAAAATCTATCCATAGAATTTAAAAATTTTACCATTTTTGTACTAAGGTAGCCATGATACATCAAATGTATATAGTAGTTACTCGAGCATATTTTTGCTGTTGCCCTGTGTAATTGATTCCCTTTTTTCTTTTGGTCAAATTTTGCGACTAGTTACTTACATATGTATGTACATATGTATGTATTTTAGTCCCAAAACTTTTTTCTTGACAACTATTGGGGCAAAACGTTGCATTTGTTTTGTCTTAATTATTTGGTCAAAAATTTTTTGCCGGCCAAAGCATGTACGTCAATACAAACAAGAGAAAAATATTAAAATAAATATGAATATATAGCAATATTTTCCATGGAAATTTTACGTTTTTACCTTTTTACATAAATTGTTTTTATTAAAATAATTTGTTTTAAGTGTTGTAAAAAGCAAAATAAAATTCTTTGTTATTTTTTCAACGCATGACATGAAAATGTTGCCGTGTTTTTGGGAATGAGTAATTTTAATAAATGTCCAATATAAAATTTATTCGATAATATTTGCAAAATTGTCGTGTAATTAACCGACGTCATAAGAGGTGAAGGTTATAAAATCGTCTGAGTTAACTCGTATAAATCAGTTAATGCTGAGTCGATTTTTATTTTTTTTCTATTTAAGAGGTAATGTTTATACATTAGTTCCATTTAAAAACGGTTCATAATTAAAATTAAAGGTTGTGACAACACTTTTACATGTCTTTTGAACCCTAAAGGGCACTAATTTATTTATTTTAACAAACTAACTTGACATTTACTTGACATTTACACAGTCTTCATATTACTATATCCGCAATAAGAAATAAAAGTTAAAAGTTGTCATGGATGACTTAATTTGACGTATACCTCCTTATCTTTTAATATACAGATAGGAACTTGGAAATTACATAGTATGGTTATTGCTGTGTATTTTAAACTTTGACAAACATAAAATTGTGTTTATTAATATTTTTATTTATTTTAAATTATAAAACTATGTAATTATATACATACAAAACAATTTTGGGAATTCAGCTATTATTTAAATAATATAATGCTAATAACCTATTCTATTTTATTTCACTGGTTCCCCAAGCAATATCATCAGGAAAGTTTCAACCGCATTTAAAGAATAGAGAAATTTTTTTATGAAAATTATGATAACTCTAAAAGAAGTCCAACAAAAAAAAAAAAAAAACAAGATTTAACACTAACACTTATTCGAAAACATCAAATTGATTTTTAGTTTAAATCTTAATAAGTTTGTTTTTTGGCTAAAGAAAATAACTTCGTTATGCCTACGACACTAGTGCTATATTTTGTATAAAACCGGTTTAAATAACAGTGCAAAAATATTTTGCTGTCAATAAAACATATTATTAACAAACTTAAATTTAGGTAAGAAAATAATTTTATATAGTTTTTTTACTTACCGATTGTATAACTGTTGGAAGTAAATTTGGATGAGTAGCTGCTAAAGAAACTGGTTCCTCTTGGGCATTTTCAACACCTAAAGTTAAATGCAATTAAAAAATTAAATGTCGTCTTATAATTTGCCTATAAGCTGCATCATAATTGATGTAAACTTAAGCTTAAATTAACCATAATGTCGGGTTTTTTATTTTTCGTTTTCACAACTTTCCTGTTGATAAAATTTTTGAATTCTAAAGCTTTGGCAAAGCCATATCAAAACTTTGACAAGTTTAGGTTGAACATAGTAGCAAGATCAAAAATCACAAAAAAGGGGCATCTTAAAAACACAAAAAGGAAATCTGTATTTTGTAAAAAGTAATTACGAGGGCACTTCAATAATTCCGTGGTTTTTTGGATAAAAGATATTTCATCAACAAATAGTGTTTAATCCCGCCGATAGCTTTTTATATCCAAAAATTAATGGCCACCTGTCAGCCATTTTCGTTTTCTTATCTTTAAATACAATTTCATGGTTTTTGTCGACGAAGTGATGACATTTAAACTAAACGAATAGCGTAGACAGACGACATAATTAATTTGCATTGAAATTTTAAAATTTTAATGACAGACTGCAGTTTTGTGCATTTAGTAAACAGCAGTTTGTCAAGTACTTTTATTTAGCATTTACATATACTTATGTATTTAGATCAAGTGGATTGAAGTGCGATTAGCATTTATTTACCGTCAACAAAACGATTTTCCAAAAAGTGTGTTCGTTTTAATTTTTCAATAATAAACAATTTTTTATTAGCTGATTCATTGTCAATATGGCAACATATTGAAATAGCTACGTTCAGCATGAATGCACAAGTTAATTTGAATACAGATTGCCAATGCAAATTAACGATGTCGTCTGTCTACGGTATTAGTAAATCACTTTTTAACCCTTGATATTTTTGTTGCGGAAAACCTGTATAATATATTAGCAGTGATCGCAAATAATGATTATTTTATAAATTTGAACCAAAAAAATCATAATAAAGGAGATATGCTACATGATGAATAAAGAGGTTATCAATTCGTCTGAATGTTGCTTTTTTATGTTTGTGCCCGCAGAACTCAGTCATTTCTGAACCGATTTTAAATTTTTTTTTTCTTTATTTGAAAGGTTATGCTTACAGATTGGTCTTGTTTCAAAACAGTTCAATATTTTTTTCGTGTATTAAGAACCGTAACGGGCACCAATTTAAAATTTTAAAAAATTGCGTATTTCTATAGCTCCCACTAACAAAAAGTAATAAAAAAATTAACTGAAAATTTAAAGGGTGTCCCCATAGGTGACGTAATTTGTGCTTTATGGGCGTATCTTTTAAACCGTTAAAGACAAAACCTTAAAAGTTTTACAGAATGTCGATAACTATGACCGTTATAATAAAAAGTATACATATTCAAAATTATAAATTAAAGGGTGCTCCAATAGTTCATTTAATTTGATGTATATTGCCATACTTTTGAACAGTTGTACACCGATCGTTGAAATTTATAAAGAACCTGTATTGCTAAGTCCGCTATAACCAAAAATATAAAATTTGAATTTGGAAATAAAAGGGTGTCCCAATAGTTAATGTAATTTTATATATGTGACCAAATTTTTTAACCGTGATAGACAGACAGCTTAAATTTACAAGGAACCTGTATTGCTAAGTCCGCTATAATAATCCGTATATAATTTGAATTTAGAAATTAAAGGGTGTCCCCATAATTGATGTAATTTGACTTATATGGCCCTACCGTTATAGACAAACACTTGAAAATTAGGCAGACTTTGCACTACTTTGTCTGGGCTACTAGCAAGTAAAAATATTTAGAATTATGAATTAAAGGGTGTCCCAATGGCTCTGTAATTTGCTGTATATGACTAAACCGTTATAGACACACAGTTGAAATTTACAAAAAATCTTTGTGGCCAAGTCCTCTATAACAATAGGACTTTAATTTAAAATTGTAAATTAAAGGGTGTACCAATAGGTGATGTTATTTGACTTATGTTGTCCTATCTTTGAAACAGTTCTAGACAGACATTTGATATTTACACAGAGCGTATATTACTAAAAAAGTTGGAAATTAAAGGGTGTATCTAAAGTTAATTATATTTGGTATATATGACCTTTTGAACGCTTTTTGAAATTTTAACATAGCGAATATCACTATGTCTACAATCAAAAGTACAAAAAACTTAAAGGGTATCCTCATAGCTGACATAATTTGACATATGGACTAGTCTTTTGAACCGTTATAGACTTGATATTTACATAGAGAGTGTATTGTTATGTCCGCTATAAGAATTATAAAATTGAAAATGAGCCGTTTCAAGTAGACAACTGAAATTTACACATAATGTGTATTACTATGGTCGTATTCACTGTTGCCAATTTGGAGATTTTGCAGCTAAATAAATACCCAATTCATTTTAACAAAGTAAAATTGCTGGGGAGAGCAAAAATTTTTTTTTTGTGCAGGGTGACAGTTAAAAATTATTTTGGTGACTTTGTGGTTCTTACCTCATTCATGCGAGAACCACAACTTCTCAGCAATAGCACGTTTAGTGTCATTTTTTAAAGTTACAATAAGATATAAGTAAGTGCTAAATATCTAGCTCTGGGTCAAAATTTTATTCATAATAAATCGATTGTTACGCTGACTATGTGGTAGGTGATATGGTATTTTTTTAAAAATTTACAAATTGTATCGAATACCGTTAGTAACAGCACAAAAATAATCTTATTATTTCAAAAATATATGGGACGAATTACTCCACCAGGATGAGATGTAAACTAAACAACAACTTTATCAGGATGTGCTTCGGTAGGCAAGTAAGTAGTGTTCCTGTCTTTAGTTTGCGGATTGCATTTGTGACACTTCACCAAAAGGTATTAGTTACTCACGTGTAAAATTAAGTTGCACTTTTAAATTTAATTGCAACTGTATTCTAACAAAAAAGCCTGAGGGCAATAGGTTCTTAAAAAATTTGTGAGGATTTTCGACATTCCAAATTATGTTTGCTTACATAACCATTTAAAGTGGTTTTACACGACGTGTGTTTGTCATATGACTTGTCTGTTTGATAATCCATATGTAATTTTATGTGTTTATCAAAATTGGTATTTTACATACGGTTTATAATTTTTGCTTTCAAACGTACATGTGTAATTACATCTGACATAACCTATAATATATAATTTTTCCGCCACACAGTTTTGTATTGCCATCCACAGTTGATGCAAAGATGGAAACGTAGTACTTTTGCATCGCTTTTGGGGCTTTTGGAACCGCGAAAAACCTAAAATAGAAAAATATCAAGTTGGCATTACAGGATATCAGATGCTTTGTCACATCAAAATAGAACACGTTCTAAATGAAAAATATGATATGTATTGTACACATGGAAAATACACATGTTATGTTTGAAAGGGTTCACACGACGTGTTTAGATTTTACACATGGAAAAGTGACAAGTCATATGACAAATACACGTCGTGTAAAACCACTTTTAGAATGGGCTTTATTAATAAACATTGAATATAAAACTGTATTAAAAATAAACAACATTTTCTAAAAATTTTACAAGTTCATGTTTGAGAAAGGTTTAATTGTCAGAAACGAATAAATCGTTCCTATATCTGATAAAAATTACTTTCACGTTTGCCTAGAATGCGACGAACTGTCGATTACCTGAATAGTTTTCTTTATTTTTTATTAAATTTCCTTTAGTCTTTATACAATCGAATAATATCCATAATTAAATGGCGTAACCTACTGAACAGAAATGGCTTTAAAATTTAAATAAATTTAAATATAATGTAATTTAAATGTAATTTTTATATTTTTAGCTATTTTTTTACTTCAATTACTGCTAAAAAAAAAAATTCAGCGGTTTCTAGCGTCTTTCAGTACAAATTTGGTGGGAAATCGTAAGAAAAAGTTGGCAACAGTGGTCGTATTACAGATATAAAAATTTAAAATTAAATGGTGTCCCCATAAAAGACGGATGTTTGTGAAAATAGCTTAACTTTTGAACGGTAATAGAGAGATGATTGAATTTTACATAGTCTTTACTTCTTTTTCTGCTAATTTTTGCGCATTTTGTTTATCTTTTAATTGGTTTATATATGTGACCCGGCCTATGAAAAGGTGGCTTATGACTCAAAAAAAATTTGTCAACTTTTTTTGGTTTCGATAGTTTTTGAGACGCTCATTCACATGGTAAAAACTAAAAAGTCCTAACTTGCTTAGAAGTGTACTAAAAATGTAGAGAAAGAAGAACACAAATGAAAGAAAAACATAATTTTATTGAAAATCCAGAATCAAGATAATAAATGGAATTGAAAAATTAAATAATTCTTGCAAAAAAAAACCGACTTCAAAACAGACAAACTTAAAAGCATGTTGCTTTAAGACGGTAACTATTGCGACACCCTGTAATTTCCGAATTCAAATTTTATACTAGTTATAGCGGTCGTAGCAATACAGGTTCGTGGTAAATTTCAACCTTCTGTCTGTAACGGTTTAAAAGTTTGGTCATATACATCAAATTACATAAACTATTGCGACACCCTGTAATTTATAATTTTAAATAATTATACTTATTATAACAGATATAGTAATGGACATTCTGTCTAATTGTTAAGTGTTTATCAATAACTGTTTAAAAGATAGGGTCATATATATCAAATGACGTCACCTATTGGGACACCCTTTAAATTCAAATTTTAATATAAATACTTTTTAAAGAACACTTTGTTATACAGATTCTTTTTAAATTTTAACTTTGTGTCCATATATATCAAATTACATCAACTATTGGGACACCCTATAATTTCCAATTTTAAATATTTATACTTGTTGTTATTCGAGACATAGTAGTGAACATTTTGTCTATTTTTCAAGTGTTTGTCTATAACGGTTCCAAAGATGAGGACGTAATGGTCAAATAACATCAATAATGGGGACACCCTTTAATTTATAGATCCAAGTTTTATACTTGTTTTAATAGCGGACTAAGCAATATAGGTTCTTTGTAAATTTCAACTGTCTATCTATAACAGTTGAAAAGTTTGGCCATATATATTACTTTTACATTAACTATTGGGACACCCTTTAATTTCCAATTTTAAATATTTATACTTGTTGTTATACCAGACATAGTAGTGAACATTCTGTCTATTTTTCAAGTGTTTGTCTATAACGGTTCCAAAGATGAGGACATAATGATCAAATAACATCAATAATGGGGACACCCTTTAATTTATAGATCCAAGTTTTATACTTGTTTTAATAGCGGACTAAGCAATATAGGTTCTTTGTAAATTTCAACTGTCTATCTATAACAGTTGAAAAGTTTGGCCATATATATTACTTTTACATTAACTATTGGGACACCTTTTAATTTCCAAATTCATATTTTACACTTGTTATTTTAGCGGACTTAGCAATACAAGTACTTTGTAAATTTCAACTGTCTGTCTATAAAGGTTCAAAAGTTTGGCCATATATATATCAAAATAAACCAACTAATGGGACACCCTTTAATTTCTAATTTTAAATATTTATACTTATTATAACAGACATAGTAACGAACATTCTGTGCAACTTTCAAGTGTTTGTCTATAACGGTTCAAAAGATAGGAGAATAAAGGTGAAATTAAGTCACCTATGGGGTCACCCTTTAATTTTTAATTTTATTTTTTAATTACTTTTTGTTGTTGGGAGCTACTGTGATACGCACTTTTTTTTAATTTTAAATTGGTGACCTATAATGTTCATAATACACGTAAAAAACATGTATGTTGTATGGGGACACCCTTTAATTTTTAAAATTTTGAACTTCTTTTAAAATGGGACCAATCTGTAGCCATAACCTTTCTAATAGTGCAAAATTTTTAAAATCGGTTCAGAAATGACTGAGTTCTGCGGGCACAAACATAAAAAAAAAAGCAACATTCAGACGAATTGATAACCTCCTTCTTTTTTTGAAGTCGGTTAAAAACAGGATTGAATGCTGCAAAAACGATTTTACCAAAAAAAAACTGTTTTGCATAAAAAATATTTATTTAGCAGTATTAAGTAGTTTTCTTCGTCGCTATCCTTGTTGAAACTTTTGAAGTGGCTTGTTTTTTCGAATCTCCATCTGAAGATGAGGCCTTACGTTTTCTTGATTTTTTATTGCAGTTGCAGTCGCAGGTTTGTTCAGTTTTTTATTTTTTGGATCTTGATTTGAAGATGAAGCTACAGATTTCTTCGGTTTAGGTTTTGACGATAAAGCCTTTGGTTCCTTCGATGCCACTTTGGTGGTTGGTGAAGCATCCTCAGATTATCTGTAATAGACAAGTCCACTGTAAAAATATTTTCATCCACTTCCATTTGATCTTCAGCTTGAAACAATGCTTGTAGTTCGTCCTCGTAATTGATATCAACATCATCGAAAGAATCATCATCATTCTCTTCGTTTTCACAGAAATATGTTTGAAAAACCTCGCTAAATTCTTCTTCGACAGACATTATTCACAAGTGACACACGTCAGGTTTCTGGAATATTTTTGTAGAGCAGATGTTAAACAATTAAAAAAGGCCAAAATTGAAAATATTCAAATATTTGGGGATAAAATCCCCAAAAACCTGACAACGCTGGGTCAGAAAATGGTTTGTGTTTTGCATTGAAAAAAACATCGCTCTTTATATACACACACGAAATTATCTCATTTATGCTCTTTTGCATTGTTTGGTTGCATTTTGGGCATGACTGTTCATAATGCAAAAGAAAAACTACTAAGAAACTGACGAAATGCATTGTTTATCTTTAACAGCTAAATTTTCAAAATTTTGTTTTTGAGTCATAAGCCACCTTTTCATAGGCCGGTCACATGTAGTTCTTACAGATTACTGCTTACATTTTTAGTTTAGAACTGTTACCAAACTATCTGTTTTGAAGTCGGCTTTTTTGCAAGAATTAATTGAGTTTTATTATAAAAACTGAATTTAAAAATTATTTTTTAAATTTTATTTTTTTTTTTTTTAAATAATAATTATTTTTCGAGTTTTATTTTTTGATTGGAAAATAAAAGTTATTTTTTGAGTTTTATTTTTGCCTTGAAAAATAATAATTATTTTTCGAGTTTTATTTTTTGCTTGAAAAATAACAATTATTTTTTTGTTTTATTTTTTGCTTGAAAGTAATAATTATTATTTGAGTTTTATTTTTTTATTGGAAAATAAAAGTTATTTCTCAGGATTTATTTGTTGCTTGAAAAATAAAAATATTTTTGATTTGCATATATATATTTAATCTAACAACTCCCACTAATATTCACTGGTTCTTATTTTTTTATAAAAACCTAAGTTTGATAGTTTCTTTAAAATATTATTTAGATTAGTAATTGCAGCACTTTATTTAAAATTTAAAATCGGAGGTGAACGCGACAGTTTCCTAAGAGAATTTTTTAACTTTTATGAGGAAAGGAACTTATCGCAGTGTAAAATATGTAAAAAAAAGTTTTCAAGGGAATTATATATCGAACATATGACGTCATTTTGAAAAAAAGCACAATGATGTTTTCAGTAGTCAGCTTTTGCAGCAAAAGAAAAGTGAAACTATTGCAAAAAAGAAAAAGTTTTCCGTGAGTTTTGCTGAAAGCGACGTAAAAGAGGCTTGTGTAGAATTCGTCATGGTTGAGAAAATGCCATTTACATTGCTGGATTCAAAACCCTTTAAAACTTTGATTGTTCAGATTTTTATTGGCCTTAATATGAACCCCATTACATCCAGGAATGTTATGTCGCTAGTCACAGAGAAGTATGTTAGCATTAAAATAGACATTCGAAATGTCTTGACAAAGAAAATTATCTGCTTAAAAATGGATACAGCTACTAGAAAAAATCGTGGAGTTTTGGGCGTAAGTGCTCAATATTACGATGGAAACAAACTTTGTATAAAGACACTTGAATTAGTTGAGCTTACAAAAAATACACGGCATTTAATCTTAACATTTAAATAGAGAATATTTTGAATGATTTCGGAATTGCTAAAAACTAAATATCAATACCGACAAAGGTCGTAATATGATTAAAATGGTGGACATACTAAATAGAAATTTTGAAACAAATGCTAAAATGAAGACCTCGATAATGAAATAATAAATGATGAAGAGTTGTTACAAGACCTGAAAATAAACTCCATAAAATCTATAAGATGTGCTGCCCATACTTTACAACTTGCAGTTAAGGATTTCTTGCGAGAAATAAAGTCTTTTAAAATAATTGATAGAGCGCGGCAAATAGTCAAAGTTTCAAGAACTCCATCATATAGGTAAGCTTTAATGAGATTTATTTGTAGAACTAGGCCCGAAATAGGTATTTCACCTGAATCGACCCTGCAAATATTTATAAATTAAATTAAAAATTTTTAAGGTTTACAATTTCTACTCAGGAATTACCTCAGCCAGAATTAGATGTTGCAACAAGATGGAATTCAAGCTATACAATGTTAAAAAAAACTTTTAGAATTTCGTATGTTCTGTGAAGATAATTTTGAAGAAGATAATTTTGACTCAAACGAAGTGGAATATAGTTAAAAATCGTGTCGATATGTTATAGCCCGTCTTTGTTGCACCGCAAAAACTTCAAACAGAACAGCTTCACATTTGCGATTTTTACAAAATTTGGCTGGAGCTTACCGTAACAGTGAAAGCCATGAAGAACACTCAGAGTGAGATTTTGGCGCATTGCCTACAACAACGGGAGAAAGCTCTGATGACAAATTTCTGCCGTATATTTAGACCCCCGAGTACGTAGAGCAATCAGTGTATGCAAGATGTTATCTAAAGCAGCTTATAGAAAATAAGGTTTGCTTATGTTTACATACATTTGGTTTTTTAAAGTTTTTATTGTGCTTAGAATGCTACAATGCCAGCACTAAAATATTTCGAATTACCATCATGTTCAATATCTGAAACACCTGATGCTATGTATTCTTCAGAAAATGCAAATATGTACGTGTTCACTTTTAAAACAGTTTGTGAACAATTCAAGTAGCGTGATATGACGAAGACTCCAGATGATGGTGAGATAGAGGATGAAACGAAAAAGGCGATAACTGAAATCGATAACTACAGTCATAAGCCCATTGACGTTAATAAAGATTTAATGAAATATTGGGAGGAAAAAAATATATGTATGCATATTTATATCAATTGGTGACAGTTTTGCATAGCGGACCAGCAACGCAAGTTACTGATTAGTTACGTTTTCCGCCCTTAAACTAATATTACATGATTTACGGTCAAAGTTATCTACAGAGTCCGTACATAAACTCTTATTTGTTAAATTAAATTAAAATTAAAAAAAATAATTATTATTTTCCAAGCCAAAAATACAACTCAAAAAATAACTTTTATTTTCCAATCAAAACATAAAACTCAAAAAATAATTGTTATTTTTCAAGCAAAAAATAAAACTCGAAAAATAATTATTATTTTTTAAGCAAAATTGAAAAATAATCATAAAAAAGTAATTTTTTTAATAAAACTTATAAGCGTTACGATCCCTAATATTAGGCCATTATTTGGTTTCGAGGCTAGTTTTTATAGTGTCTTCCATTATTTCCTTTTTAATTGTGTCTCTCACTCCTTCCTTAACGATATCTTTTTCTTACATACATACATGTTATTTTAATTACCAAAGAATTTTAATAAATATTTTTAATATTCTAAAATATAAATTCCAAAGAAATTTTAAATTTATTTTTACCAATTATACTTTTCAAATTTCGGCTGCATTTCCGCAAACGAAAATTCAACAACTATCAGTTTTACCAATTGTTTAATTGCCAAAGAACTTTATTATTTTTATATTTTACCAATTGTTATTCTCAAAGAATTTTAAAACCTATTTTTTTAATAATATTAACGTTTAATTGTAACATTTTTTTATGCTGCGTTTTCCCAAACAAATTTATAGAGAATTGATTTGCGTAATGACTTTAATCAAATAAACAAGCAATAAACAAATTATTAGTATTTAAGCAAATCGGAAATAAAGAAAGAGCGAATTATTATCAAACCACTAAAACAGTTAGGGTGCGTACAGAGTGGCCGATTGTTGCCGAGCCGACTGACGCTTATTGCGAAAACTTCTTCATGCAAGAAAGAAGTTTGAGTGTGCATAGTGGATGCGAGAATCACAGCTGATTTTGCATTTATTATTTGTGTTTTATGTGTGTTTTTATGCATTTACTTATTAACGCATTTCTTCAATTATTCTTGAAATTTTTATTACATTTTTTTTTTTTAATTTTGTTTGTAAGTTTTTTTAATTTTTTTATAATTGTTATAATTTTATTTTATGTTTTATTTTTTTTTAATTTAATTTTTTTTTGAGTTTTGTTTTGTTTTCTTTTTAATTTGTATTATTTTTTAAATTTTTTGATTGCATGTTTTATTTCTTAAATTTTTGTTTTTAATTTTTTTTTAATGTTTTCTAAAAAATTTGAAGTTATAACAACATAACATAAATAATGTTTTCGGCGCTGAAATACGATTTGGACTTGTTTTCTCGCATTCAATTAGCTTTGCGATCTGAGGCCCACTATAACCTGTTCGCGCTTATTTGTACTAATTTGTATAGTACCAGTTTTCTCGCATTGGTTGTCGCAATAAGCGTCAGTCGGCTCGGCTCGGCAACAAGCGGCCACTGTGTATGCACCCTTAGGCTTATTTTTTTATTGTCCAAATTTCACGGGCGAGTAAATGCTAATCAGCAACCGAAATTAATTTTTTCCCATTTTTGTTCAATTTAATAAAGTTGTCTGCTTTTAATGGCCATCAGCTTGCTCAAATCGGACAGTAGTCCAGTAATGGATAGAGTTAACGGCAGTTACGTAATTATTATACTGCCTTGTAATCTATATACATATATTTATACATATAATATAACTGTAACAAGACCGCGCTGCGAATCCGTTTAGAATGCAAAACGTCAAATCCTTTATTTTGTGGAATACTTTTTTTTATGTAAGAAATATTTAATTTCTAAGGAAATATAGATTTAAATTATATATACTGGAAACATGTAGATAATTACAATAATATTAATTATATTAAAAAATCCTGGTTTATTACACAGAGAGGAGGGTAGCCCCTCTTACAAAGTAGTTGTAAGCTATATTTTATCTTTAGAAAAAAAATAGTCTTGATAGGAGCATGTGGTGGGGTATCCTCCATCTAGAGAAAGTTTTAAATAATTCATGCTTCCATGATGTTAATTTTTTAAAGTTTTAAAAGCTAAGAAGATAGTTCCATGGAAAAAAATTTAGTTGAATGAGAAGGTCATGTCTGTAACAAAAGCCTGTTTTATAAACCTTCCAAAATCTTACTTTGCAGAAGACTTAAAAAAGTTGAAGAAATGCTAGATAAAATAAAGCCTAAAAAATGAGACTTGTCACGATTCCCTTTTCAGATTTTTTAAATTATTTATAATGACGACTTTACAGGTTTAACTATAAAGAGACATTAGTTATGTTTATTAACTGAAAGTTAGAACTAATTGGTACTAATTGTTACTGGAAAAGTGTTCATTAACTAACGATGGCAGAGTAAAACAAGAGAATAACAATGTGAGAAAAAAAAATTACTTGTTAGGAGTTAGGGGTTTTGTTTACAAAATATTTTTTTTGTTGTATAAAAAATTTTTTTTTACAATTTTGAAGAAAGTATCTGTATTTAGTAGTTAAAAGACTATAAAAGTAAATAAAATTTTGTTGATGTATTGTTTTTCTTTAATTAAACGAGGGTATCAAACGATAAAAATTAGTTTTTCCATTTTAAATTTAGGTTTAAATATTAGTTTCTTTTTTGTTTTTAAGTAATAAATAGTAAACAAACCGGGGAAGATACACTTATTGCAATTGTACTTTTTTCCGGTACAATTCTAATTTTAAAGTTTGTATTGCACAGTTTTTAATATATTTTGAATAATACACATATTTAAGTGTTCTGGAATATGATTAAAGTAAATATTATAGAAATTACTTTGAAATAAGAATGCTTATTAGCACTGACTAACCAAAAATTTTGACGTCTAAAGCTTAAATGCATCATAAAGCCTTTTCAAAACTAACCAACATTTTAAGCACCTTCGCTTTTATTTTTGTAGTTTGATTTATTTCTATCGCTTCCTTGCGATTATTATCATCAGTTTTAACTTCTTTAAAGCCACATTTGTGGCTAACAACGGTAGATTATTTTATTTTTGCCATTTAAGTACAATTACGTTTACAAAGGTACTATTGTATTGTCAAATCAGTCCTTCCTAACGCCACCGTTGCCTACATGCAAATTTTTGCTAGTAAAACGTTCATTTACCTTTTCATATTTGAGAGTAGAGTAATTATGCACATTTCTGTTTTAAACTCTCGTTGCTAGTTTCTGCTAGGAAAGTTACTGAACAGACTTATTGAATCTGTTGATACGAGTGATGTTCAATCAAGTCTATCAAACTACAAAAAAACATGCTTTTTTCTTACTGCTTATCGAAAGTTTTCTCAAGTAAATAATATAATTATAAAAAAATTACATACCATCACTGTTTATATAAATATGATGCTGTTGATTGGCAGTTTGCATCTGTGATTGCACCAGACTCATCATATGCTGTTGTTGTTGTGAAGATGTTTGAGTAGTATAAGATGTGGAAGTCTGTGATAAAGTTGGTGTAACTAAGGAACAAATCACAGGAAGTGCCTGTGTTGACGGAATATGTGGTTGGTTAAAATTGTTTTGGAGCACTTGTAAATTGCCTTGTTGGGACGTAAAAACTTCTTGAGATACCACTGAAGAAGTAAGTTGTGGTTGCTGCACATTTTGTTTTTGTATATCTGAAGAAAATGGAGCTGCAGATTTATTTTGATTTATTTTTTGAGTTAAAGGTTGTTGGAAATTTGTTTGTTGCATTAATATTTTCGTGCCAGCAGTTGGAATTTTTTGTTGTAAAATTGTTGTTGATTGAACTTGCTCTTTTTGTTGCTGTAACGTGAAGATGTTACTAGGCTGCAATGGTAAAACAACTGTATTTGGAACACCATCATTGGTAGGCTGCTGTAGAAACTGTTGAAATTGAGGCTGCTGCGGGGAGTTTAATGTCGTAGCTATCTGCTCCGTGGGTGTATTTAGCATGCTGCTGTTATCGTTTGTATTGGCACTAGTAGCTTGTAAGTCTGTAAAAGGAGGAATGTCAATTGGAGGTGTCGCCATGCCAGTTGTCGACTTTGTTTTGCTATTATATTCATTTGACTTTTGCTCCTGCACACGACTGATAGAAAACTGTAAAATTTTTCGAACGTTACGTTGATGCTCTTCTCCAACATGGGTTTGACTGTTTACCGTAATAGAACTATTAGCCGTTAACAATGTTGAAGGAGCTTTTGACTATTTTGTACACGTTTTATGGTTTAATAAACGGAAAATACGTAAGAATTTAAACTATGTATGTTATTCGACTCAGCCGAACTTAAAAACTATATTTTCCACCATGTGTTTAAACAATATTTATTCTAAAAGGTACACGTCAAAATATTAAATCTCTTACTTTTTATTCTCTTACCTAAAATGATTGTTACTCTAAAGTTGTGTATGAAAAATGCTCTTATTTGTCAACCGCTTCTTTGAACGCCACTATTTGCTAAATTGGTATGTCGAACGGATGGAAGAAAACTTTTAAATCGCAAGTGCTTTTTCTCAGAGGTAACTGCAAGGTTACTACTTCGGAAGTGCGAACAAGGAAAGTGCGAACAAGGAAATTGGGGTTAAGGGAAACTACTCTTAAAATTCTAACTAGATCCAACCACCGAAATATTATTATCTACGCGTAGATTTAAGTAAACCGAATGAGACAGATATTGTCCAACCACCGAAAGATTAGTATCTACATGTGGATTTAAGTAAATCAGATCAGTGTTGGTATCTGACAATGTTTAAATTGTCAGAAAAAATGAAAAAATATATCGGCCGAATAATGGAGGAAACTGCTTAAGGCGATGCAAAAACGTAACTAAATTACCTATCACTTCTACATAATAGGTTTATCAGAGTAAATAATAAAAATACTGAACATAAATCAAGAATGTTGCAATTTAGACAGGGTAAAGTTAGAAATGTAAAAAAAAAATTTTTTGAATAAATAAAAAATTAATGAATAAATTTTATAGGAAATCGTACCAAAAAAGCATTAAGTGTACCAGTGCAATTGTACCACAAATCCCAACACTGAGACAGATATTGGAGCTTTAAATGGGGCAGAAAGTTTAAACACAGAGGTATTTGCAGTTTAATTGAGCGAGGGACTACTGCGGAAGTGGGAGCGTAGGGAAAGGGATTTAGGGTAAAAAATGTCTATATATAGCAAGTACTGCATATAACTAAAAGAATGCCTAGCAAGAGGAGGAGCAGTTAATATCTAATATAACTATAATAAAATTGAGAGATGTTACTAAGAGGATCGCCAAAGCGGTTTAAGGAAGAAAACTTTAAAAACTCAGCTTAAATTCGTGTTCTGGGTAATTGTATAGTTAAAGCTAGGGTCTGAACCAGAAAAAGTGCCAGGCACTTGTAGGAAAGCAAGCAGAACAAAATGTAAGTGACTTTGTTAATATTATGCTTATATAACACAAATATATCTAGATGCCGTAGACATAAAATTAGCCAAACATAGTGGAAGATATAAAAGTAACATAAAAAACTAAACCTCATCTGGTATTTCAGCATTCCTTAGGGTGGCTAACTTTTCCTCTAAATCAGCTATTGAATTTAGCAAAAGACCATCATGACGTTGGTTCGAGCTATTTGTCGTTGAATCAACGCTTTCCGCAAAAATTGATTGTACGGCTTTTTCCAAATTATTCTGCTTGGAGAGCGTTTGAGTTACTTGAGTATTTTCAGTTATACTATTTTCCACGCAAGTTGATTGCTTTTGAACGTTCTCCCTACATTCTATATGACTGGTTGTTAAATTGCTGACACAATTGTGGAGAGATGTACGTCTAGAATTATATGTAGAAGAGGTGCTAGTAGAACGCAAAGGACCAGTCGGTGTGTCTTGTCCCAGTGAATGACATGATGTATTTGCTATTAATAGAGGTTTCTACATATGTAGATAAAATAATAAATAAACAAAATATTAGACATTTGTTGCTAACGTGCATTGAGCTTTAAGTACTATGAGATTAGGGCACGATTAAACTCAAAGAATTTATGAACTTGAAATTTTGACTACATAAGTTTTGTTTGGATAAATTAAGGATGAAATAAATTTTCCGGAATTTTCATGAATCCTTTTTTGTTTCGTTAATTTAATTCTTCTTAAAAGTGGCAAATACAGTCATGGCAGACGGGAATATGTGCTCTAATCTCTATGTACGAAAGCCTGTATATAATATTTGGAAATAATCCCTTATTTTTCTTAGAGGAATTACTGAAATGTAATATGTTTTCAAGAAAAGGTATGTTCGTGTAAATATGTATCTGTGTGTATGTATATGTATATAGATATATATATGAACAGGTATATAGTATTTGTGTTAAGAAAAAGAATTTTCCAAAGTTTACGCAGGATTTGCATTTGCCAGCATTTGTGCATAACACGAGAGAACAAAACGTTGAACATTATTTCAAAATAAATAATTTTAAGAGCCCACTATGGTTTAAAGAACATACATACCTGTGATTATCGAAAAGCAATTGCATCTAACATGCAAATTTTATCTAAGCTTCAGAACGACCATGGTTACATTCATCAACCCAGCAACAGTTATACTAACCGAAAGTTTGTCCCTCAGGGAAATCTCGCGACATCAGAAGATATGTCACAATAACAAGAATAACGAGTGCTTACTTGCTGCGGATTGCACTGGAGGAATTATTGCACCATGTGAGGGTTAGATATTCTGTACTCGGTTCATCACATAAGTTGTTGACCGATGTAAGCACGTTAACCATCTACTATTACTTTTTTACCATTGAAATTGATGGTGCGGAGTCTTCATATTATTTATCAAGCCTTTCTTTGATTTTGCTGTTGTTTTTTAATTAAAACAAGGTTAATCACAGCCGAGCCACTTTTCTTTCCATTTTTGTCAAAATTGTTGTCTGGTTTTAATGGCTGTCAAAAATTGTTGTACATGAAACACTTCGGCCTACTGTGGCTTTCGTAGTTATTTAAAGTAAATTAATTAAGTTTTTTATTTAATTGAAATCATGCGTAAATTTTGGCACATCCTTTTTATATGGGCATGTAGATATGCTTGTTTGTATGTATGTATGTATGTATGTATGTATGTATGTATGTATGTATGTATGTATGTATGTATGTATGTATGTATGTATGTATGTATGTATGTATGTATGTATGTATGTATGTATGTATGTATGTATGTATGTATGTATGTATGTATGTATGTATGTATGTATGTCTGTATGTATGTATGTATGTATGTATGTATGCATGTATGTATGTATGTATGTATGTATGTATGTATGTATGTATGTATGTATGTATGTATGTATGTATGTATGTATGTATGTATGTATGTATGTATGTATGTATGCATGTATGTATGTATGTATGTATGTATGTATGTATGTATTTATGTATGTATGTATGTATGTATGTATGTATGTATGTATGTATGTATGTATGTATGTATGTATGTATGTATGTATGTATGTATGTATGTATGTATGTATGTATGTATGTATGGATGTATGTATGTATATATGTATGTATGTATGTATGTATGTATGTATGTATGTATGTATGTATGTATGTATGTATGTATGTATGTATGTATGTATGTATGTATGTATGTACGTATGTATGTATAAATGTATAAATTGAAATTGTATACAATGCAGCCAGTGTGTAATTATGTGTGTGAACACAAAAACAATTTACCTTTTTGTGACAAAGTTTGGATGGGTGCGTTCTAAAAAAACTGAATATTTTGTTTTGGAATCAAAGGGTAGTATATTTATAAGTTCCAATATTATTTAGTAATGTTTATATTACAACTAAATAATTATTGTTTTGTGCAAACAGTAACCAATTATTGAATAATACCCTTATTTATATGTAAACATAAATAAATACAGTGGGCGACATAACATTAGTTCATGGCTCAGTTGATTCCGAATGGGTGGTCTGTAAGTTTATTGATGAGATAACATTCTATCTCCAGTTATTGGTCAATTGTGGGATAATTATTTGAATGTCTAACATATATGTATGTATGTACATATATATATCACTGAATACCAATATTCCGTAAATGACCAACATAAAATAAAGTACCTGAGTAGTCTTCCTATTAATTAAAGTTTAAAAAAGTCTTTGAACTTTTCTAGTATTAATACGGCATTTGCCATTAGTTCACCTGATGTGTTTATATCATGATTAACCTCAAACTGCGCATACAAAATAAAATACTCTTTTAACACCGTTATATTACATGACGTTTGACGTTTATCATGATATAAATTCTTAAATTGATTAGTAGAATATTGCAAGTAAGTTGTCATTATTGTGCAACTAAATACTTAAAAAAAGAATTCTTAACTTCTAACGGTTTAGAGGTTTTGTTGTATATTCCTCCATTATTCCTTGCAATACCAAATGTGCAGTTCTGAAAAAAACAAAAACTACTATATTGGAATCACGTCAAAGTTTCCATTGTATAAAAGTATACAATTTTTTATAGTGAATTGTACTTAAAATGGAAAAAGGTAAAATTGTCCTGATAACATACCTAATCTAGTGTACACTCCTCACAATTTTATATTATGACAGACGCCAAACTTCATATTAAAAAACAATGTGTTTATATTTTTTTATAAGGAGTTTAGATTTTAACATGCTATAAATTCAATCAGGTGTGGAATTCCAGTTAAATTGTTCTTGTAAATTTTTTAATTTAACAGAGATCAGAAATTCTAAAATAAATTTTTTGAAAGCATACTGATATGTTGCCCACTGTATTTAAATATTTTGAAATATGCATAGGTTGTGTGTAAGGATAAAATAATGTCGACATTACGAACTGAAATAAAAATAAATTTTGATTAATTTAATGTAATTTAAATATTTTAGGAACTACAACGCTATAAGCAGAAATTTTGTCTGTTATTTCTTTGGAGTTCTTTATTTTCTGTTTTTGAGGGTTATGTATTAGTGCTTTGAGCTATATTGGTATAAAAAACATCACTCACTTGTTCGTTTTAATTGCCAGCGCGAACAAAAAAAGAATTCCAGACCGGAAGTAAATAGTTTAGAATATTTTGTTAAATTAATCATAAATTCAAATTTGTTTATTAAAACAACTAAATACATAAATTAAAATCGTTTATTGGCTTTTCTCCCAAAATATCATATATGATAGATCACAGTATGGGTCGGCTCGTAAATGCATCACTGCGCTTCATCACATATGAAACCATGACTTAAAAATACCGATGCAGATCTTCATACTTTTTTCTGTATCAATGTCGGGCGAGAGAGTTTTTGGAACATTCCGCGGTTCAATATGATAATTTTTTCGTTGAGACAACATTCGCTATTTTTGAGAAGAAAAAAAAATGAATTTCGTATTGTCATCTGAAAGGGAAAACTTCTTAAGAAATCAAAGAAAAGACGTGGCCGTACATCGACAAAGTATGTATGAACATAAATAAGGAGGTGACTTCGAAAATCTCCGATAAAATCAAACAAGTTGGCGTGCACGAATTAATGATATATACCACTGGCTTATTATTCGCTTTAAGGCCGAGGCACATAGAATCCGTCATACGTTATAAGTCGTCTTTTTCAACGTACAAGAAAGTTGAAAGTTGAGTGTTGTCACAATCAGTATGGCTCCGTCAACGCAAAGTACGAAAGTTGGGAAACTTTTAACTTTTGACGTACGTTGAAAGCTATAAAGAGAGAAACAAAGCTCTCTCTCAAAGTTAAATTTTTGTGTTGAGTAGAAGCAAAAATAATTTAATTTAATAGAGTAAAATGGAGAAAAAAGCTTTTCTCGTGTTTTCTTTTCTGATTAAAAAAGCTTTTCTCGTGTTTTCTTTTCTGATTATAAAAGCTTTTCTCGTGTTTTCTTTTCTGATTTAATATCCGTCAACAAAGTACTCATTGTGTCCACCTCTTCCGTTGTTACTTTGGTTTCAATTGAGAGCTTTAAAGTATAACGTATGACGGATTCTATGTGCCCCGGCCTTAAGGCCGTCATAAATTATTCGTCGACTTTTTCAACGCACAAGATAGTTGAAATACAGCTTTTCTAATGAGTGTTTTTACAATGAGTACGTCTCCGTCAACCTTAAGTACGAAAGTTGGGCAACTTTTAACTTTTGACGTACGTTGAAAGCTATAATTGTTTTCTCTTTGTGTTTCTCTCTCAAAATTAAATTTTTGTGTTGAGTGGAAGCAAAAATAAAACAAAATACAACAAAATAATTTAATTTAATAGAGTAAAATGGAGAAAAAAGCTTTTCTCGTGTGTTCTTTTCTGATTTAATATACGTCAACAAAGTACTCATTGTGTCAACCTCTTCCATTGTTACTTTGATTTCAAATGAGAGCTTTAAAGTATAACTTATAACGGATTCTATGTGCCCCGGCCTTTAACGTCTATATTATAAACCTTCAAAATGTACTATGCTCAATTTTGTACTAAACGGAACTTCCGAATTGTTTAAGCCAATAAACGATTTTAAATTGTATTCATGTCGATTAATGAATAAAAATTATTGTTTCAAAACTAATTATTATAAAGGAAGTCCCAAAATTCACGCAATATTTGAATTTGCTGCCACTGTACAGTATGACAGCTATGATGGCTATATGTTAATACATCAACAAATGTCAACGTTTGGTACAGATGGGAATATACTTCTTAAAAAATTAAGCTCTTCAAGTATTGAATGTTACTAGTGCTCGATGCCTTAATATTGTGGAAATGAAAACAGTCCCACTTGACTTTAGCAGAATAGTCATTGGAAGAAGCTGGGGAATATCCCAAGATTGACAACCAAATTTATACAACAAGATCCCTCCCAGCACCTCTGTATGGGATGATAGTTGACCTGCTTTCGTAAAGAAGACTAATCTTGAAACCTTTACTCAAATTAAAAAACATCTTTGTAGATAACACCTCACTTGTAGTTATCCACAAATGTGGATACAAATCGTATATTGGTTTTGGAATCGTAAATTATATTCATGGGTGGGACTTTAGAACACATCGGTCTAAGCAACCAACCTACTCTTAAAATTGGTTGATATTGGGCTACATGTAGCTTCAACAAGATGGTGCCAAATGCCACACAGGCCGTGAAATAATTTAATTACTGCATGACATATTTTTCAGTCGTACGCTCTTTCGTTTTTGTCATCAAAAGTGGCCTTCTGGATCGTTCTAGATTGCATGATTTAAAACTTTTGCATCAATAAAATTATATAACAACAAAAGGGCCACCGGCTGAAAAATACAAAGGAATGACTCGTCATAACTAATACCTATCGACTTCTAGTTTTAATATACATATGTAGATGCGCATTTTCTTCATTACTTGTGGGATATGTATAAATTCTAATTTTGTTAAAAACGAACACGACCTTCAGAATCCGATGGGTGGTGAGGTTAGTATATAAAGAAAATTTAGCGGACAAGTCGCTAAGGGCAATAACCCCTCGGCAGCAAGTTCAAAGAGTTGTTTGAATGTAATTTAGGTACCTTATTCTGCTTCATTGCGTTAGTAACAGGTAGAGGAAAAACCTGCAGATTGTGCCTGAGAAACACTGAGACGGTAACGCACATTGTGTGTGAATATCCAGCACTGGTCAGTAATAGGATTAGAACCACGAGCAGAAGCATATTAAAAAGCGGATGCTATGAAGGACCTCAGCTTTAAATAAATGTTAGATACATATTACGAATGACTCAAATTGATAGTCTGAAATCACTACTATTGAGAGCCGCATGACTCAGTAAAAGTAAGGGGGTCGAAAACACCCATACAGTCACCTGCTTGGGTATCACCCTACATATACATATAATATATAATTTGAATAAAGAGTGTGTATATCAGCAAAGTCGTGGAGGCCATCAGCTGTATGAGCTATTCCAAATATAACCCTATCCTATGTTCTTTATTGTGAGCAGATGAATATGTATGATCCGAAAGTTGTCCTAGAGTTTTTAGCAAGGAACATAAAATCTCTATTGCGCGATTGCTGATCACTTCATTCATATTCATATTAGTCTGCGCTCCGCAATAAAAAAATAACAATTTAAAGAAATAACATGTTTTCTATTAAATTCAAAGCTTACGTAAGTTTTGGGAAATCGTTTATTGAATAAAAACGTATTATGCAAATATTGAGGCATAACGATTGTATGCCTGTCGTTCTTGCAGAGGTAGCGATGACCGAAAATCCACAAAAATTGGGCGCAAGATTAACATAAAGTTAAGATATTTTTAGAGCTGCTATTGGCATAATCGTATTGTTTAATTGAGTTGATGGGTTATCATACACATTTCCTTCGTCTGCTATTTGTGTTGTGCATTCATACGTACAAATATTTACCTCAGAACTTTCCAAAGATGTAGGATTATTTTCTTTAGTAATACTTTCACAATTTCTAAAGTCGATATCATCGTTAAATTCAAAATAATGTGTGTTGCGTGTACTCTCTGCTAAGAATGCCGAGCTTGGTGTTATTGTATTGTCCGGTGTATAATCGGATGACAGAGAAATATACTCCGAAGCCGTACTAGTTTTACTCGATGTAGAAGCTGAAGCGACAACATTGTCACTGCGATTATTACCACCATCGGATGTAGTAGTTGATGTTGATGAAGATATCGGGGTTGAGCGCATTTTGCTACTTACGATCAAATCCGGCATTTATCTGCATTTTGTTAGACTCGAGCTAAGAGATTCTCTATGGTATAGATTAGAACCAATCACCAAAACCGTTGTTGTTAAGTTTGTTTTGGTTAATATAAAAAATACAGTTTTGAAAGGTGGTTATTTACATAGATTTGTTTGCAGAAATAATAACATTAAAATAAATAGATATAGAAATCGATTAGTTTAAAAAACATATAAGGCGGTGTAAGAAATAATTTGATACATAACTTAAGAATTAAAAATTATACAGCGTATTCTTAATTCATATGAAAATTGCAAACAAGTATCTAATTTCGATATAACGGTTTTAATGTACAAAGAGACTTGACAATTTTTTGGTTACCATTTTTATGACATATAAATACTTAATAAAATTGTATAGCTATAGGAAACTGTTCACAATTTTTTTAAATACCGCTCCTCCGTTAGCCAGATACAAGAAAAAACTAAATATAAAAAAAGTTTAAGTTCATAACATTTAAACTCATAACGTAAACTCTGAAAAGTCTCTTAATGATAGAAGAATTAGCTGAACAAAAGACAGTTGAAAAGTGGTCTTTAGGGAACAAATTGCAATTAAGACATTTAATTCCCTGGTTTTTATACCTGATTATTTTTGCGGTCACAGCCTGAGTAAACATTTTGCCGCTTTTATCAACTCAATTTAACGATTAATTTGTTAGTTGTGGTTAAAAATTTTAATGTGCATAAAAATATCGTTTCTAAAATGAATACCGGCCAGGCGCCTCGCCTTTAAGTGGTAAAAATCGTTTATATATATATATCGTTTATATATAAGTATTTTATGTTGTGCTACTAAATATGTTTTATCTTACAATCAGTTTTTAGCCTATAAAATGGCTTTTTGATTGTATTAAATAAATAAATAAATAAATAAAAATCGTGGTAAAAGCTGTAAAAAATATGTATGGCTTTATATATTAACTAGCTGTGCCCGCCACGTCGTGGGCTTCCTGACAATATTATGCTCGATTTTTGCTTTGAAAGTATTCCACACCAATTGTAGGACCCTTACTTTTATAGCGCTTCAGTTATAGTTTAATTATTTACTTTATATAAAGGTACCCATACCTAGATAAAATTCTGAAATTTATAAAAAAATTCTAAAAATTATTGTAAAGCTCTGTAAAAGGTGTTTTATCCAATTGGCTATTTGTATAAGTAATTAATATTTTGTGATTATTTTAAAATAGCGCTATCTGTTGCGCAGCCGTGTTTAAAATATCCCGCTTTCAAAAATAAAAGATGACATCAAGTATGCAGTACCTTTAAATTGGTAAAAAAAAGAATCGGAGTACTGTTACTGCTTTTTCTTATTATTATCTCTTGGAAATAAGGTATTTTTGCGGAAAAAGAGTATCCTATATTGGAATCTATATGCTAAGGTACCTCATCACAAAATTTTGTTAAAATCCATCCAGATATGTACATATTTTCTTTATATAAATGTACCCAACCTTGAATAAAATTCGAAAATTTATATAAAATTCTAAAAATCATTATAAACTTCTGTAAGAGGTTTTAAAATATTTTAAAATAATGTAATTCCACAAAGTAAAAATACAATTAAAATACAAATTTTAATCAACTGGCGCCATCTGTTGCACAATAGTGTTAAAATTATCCCAGTTTCAAAAATAAAAGGTGCGCAACCGTGTTTAAAATATCCCTGTTTTAAACCGAAAATTTCAGTACCTTAAAACCGGAAATTGGTTACTTTCACTGCTTTTTCTCCACTTTCTTGGAAATGAGATATTAAAAAAAGTATTGGAATCAGGATGCTAAGGTACCTCCTCAAATTTTTTTTTTTTAAATCCATACAGTAGTTTTTACGTGATGCGAAAAGAAAAGCAGACAAACAGACGGAAATGAGTTACTATTTTATTATATGTATAGATAACTCTTAAACTGAGAGGTTATTGTTGTTTAGTTATATAAACTTTTTTCTTTCTTAAAAAATGAAAAATATTTTCTTCATATAAACTTTTACCCCACGATAAAGCGTTAGTGGTTTTTTAGCAAATCTATTCAAAGTTTACCTCACAACAGAACTTTAAGAGGCTCTCATTCATTTTTGAAGGAATGAAATATGTATTGTCATCATCACGCGGTAGAAAATTTTGCGCTCACTTAGCGTGCGAATAAAATTTTTTTGAATTTTTATGAGCATAAACTGACTCAGGCCTACAATATTATTAAGCAATTTTAATACTGAAGTCCTAGAAAGTACGTAATTCGATTATTTTTATAAATTTTGTAAGTATTAGTGATAGCAACTAAACATAATATTTTAACTATTAATCGAATGTTGTTTTGAACTTAATTTAATAATTATTGAAAACTTATTTATAAGGACCAAAAAAAAAAAATAATATTAATAAACATGTACATTAGGTAAAATGCGCGGGAAGCGAAACAAAAAAGATATTTTCATATGTGGGTAGTCTAATGAAAACATAAATACATACAAACATACATAAATTCATTCATACATGGTTACATACATACATACGTGCTTCGGCATCGGTTATTGACATAACTTTTGCTAGTAACAGTATTGTAGGGCGTGTATCCTGGTGTGTATCTGTTCAGTACACACACAGTAATCACAATGCTATAATTAGCAACCATCAGCACGTGTAAATAGAAGGACATCACATTTAGCAGGATGGAAAGTTAACACAATAGATAAAGATGTATACCGAACCTCAATTCAAAATTTACATTTAGATGGTTCACCCGAAAATATGGCAGAAAAACTTGTGGAAAAAATCTCCCAAGCATGCGATGCATCGATGGTGATAAGGAAAAGAAATCCTAACAGGCAACCAGTCTATTGGTGGAATAAAGAGATAGCCAAACTGCGTTCTGAATGTGTACAATCCAGGCGAAAATTTACTAGATCCAGAGGTAGACCGGAAAATGACAGCCATCGTCTAACACTTAGAACTAAGAAAAAATTGCTCAAGTTAGCAATTCGGAAAAGTAAGCGAAGATGTTTCCTTGAAGTCTGTGACGATCTTCAGAATAATCCATGGGATCTTGCTTACAAGCTGGTTACAAAGAAACTCAAATGTTTGAATCCAGCAGTACCTACAGAAGAGGCAGCCATAAGCGGGATTGTAAAACACCTGTTTCCTCCTGGAAGTCCAACTTCTTGGGACCAAACGGTTCTTAACGAGATCTATAGCCATCCTCCTGTAACAAAATGTGAGATTGAAAGTCGTTAATTTTAAGGATAAAAAAGCTCCAGGATTCGACCGTATTTCAAACCAGATGCCATATTCTGTAATACTCGTAGCTAAATCTATCGCTAAAATTCTAAAAATGCAGAAACAAATTATGAGTGTTGTTGTAAGAATACTCGTAATTTGTTGATGCATTTTTAGAATTTTAGCGATAGATTTAGCTACGAGAATTACAGAATATGGCACCAGGTCTTAAAAGAAGCCTTTAAATGCTGTCCGAACCAATTTATAATCCTGATAAATTCATGTTTGATACAAGGGATATTTCCAACAATTTGGAAAAGACAAAAATTGGTTTTGTTACCAAAGCATGGGAAACCCGTAGATGATCCATCTTCCTATCGGCCGCTCAGTATGATAGACACAAGCGGCAAAATGCTCGAGGGTATCATATGCAAGAGGTTAAGGTCTATTATTGAAACGGAGGTTTATCAAATAACCAATTTGGTTTTAGAGAAGCTAAGTCAACTATCGATGCCATCAACGCATTGATGGCAAAATAGCAAATAAAATCTGATGCGGACAAAGCCATTGTTAACGCGAGGAAAAAAAATATCCAAGAAAAATTTAGAAGTGAATTAGGGCTAGCTAGTGTTACCATCGCAGAAGATTTTTTTTCAATCCTGAATTAGCTGCAGAAATAACTGTACTTAACGCTAAAGAGGATTCAGATTCGGAAGAGGTCTTTGAAGAATCCGACGAAGAAGAACCATGGCACTCATCATCACTTTAGTGCAAAGGAGAAGTTGTTTTAAATAAACTAATTGTTATAATTTTAAATAAAATTTATCGTTACAATCATAAATTAGTTATTACTATGAATAAATTAATTATTTTCCGATAAATAAAATACTATAAAGTAACAAATTACAAAAATATTTTTTTAATAATATTCTTGGGAGGCGGGGATTGGTTAGGCATTGGAAAGCTTAAAAATTAATATTTTTAGGAAATTGGCAAAAAAAAAAATTTTTTTTCACAGGGACGTTTTGGGGTGGGATTGGAGGAATACCTGCCGCTGCCAATAAAAATAAATTTTTATGGTTTTAAGAAGTATGTAATCTATTTCTTTTAATAATTGCATTATGTTTTCAAATAATTTTTTATTTAACCGCCCACAAAAGGGGGCGTGGCTAAACATGGCATTTAAGAATCTCTTGAGTCCAACTTTAAGTTTTGAACATTCTTTGACCTGAAAAGTTGTAATTGCTAAACAATATGACGGGAAAATAAAAAAAAACTTGCATTTTTCAGAGGTAGGATTAGTTCTTCCAAGGGGAACTTTTTTCTCCTTGATCCGATTTTTCCTATTTTATAGCATTGACAGCCTATGACCATAACAGATTTTTCTGCAAAGTTTCATTAGCCTAGGGGCACTCAGTACATTAGAGCCAATATAAGCTAAAAAAAAGTAATGTCCGGCTAGATTGGCAAAATACCCATATGTGTAACGTCGTTGTCGACACTGCATCAAGGGCAATTGAGGAAAAGTGTTGGCGAAATGGTGCAAAGGAATACTATGTAGTTGTTACTCTAGGTGTAAAAAATGCCTTTAATACTGCGAATTGGGAGGTCATTATGAACACGCTTGTTGAACTGAGCATCTCTACATAATAAACGTGAGCATAAAACGTCTTGTTAGACTAACTTCATAATATTCAATAATGAATTGGCCTCTTTTTTCTTGCACTTGATTTTATGTGTATACAAATATTGTTGTGCTCTTAAATAAAAACATACAATAGCATTTGCTCTTCTTCCAACCAATGCAATATTTGTTGTTGTTTGAAATAAAATTTCAGTAGTGAATATATATTTCAATAGTGTCTCTTGATATGAAATACTGTTATAGCAGACAACATGTATGTAAATGTATGATGTTAAAAGCAAGGGTATGTACTTTGTATTTTAGTTATTTTATATTAATTTGCGCATTGAGTGGTTGAAAATAGAAAACTGTAGTAGCTTGAATTTTTTTAACTTTTATTGATGAATAAAAAAATCTAATTTAATTTTTTCTCTCAAAAATCAGAGATTTTACTCTCAAGAAAATTTAAGTAAAATGAACTAGTGAACAATATGAAATGCTCAGCATATTTATTGCACTTGATAAAACTGTCCGGTCAAATCAGGTGCACTGATTTTTGCACTGTTTGCTCTCTTGTTCTCTATATTTACTGTTTAGTAATATTCCACTACACATACAATCAATATTTGCGTTTCAAAAACATGCAATACTGTACACTTTTTAACATCTTGCGCTCACGTTGACTACATACTTATTGGCCATAATAAGGGATTATTTCCGTAACAGAATCCTGATATATGATACTAATAAAGGAGCAAAACAGTACAGAATAATAAAGGGCGTCCTCCAGGGTTCGGTTCTTGGACCATTGTTGTGGAATGTTATGTATGATGGAGTTTTAAGGCTTAAGTTGCCGGAAAGGGTTTCAATCATTGGTTTTGCCGATGATATAGCTTTGGTGTGTGTGGCAAAGGAGCTACAAGAAGCGGAAGTTGTTACCAGTGCTAGTATACAAATTGTGCGATCTTGGTTCACCTCTGTTTAACTCAGTGCTTATTAGTAGCCGTAAGACCAGTGAGACTTTAAAACTCAGTATTGGATCATGTTGTATAGAGACGAAGCCCTCTCTCAAATATCTTGGTGTAATAATTGACTGCCGTCTTTCATTTAAAGATCATTTAAAGGTATATAAATTCCAAGGCCAACCAAAGAAGTTTGCCGTTGTCCCGAATTATGCCAAAAACAAGAGGTCCAAAGTATCTTCAGAGGAAACTGATATCTCAGGTTGTAAAAAATATTATGTTGTATGCGTCTTCCATTTGGTCGGATTCGCTAAAATGTGTATCTTATGCAAGGCTTATCAATTCGGTCTATCGGATTATTGCCCTAGGTGTTTGCTGTGCCTTACGCACTGTATCGGATGAAGCAGCCTTTGTTATTGCTGGTCTAATGCCAATCTGCCTTCAAGCGAAGAGATCAGTAACATATACAGCGGAAATTATAAATGGTGTTGATAGTCGCAAAGCGGCGAGAGAAATAAATATTGCCAACTGGCAGGTACAATGGTCGGAATCCAACAAGAGTAGATGGACGTACCCCCGGGGGTTTCAATTGTCACTGCAGGAATATGGCAAATGCTTTGACGCGGTTCACTCGGGGAAAATAGGGGCACCAGACGCTAGGGTTCCTAGAGCCTAAATCTGGAAGAAAAGGTCTGTTGTTTTATAACACGGATCCTCTTCGAGGCCCGACCAGTGCCCAAAGGACTGGTACCACGGGAATCGGTGGCCCCACAGAGAGCCTATCCTCTCGGTGACCGGTTATTGGTGAGGTCCCCTTCGGGGGTACACGTGGTGGTTGTGGTTTAAGATCGATTAAGTAGGTAAGGTGCAAGGTCGATCAAGTGTGCTCAACAGACGGAGTTTGGATAGTCTCCAAACCCCTAAGCAAGAGGTTATAATATGGATCTAGGCTTGCCTTGGAAAGGCTTGCCATATTATATAAATTGCTACTCATTGTGACTGTATCACACACAAAAAGCGATTGGTGGCAATCGTAAAGTGTTGTTATACTACACAATGGGGGCGCTAGTCTACGCCTAAGTTTCACTCGGTGGTAAGACCACCGTGAGGTTAGGCCGAGTATGGCAGGTACTCAGAGAAAGAACAAACTTAGAGGAGTTAGTAGAGTGTAGTGTCAACCCGACAAATATTGTGCATATTATGTTATCATCTCTAAGTAATTGGAAACATGTGTGTCACTATGTGAAATTGGTAATAGTTGCACTCCGCAATGAAGAAAAAATTCGAAGAAGAATAAAAGTAGCGTAGAGGTTTCTACCCTTCCCCTCCCTGTGAAGAAATACTTTGCGGTAGTACCACAGGGAAATTGGTTCAGTGAAAGCGTGTTAAAGTCTCGCACTCCTGGCAACAGTAATAGGTTGACGAGCCAGAGTTTTTCGATGAATTTAATCTCGATAAAAAAAAAACATACATACCTATGTACATACATACATACATACATACATACATACATACATACATACATACATACATACATACATACATATATTCATACATAAACGTGACAGAAGCGTGTCTGTACAGTAAATCTTTCTGAACAATTTGTTGTTGGTGCAGATAGCAATCGCTATCGAACACAAGTGAAAGTACGAAGTTTTCCGATTTAACAATACTAAAAACTTGGCAGAACATTTTATTTTGGAAAACGGGAAATTTTTGACACCATTTACAGAACTACAATAATATAATTTAATAAAAACCTGTGGTAATTTCTCAGAGATGGGTGTCTATAATTAATATATATATAAATATGTATATGTATGTAAACCATACTTAAGAGTTTTAAAATGTTATCAAACAAAATATTGTCAGGACACTGACAACGTCGCGGTCATCGTTTTTTGAAAATATGTGGCTTATATGACTTCTATAAAACGATACCTAAGGAACATTTTTAAACCTCTAGAATTATCCTGTACCATGAAAGCAAACAGTAAAAAATCCGTTGAAACTGTATATATTTTTGGCGTCAGACAACGGAATTAAAATTGGGTTGCTATGGATAGTCGATATGCAGTCAGAGACTAAAGCTTAAATATAGCAAATAAATCTTATGTTTAATGAAAAGTAAGCGTTTCAGAAAAACTTATGGTATGCAGTTTTATTTGTCCTAATAAATAACAAAAACCAATAACAAAAAATATAGACTTCACTACAAACATAACGGTAATTTATAAAAATACGATAATATTCACTGGACAAATTTTAAATACAACTATATTTACATCTTTGAATATTATTAAAATTTTAAAATAAATTAAAGAAGAAAAACATTTCAATACTTTTTTGGACCGCCATGGCTAAGGTAACTGCCTGCAAGCGGCGTGGCATAGAATGTACCACACAGAGCCAAAAATGCCTAACAGAATCAAGAAGATTTTCTCTATGAAATGTTTTTGGCTGGGGTATGCCAGCAGAAGGTATTTCCAAAGGGATTCCTTATTATTTTCATGTGGTAAATCTGGATGGATTTTAACAAAATTTTGTGAGGTACCTTAGTATCCTGGTCCCAATATAGGATACTTTTTTCCGCAGAAAAAGCAGTGAAAGTACGCAGTTGAACTAACCGGATATTTATACTTTACTTTTTATAAAGTAAAAAAATACAAAAACTGATATGTAGCATATCTTAAGGCGGAACTAAAACCGCCGGTATTACCACATAGCACTAAATCGTCGGCGAAGTAAAATAATTATAAATTGGCTATGCTAGCTTCAAACTAATTCGCCTAAAGAACACCAGAAGCGCTTTCGAAGCTTTACTATCACACTAACCATCTGTCTTATCTACTACTATCCCTTTCTAAAGGAAGTAGTAACACAGTTAATATAAGCATTAACTGCCTGAAATTAAATTAAAAAATAAACAATTTCTATTACTAAAGTTTTAAAATAAGAAATCAGGTTATGTTTATTTACTTTAAATAAAAAAATATTTAAATAATTTTTTTTTAATTTTTATTTTGAAACATTTGTATAAAAAACGAATTACTGCGTTTAGAAATTAAGTTTGATATTTACTATTTGGTAAAAATTTTTAATTCCTTTTTTGTAAAATATCAAAACTGAACAGTGTTTTTTTTTTTTTTGAAAGTATTAAAAAAATCATTATCTTTTTAACGTGGCAATAAAATAAGAAAGATTATTGTTAAAAAATTTCTGTAGGGTGTGTTGATCAAATTACCTATTGCAAAATTAAATTACTTAGTTTTAAAGTATTTTTTATTTTAAAGTATTTTGCTATTTTTGAATAATTTAAAATTTTAAGCGCTATAAATCGTTATCAAACTTTAAGGAAACAAGAATAAAATTAGGATATACATATGTGCATAAATTTTATTCAACATTTAAGGACTTAAGATTGATCATCAAGCTGATTTTTTAAATTATACTACACCATTTTCAATTGAAATTGCGAAATTTTCAATTAAAATTGAGAAGTTTTATTTGAAATTGAGGACTTTTCAATTAAAATTGTGAATTTTCAATTGAACTTTGCTCAATTTCAATTGAAAAATTTTTCATTTTCAATTGAATATTTCTCAATTTCAATTGAAAATTCTTAATTTCAATTCAAAATTTATCAGTATTAATTGAAAATGGTGTATTAATAAATATTACAGTTGTTTATTCATATTTGCATAGGGAATTTAAAAAAAGAAAAATTATTCACGGTTTTTGGGCCAATTCGGATACGCTTTTCTGTAATTATATTACCTGCTGCAGAAAAAACTCTCTCAGAAGAGGCACTGCTGGCTGGTATTGCCAGAATTTTTTGGACAAATTTGTATAAACGGGGTAATTCTGAACTATGGTTTTCCCACCATTGAAACACGTCAAAATTTACATCAAAGTTTGTTTTCAAATGACTATATCGATGAACTTCATCAGAAACAGTCTCTTCCGCAGTAGGATTTATTGAGGCCATAAAATTGGAGAAAAATAGATGGAAATCCTGTGGAGGCTCATCATGTGCTGAAGAATTGTCTGGGCTATAGGATAACAGAACATATATCATTATTTCGTAAACACAAAATTGTTTTACTTCATTCAGTTTACTTCCATCCAAACAAGAATTGGTTGGTGGATATAGAAAACAAGCCGTATGTGTACTGTAGATAAATTAGCAATGTACTTATTTTCCATTTCTCTTAAAATATTTATTTTCAGTGCCTTTATTACTTGGATATCGCAATCTTTTTCTTCGCAAATAGTTTTAACGGTATTGATGGTTAAATAAACGTAATTTAATGTAACATAATTTGCACCTTGCTATTTTCTGCTTACGATATCAAATTTTTCAAACATTTCCACTAATGCATTAAGAATAGATAAACTTTTATCAGAAATTCTTTCTGTTTCATTTCGGGAAGAAAGAACTTCTTGTATTTTGAGGTAATTGTTTGAAATAGATTGAATTAAATTTAAATGTGAATTCCATTTGGTAACGCAATAATTCTTTAGAGAAGTTGAAAGCATGTTCCTCAAAGAAGTCTTTTTGAAATATTTGACTAACCTTTTACAAGCATCAAAAAGCGGTATTAGTTCTTCGGTGCTGCTAAAACCGGAATCCAATACATTGTTTAGCAAGTGTTTTAGCACATTTAAGCCTTTAAGTGCCTTTATTATGTTCCATACTCTGTCAGTAACAAAACGTAATTTTGTCCATTCTATTCTATTTATGTCGGAATCTTTCAAAATAGAATTTAATTTTGTTAAAATGTTATTAAAATTTTTACAGAAAATGTGTTGCCACGGCCGCTATAATAAAGCGATTTTCGCGAATATGACTTTATTTTTTTAACCGTAAATTTAAACAGAGTGTGTAAAGTTATGTTCGCTATAGCAATAAATATAATAAAAATTAAAGGATGTTGCGAAAGTGACACAAATTTACATATGCATCCATATTTCATCCCCAAAAAATATTTAAACTATACCCAAAATTCCCCACTAAAAAGGATACTGTTTTCATTGAAATCAACACATGAATATTCTATTTGTTCTGTATTTAACTTTATTTAAAAATATAGTGTACACTTTTTGTATATTAGACTGATTGGTAGCGCGCTAATTTATCAGTCAGGGGTTGCGGGTTTGATTCCCGCCAAAGACAAGGTGTTTTTTGCAGACAAGCAGAAAGTTTAGCAGGTACTGTAGGCTTTTTATTAAAAAAAATAAAACTAAGTTGATTGAGGTTTTACCTCTTTATTCCTCGGGATGGGTCAAATAACAAATTGAACTATTTTTAAAATGTATATCTCAAGAAAGATTTGAGTAACTAGTTCTGTAATTTATTTCTTATTTAAGATTTTGTTTGTGCCGAAAAAATATTTCTATGTAAAAGCATTGCTAGTTGGTATGTAAAATAACTTTGCCAACTAGCAAAGAAACAAGGTTCTTTCAGCGTTATCTATCAAAATACGGTTAAGTTGCTTCACTTTTTTATTGCCATTTTTCTTAATTGTTGTTTTAAAATATTGTTATTTACTGCTGCTAACTAGGGCGGCCGCTTAATTTTCTTTATTTTAGTTCTCTACAGCCCAGTAGCTCTGCTAAACAAGATTTAAGTCTGCAGTTCTTCTTAAATTCGTAACGAAGATGAATTACATCTAAGAGTAAGTGCAATAAATCAAGTTCTATTGCTTGAATTTCTTTTCGGTATGTTTTTTATCTTCTTTTACCTGTCATACTGAAATAAAAACTTGGTTGCACATTGTATGAGAAGCATTCAATTTTTTGAGTTATTTCTATTCAAATTTTCTAGACGAATTGTTAAATTGGAATATAAAAACAGCAAAAAAGGAATTATTTAAATAATAAAATTACAATAATCCAAAAAGAAATCCCCCAAAAAACCCTAATACATTAAAACTATCCTAAACGAAATCCCCAATCCCCAAACCGAATTTTATATCACCATAAGTAAATAAAAATCCTAGATTTGGGGATAAATCCCCTAATTTGACAACACTGATTTATATCATCGAAATATGTAGAGATCTCTCTCCATCCTAACTAGTCGACAAATCAGTTACAATATACATAATTTATTCTGTAGACGTCCAAGGGCTCTAGAATAAGAAAAGAAGATGGTTTACAGAAAGAACAAATTTTTGGTTCCAAAAAAAAATAACGCTTATAAATACATTTGTTAAAATAAAAACTTCAATATAAGTGATAATTTTAATTTAATAATAACTATAATAGTATATTTGTCATTAGATTATTGTTAGCAAAAAAACATGTTTTGTTAAATAACATGGCATATATTGTAGCATTAATCGACAATATTGCTGATAATGTCTTTGTTTGTAATAAGAAAAAATATCTTACCTTTTCAATATTTCTCTTAAAAATTGCTGGAATTGTATTACGATTTGCCTTTACTTGGCGTATAATATCATTGATCATTTCTACAAGCGAGTTATTGTGACACTGTGAAAATAAATCCTGAGCTATCTGAAAATATAATAAATAAACGAAACAAGGTTTTATTTTATTTTTATGATACAAAGGTTATAAGTCTGCAAAAAACATAGAAAATAGTCTCCTTTTAGCTCGATCGTAGAATTCCAAGACCCACAAAGCTGTAGTGTATAACACAAGTCTATAATTCTGGCACCATAAATACTACTAGTAGCGTATCAATAACATATCTCTGCTTACGTATGGTGCAATGTATTATTGTATTTGAATTGAGTGACATATTTCTATTTGAGTTCAATTCTAAACACTAACCATTATGATTAGTCAAATGGAAATATGAATACGAACCCTAATACAAAGAAAATATAATAATTGTGTAATTTAGAATAAGTTAGAAAGGCTAAGTATAGTTTTCATTTATAGTATATAAACTCTAAAATTTAAATAAAAAGACAGATTTTGATTTAATAACTTAAACCGGCCACACCAAACCTTTGTTTTTAATTAAAGTTACAATCCTTTTGGCAGTTCTTTTGAACGCCTAAGTTTTAGCTGGGACTCCTCTCAGCTGTTTAAAATAAAATAGGAAACATACGAAATATAAAATCCCACCACATAACGATCCTGACACCACATGGCGATCCTGCAAACTATCCTGCGACCATTAAGCCTGTGACTATTAATCCTGCGACTACTGATTCTGCGAGCATTAATTTTGCAAAAATAAATAAAAGAAGTCGTGTTGGAAGTCCATTAGGAAGATTACATAAAAAGAAGAAAAATCACCCATAAAAATAAAAATGAAAAGGGCTGGAAAGAAATTTCAAACACGTAAAGAGTTGGCCATCATATATAAGGAGCTAACCCTGGCTACAAATTTAGAAACAAAGAAAACTATTAAAATAAAATTCACAATTTTAAATAAAAACATTATACTTAATTAAACACTTATTAAAAGAAAACAAAAATGAAATATATATTTTTTTGACAATTGTTTTTAGTAACATTTATACTATAAATACAAGTCGCAATAATTCAAGGTTTAAATAAAATTAAAAACAAATTAACTTCAAAAAAATGTTTGAGAAAATAACATTAATCCTGGCATTAATACTAATACAACATTTAGTAATTATCATATTTCTGAATATAATAAAATTATTAGTTTGATAATATGAAAATTAAATGTTCTTTAAAAATAATATTCATTTTTATACTCGTGATAACATATATTTTTGGTATAGTCTCAAATTTCGATGACATTGTTACAGTCTATAATAAAGCACTCACCTTCATTAATAGCAAAAACTAAACAAATTATAAATATTCTACATCAATGACATAATTCAAATAGCACAAAATATTTTGGAAGTAAAAGAAATATTAAACAACTTAAAGAAAACTCCAGGAAGGACATATACAGAAAATATTGACAATACAAAAACAAAATCTCAGTCAAATTCATTTGAGGAAGAAAACAAAGAAAAATCATCTGCTTTAGAATTTGAATTTAACAAAATATATACAAGAATTAAAGAATATTTACTAGAAAGTCCAAATACAAATATAAAAATGTCAAATTTTAGCTTAGGAACTGTTTCAAAAGCGTTACCATTATTCACTGGTAATTATACAGACCTCGAAAGCTTCTTGATAACAGCGGAATTAATTAACAAAACACTCCCAGATACAGCCAAAAGAGACTTTCTTCGATATGTTTATCATGCTAAACTAACATCTAATGTTAGAACAGCAATAGGAAGTTACAACAAACCAGAAAATTTCGAAAACCTAAAACATTTACTAGAACAAAGATACAAAAGTACCAAAACAATACCAGAATTACAAAACAAATTAAACACAGTTTACCAAGAAAAAATGTCAGTCAACTCATTTAAAGAAAAAATACTATTTATAATAGACTAGCTATCACCGGTGCGCTTCGCTACACCCATCAACAAAAAATACAATAAACACTTGGAAGAAAAGTATGGCCAACCTCTAACTCGAAAACGCACGCTATTCTCATATTAAAAATGTTTTAGTTTATATGCAAGGTACGACGCCTACTGTTCCCAACCAATCTGTTTTTTGCTTGACTATACATATTAACACGATAATAATTTTTAACTTTTTATGGGAGGTACCACTATCCTAATCCTGTCTGTATTTTTATAAGGGTTACTTGTGCAAAGTTTCAAGGCTCCATCTATTTTAGTTATCCAGGTACACGATAATAATTTTTCACTTTGTATAGGATATACCACGCCCTCCATTCAAATTTAGTCTGTGTTTCTCTACACAATGTATCTTAATATGGGGGTTACTAATGAAAAATTCCAAGGCGCTACCTATGGCAGTTTTCTAGATACAGTATAACAATTTTTCACTTTATATGGGAGGTACCACACCCACTGTCCCAGTTAATTTTGTATTTTGGTATACTATGCACATTAGCATAGGGGTTACTCGTGCAAAGATTTAAGGCTCTGTCTATTGTAGTTCGCCAGGAACACTATAATCATTTTTCACTTTGTATGGGAGGTACCACGCCCACTATTTCAATCCAGTCTATCTTTCTCTAAACTAAGCATGTTAATATAGAGGTTCCTGTTGCAAAATTTCATGGCGCTACCTAATACCGTTACCAAGATATACGATGATAAATATTTACTTTGTATGGGAGGTACCACGCCCACTATTCCAATTCAGTCGGGTGCGAAATTTCAACACGCTACCTCTTAGTGTTAACAAGATATACGATGATTTTTATTTACTTTGTATGGGAGCTGCCACGCCCACTTCGAACATTAAAAAAATAAGTACCCTATTTTACCATCCGTATATCCAATAACAAACAGTGAAAATTTCAGAAAGATCGGTTCACTGGTGTAGACAGCTATAGCTTTCCGACAAACAAACAAACAAACACATTTTGTGCTTTATATATATATCGAAGATAGATAGTTTAAATAAATTAGGAATAGAAGAATTAGGAAATCTGCATCGACAGCAGAAAAGAATGTAATAATCAAATTAAATAATAAATTAGCTCTAGACACTTTCAAAAAAGGATTACATGATGACTTTAAGTCGACTATATACGCATCGCGTCTAATCACATTACATAAAGAATCAGAACTTGCCATTGAAAATGAAAAGAAAACCAATATCAGAAGAGAGAGACTACATCACATCAAAACAGAAGTAACACATCTTTTAATCACAACACTAACAGACCACATAACAATTAAAACTTTAATAGAAATAATTACACTAGAAATAACAATTATGGCAATAACAATTCACCAAGACCCACCAATTTCTCTAGAAATAGAAACTTCAACAACAATAATAACAACTACCAAAATTACCGATTTAACAGTAACAGAAATAAATAACTATTCCGGACAGCCAAACTTCAAATATGTAAAGTATCTGACAATAACACAAACTTTATAATCACACAATATAAAAATAGACAGCTAACATTCCGTATCGACACAGGTGCGGACATATCATTATGTCGCATGTGTAAATAATTCGAAGGTGAACAATATAATCCAGAAGAAAGATGCAAACTTACTGGGATAACTAAAGAAAAAATAAATTCCCTAGGAACAATAGAACTTGAACTCTCCATAACGAACGACAAATACAAACATTAATTTCAGTAAGTGAATACAAACTTTCCAATAGAAACAGACGGACTAATTGGAAGAGATTTTCTAAAAAAAATTCTTTGAAAAATTGACTATGAAACATTTACAATTTCTTTATGCAAAACGAATACCACTATAGTTCTTCCAATGCATACAAAAGCTATTGCGTCACTACAAATAAAAATACTTCCAAGAACAGAAATCATATAAAATTAAATTTAACTGAAGACAGCCTAGTATTTAATACGGAATTAAAAAAAAAGGTGTTTTCTTAAGTAATTCTATAGTTCCCAAATGTGGCATGACTCATCTAAAAATTTTGAACACAACAAACGAAGAAATAACTTTAGAGGGCATTAAACTCCACACTGACCCACTGAATTACAACAGCAATATAAACAGAAATGAATGTTAATAAAGTATTGAATGACTTACAACTAGACCATAATGACGAATATGCAAAAGCACAATTAAACGAAATACTTAAAAAATATTAAAATATTTTTCATTTATAGGACGAAAAACTAAGTGTCAACAACTTTTATTAACAAAAAATCACGACCTAAGACAATACTCCCGTTTATATAAAAATTACAGATTACCACACTCTCATACACAAAAAAAAAAAAATAGAAAATCAATTTCAATTAAAAAGTTTACTAGAAATTTGTATTGCCAATTAAACTCTTTACTAATTTTCAGCCTGCAAACGATTTAATCATATTAATTAATAAATTTGTAAATTTGAGGTTTTTTTTTTATATTTTATAATGAATTAAATTATTTGATTAAAAAAGAAGTATGAGGTTTAATCAAACATTTACTTCAGCGAATTAAAAAAATAATCAGGTTTTTTAAAATGTTTTAATCAAACATTTGTTTCAGTGAACTAAAAAAATAATCAGGGTTTCTAAAAATTTTCAAACAAATATGTTAATTAACTCAATTAAATAACACAGGGCAACAGCAAAAATATGCTCGAGTAACTACTATATACATTTGATGTATCATGGCTACCTTAGTACAAAAATGGTAAAATTTTTAAATTCTATGGATAGATTTTTTTTTAAAAATTTTTTTTTTAAAATTGCAATTTTTTTGAGACGTTTCTTCAAATAATTAATGATAACTCAAAAACTACTAGTCCGATATTATTAAAATAAATTCAGAAAAATTAAGATTTGCATAGCCTTTAATTCGTCTATATATCGCGTTTCAATCGGATCAATAGTATCGGAGTTATAATAAAAAACTTAAGAAAAAAATATATTTTTTACGTAAAAATGGCAAAAATTTTCGTTTTAAAAAAATCATAAAAATCGAAAACGGCAAAAAACTTCCAGATTCATTTTTTTATCGCATAGCGACATATAATAGCAACAAAATGCGATATCGACCATAAAAATCGATTGATTTTTTTCGAATTTATTTACAATTTAGTGAATTCGCTCATTTTCACAAAATTTTAGTTTTTTGCTTGATATACGCATTATAGCGGGTTTTCAAATGTGTGAAAAACATAAATTTTCCAATTTCAAGGGGTGCATGTCGGATTAATGTTAGATTTGATGAGAAACTTCCACCCACAAAATTTTAGTCGAATTCGACAACGTTAACACGTAGCGCATAGGCCCCAAATCTGAAAAAAAGCGTTTAAATCGAAAATAATTGACAAATTTTCAGTTTTTGCAAAATTAACGCTATATTTTGCAAAAAAGTGGATCCTGGTCCTTAGGGCAAACCCAATGAGATTTACAATAAGCTACATATCTTTTAAATCGGTTAAACAGTTTTCAAGTTACTTGCCGAAGGCAATTGACAAAAAAATGTAACTAAGTCAAATCGATGGAATAGATCGAAAATGCATTTCATTGTTTTATTCATGTATTTTCTTTTCTTTTATATTTTATTATTTAAATTTATTACAACATATAAAATAAGGAAATAAATAAATAAATATTATAAACTACAAACTTTGGAATTTTCTTTAATGACATTTTCTATTATTGAATAACGAAGTGTTGCTCTGAATACTCCAGCAAAAATCTGCCATCATGTGTGCATCCCAGCGACCCTGGTATCTTTCCTCCATTGTCCGAATATCTTGGTGAAATCGTTCGCCCTGTTCCTCACTTAAGTCTCCTAGATTTTCAGGAAAACGATCTAAGTGACTGTGAAGGTAATGTAACTTGATGCTCATGTTGCATCCAAGATTCTGGAAGTGAGTTAACATCTCTTCAACGTGCGCAACATAATCATCATCCTTGTTATTTCCTAAGAAATGTTGAATAATCCATACAAACGAATCCCATGCATTTTTCTCAATTTCTGACATTGAACTGAGAAAATCGGTATCTTTGACCAATTTGCGAATTTGTGGGCCGTCAAATATTCCTGCTCTCAGCTTTTCCATACTCAAACTTTTCATTAAGGA